>JBAMBQ010004574.1:0-511074 GCA_037044495.1 Stegana nigrithorax | reverse complement strand
TTTTTTTGGGGTTAATGAAGTGACTATAAAAATGTTTTGCCGCATTTAGTGTTATGAACTTTGCACACGGAAATCAAATTGGCTGAGGTTAGTTATGTGAGTTTCTATTATTGCCTTTGGGGAGCATTTTATTTGCACTTATTGAGCAACTTACATGAAATTATTATGAAACTATAGGAAAACAAAGCAAAGTTTTCTTTTTTGTTAGCTTGAAGACATGAACGCCAATATAAATAAACTTCTACACTAACTGAAACCCCAAATAGCAAAGCAGGCAATGCCTGATTTTTTATTCTAAAAAGTAAATACCAAGCATACTTCAACTGATCACATCCCCAACTTGTGCATGCCATTCTGTGATCAGTAATGAACTTCCATCCCTTCCACAAACTGACGACAGAAAGCTGCTATAAGCCATAAGGACTAGCAAAACAATGATGCAGCACTTAGCAGCTACAGTTTGGGTAATCTTTTATAGCACATGGTCCATGGCTGCTGTTCCATAACTGGCAGCTTTAACTGTATTGCAGCTCAAAGCACTAAAGAATGAAAGGAACAGGTTTGCAGTTTCAGTTCTTAATAAATGGAAGCACAAAAGGTAAATAATTAATCCAACGAAATGTAGCCAAGGCACAATGGAAAAAATATTGAGATTACATTTCATAAAATTTCACATTGCAATAAATCAATCAAAAATTAGCAAAAACTCATTTGCAGACTGGCCATGTCTGAAGTCTACGCAAGCCATTTCCTGCAGCTCTTGCACACATAATTTATAGCGTCAGACAGGCATAGATCAAAATCCTGAAAAGCGTAGAGCAACATTTAATAGACAGCAGCTTTCAACTGAAGAGCCACAGGAGTCGACACAACACACACTCACACACACACAATGAGAGAGAGAGATGGACAACGGAGTCAGTGATGTGCACACCTTAATCATTTTCTTTATGCACAAATAATTCCATACAAAATGCTGCTTGGCACTTTTATCACCTCAAGAAACAAAGTTACACACAGACACTGCCTCCCTACCTACCTACCTACCTCCCTCCCTACCTACCTGAAGCTAAGTGAAGTGCAGAGTTATGGGGAGCAATGCGTCGCTGCGTTGCTAGGTGGGACCACCTACTGTGCGCATGTGTGTGTGTGGGGTAATATATCTTTTGCACATGCCATGCAGCTATGCAAGCAGCAAAATATACACACGCACCCATATAAGTATACGTACATGCAGACATAAGCAGAGGTGCATGCATGCATGCAGAACTGGGGAACTGCAGAACTGTGGAACTGTGGAACGTCGTGTGTGCATGCACTTGAAACTACTCAACATAATTCACCTAACAAATAATAACTCAAATGAAATATGCAACCATGCATAAATTTAGCACACACACACACACATACAATCACATAAATATAATTGAAGAGCAACCATGACTATGACGACGACGACGACGACGACGACGATGATGATGATGATGGCAGCAAAAGCTCTGGCAGCAGTTAAAATAAAGACAGACAGACGGACAGACACGCAGGCAGGCAGGCAGGCTGAAAGACGAGCCGACAGACAGGCAGGCAGGCAGGCAGGCCAAATAGACGAAGCAAGCTTAGCCAAGCACATTTCTCAATTTATACCAACTGTTTTTGATTTATTATCAAAATGCAAACACAAATGTCGAGCCACATTAGTGTGGAACTGGGCAGCTGCAGCCGAAGCTGCAACTCTCAACGGCCAAAGGATAAATGTGCGGCCCGTGCATTTGCGTATGTCTGGGCTCGGATTGAATTGGACCAGATTGTATTGGATTGGTCTGCCTTGGCTACTCGAAGTTTGAGCATTGTTGAGGCGGGCGTGCATGAGAATATATCAAAGTGTTCATAATTTATAAACAAGAAGACAAGGTACAATGACAGAGAGAAAAGTTCAACAAAGTCTTCCTGTGCCTACACAGTACAGAAACTTTGAACTAAATGTATGTCAAAGATGTTTATCGCAAGAATTTAGTATCATATAGAAATTGTTATGCATATAAAGGATCACTTTTGTAAGAAACAACACAAAGAATAGAAAAAAATTAAACTTTGAGTTTACGGAAATTTATTAGAAGCATATGCCAACTCATTTATTGGGGTTCCTAAAAAAATTGGTTATTTTGCTGAGATTACACTTGAGAATTCCCAGGCGGTTCATCTGACTTTTTACACATCAGAAAAGTCTAAATGTAGAACTAAATTTAAACTTTAGGTAATCGAATAACAAAAACAAACCCATTTGGGATCTGTCTTTCAACTGGAAAGATCTTCTGAGATTCTCTGCTAACATTTATTCCCACTATCCAGATCTTTGGTTTTCCGAATGCCGTGAGCTGTCTTATCTTATTTCATAAATGATTCTCTGTATGTGGCATTCATTTTCACATGGCTTTTCTTGCAGTGTACACGTTGCAAACTTGGTTTTGAATTTTCAATGCGATTCCGAAAATGGCAGCGGCAGCAGCATCAGCAGCAGTGGACTGAGCGCATCTTTCAAAAGGCGGAGCAGACTGACAGTAGTTATGACAGCTGGAGTGCGGATAGTAAATGGACACTGAGTTGAGTTAAGAGCCGTGTGCAGCCATTCAAAAATTGAACATAGCATATGCACACACACACACACACACACACACACTCATACACAAATGCAAACACAAACAGAACTCTGACTGACCGACACACAGCTCCAAGTGAATGAAAAATGCAACATTTTTCATTTGCTTACATTTTCAAATATTTATTATTTTAATATGTACGAACATTTCAGAAATTTTTTTTCTATTTTGGTTTTTTCTTTTTGTTTTTTTTTTTTGTTTTGTAGCATTTGCAATCAAATTGAATTTTGAAATAAATGTTTCCATTTTTGAACAATAGAAAAAAGGAGAATTCTATTTTGCAAAAATATTTCAAAGGCAGAACCAATTAAAAATTTAATGGGGTTAAAAATATTTTCAGCAACTTGCATGTTCGTATTTCTGCATTTTTTATTAAAATATCTAAATTGAAAAGGCATCAGCAGCATGTGCGTACGTGCTACTGCCAATATATTTATGACATTGTTTGAGCAACACAACAAACATCAAGGAATTCAGTTGGGCTTATGCAAGAAAATCCAATGAAATTTCTATAAAATGAAGATGTTTACTTTTGCAAATGAATAACTAACAATTGTGGGTTTTTGTTTTCAATTTTACTGTTTCTTCTTATTGTTATTATTTTTTTTTTTATTATTATTTCTGAGCTTGAATAGGCACTAGAGCATGGCTTACTCTTTTCTTAGCTCTGTCATCACAAATTTATATTTCTGACAACAAACGAAGGGCTGAATTATTAAAATAAAATTTTATTTGGGAGGAATGACGAGTAAAGGGCCTCAAAGGACCTTTATGTATTTTCTTTGCTTTATCCTACCGAGATTCCAGGATTCGATTCGCAGACGAAACAACGAAAAGCGTAATTGAGTTCTTTTTGACGGATTTCTAGACGATGATTAAAGCATCGAATGAAAAAGCTTATTGTGGAGCGAAATGCGCTTTTAAAATTTACAAAATTCTATTTAAGTACAAGCCAGGCTCACCTTAGGACGCCATATACATTGGCTTAGTTAAGGACTTACATATGTAGCCTCTATGTATGGGTAATACCGACCAGAGTTTGAAACTTTGTTCAACTTCCAAATTTTCTACAATTCGAAATTTAATTCAAATCATTTCACCTTTTGTTCTAATGTCAACATTCTGTAAAATAATGTACAGAAGTTATTCCAATAAACAGAAATAGTTCCGAAATTCTCTTTTGACCCTAAGTTCTAAAATCAAATAATTAAATATTTTGGCTTTAATCATCATCATGCAGAAAAATAAGTATCCCTTTATATCCGAGGATGCTTTGCAAGCACAGCGTGTCAGCATCTACCTGAATGATCTGAAGAAACGCATTCGAGAACTTCGCGAGCGAAACGAATTGCTCATAAAGAGCTCCACTGAAATATTCAAGGAAGTCAATGAGGTAACTGTGAATTTAAGCACACCACATTACAGGCAAGAAGCCGAGGAAGCCAACGGCATCAGGTCCATAATAAACAAGTTTGAGAAAATGCAGGAGCTGGAACCAGAACCCACCAACAACGCTCTGGACGCCGCAGAGGGGTCTAACGTGCCACAAATGCTGCGTAATTTCGAGGAATTGAACAGCAGCCATTTGCTCAAAGAGAGTTTGCAGAATCTACGTCGCGCCAATGAATCGTTGGAAATGATCGAACAAAGTTTGGATGACCTGGGCAAAGGCGAGGAACCCAGGCCGGCAATGGAAGTAACCGCCGAAACTGCTTCAACCAAAACGATTGTGGTCAGCAACAGCATAAGGGAGAAGATAAATCTCTTTGAGCGCAACTTTAATGAGATCAGGGCCCAGACGCCCTGCGAAGGTGAAACGCTCAGATGCATAATCCATTGGAGCAAAGATGCTGGCAGCAATGTTGTCAATGTCAATAGTCCGTTATGAAACTTAGAATAAAGGATCAAAGGCTCTCAGCAAAATTTCAAAAGTTTACTAAGGAAAAACTAAGTGTTGGAGAAAATCTTTGAATACTTGTTAAAGAAAATTCATGTTTGTGGCTCTAAGGCAAAATTATTTGTTTATTTTTATTAAGTATTTTGAAGTTTTTCTCTTGTTTCAATAATGACTGCTTCATTTTTGTTAGTTATTAAAAAGTAACTACAAAACAATTCAGAAAAAATATTTGTTTTTTTTTTTATATAAACCAACAAATCGACTTTTTTTCACAAATCAGGTATTATATTTTGTCTTATTTATATTTGACTTGTATACATTTTTTGAAGAAGAGCTGGGTTAGACTAAGGGAAACAAACCAATTCGTTAACCATACCATGTCGTTCTCCGCCTTCAGCAAGGGGGTCGTTACATTTGTTATGTTAGTTATGATGTGTAGCTTTGTCTTAGATGAGATCGATTGGACGTCGCCTTTTAAGTCTTCTTGGTAGGGTTAACTCGTGGGTATATTTACATATACATATTTATTTCGTTGTTGGAGTGTTTCTATTTTAGTTGTGTATCTTCGACTAGCCTAGTCTAGACTAGTCACGATGGATATCTTGGTTAGAGACATACCAGGGAGGGTTGGCGATTACACGTATAATTTCTGACTGTTGCCGTTGAATTATCTCTTTATTGCTTTTTTTTTGCTTTTCCACACAGTTGAAGTCCTTATGTCCAAATTGGTTTGATCATTGAATTGTATATCAGCAGTTTATTATACATAGAAAGTTTTGAGTTTCGGTTAAGCAGCCAGTAAAGTTGTTTAAATTTTGCGTTTATCTGGATTCTTTTTTTTCATAATATGGTGCTTTCACGTTAGTTTTGCATCTATATAAATCTGCTATTATAAAATAAATATTGAAAGTTCAATTCGATTTCTCGCACATAAAGTCAAATTTTTACAAAATAAAATGTATTTGCAAAGACTGCGACGTTGAAACTCACTGCCAATCTTCGGCTTGTCACTCTGTTTAGACAAGAGACTTTCACAAGCATCGGTGGTTCAGTGGTAGAATGCTCGCCTGCCACGTGGGCGGCCCGGGTTCGATTCCCGGCCGATGCAATAAGCTTTTTTTTTGTATTTTATTTTTTTAATAAGTGCTTGCACTTTTAAAATATTTACGATTCATTTTTATGGATTTATTCTCACAAAAATAAAACATAAAATTTTAATCTTGACAAACTATGCAATTATTTACATACCAAGTAACATTCAGACATACACGAATGTCTAAATCTAAATGTGCGAACATTTCACAATCAGTAGCCAAACATTAAACATAAATCATACGTAAGTGTAGTTCATATCGAAAAGCTTCTACTCACTTTGCGTCAAGCAGCCAAGCATCTTGCACATCATCATCAATCATACGCACTTCATGCAAAAATTTCAAAAACAAATTTATGAAATAACTTTTACTCGAATTTTAATTAAAATCAGCAAAATATTACAAGTTTTATTTTGGATAGAATGCAATAAATATTTAAATAAACTATTATTGCAAACCGAAAGCATTTTTGCGCAGCAGCAAATCAATTATTCAATCAAAATTGTAAACTGTCAGGCGGTGCTAATGTTCGATCAACATGGCCAAACAATGACTGTTAATAAATTTCGCACAAATGGAGCTGTTGCAGATAGACATCAGGGCTACCGACTCGGTACGTTGGATTGCATAAAAAATAGATACGTTTGCATATGCACACCCATAAAACGACTCGACGGCGGCAGGCGGCAGGCAGCAGGCAGCAGGCAGCAATCAACGCTGAAATTGGTCATGAGGCACAGCAAACGGGCGGAGGAGTGGCCGAGCGGCCGGTCGGAGGGGAAGGCAATAGGCTGGCGCATGGTTATCACTTGAGTGAGTGTTTGCTGAAACGCATTAAAATATGAATAATTTATTTATGCGGAAAATGCCCACGGGCATTTCAATTTACAGGATTTTATACAGAGTGCAAATGTTCGCTAACTCACAGACACACTCGCACACTCGATGCACTCACACTCTCGACACACACACACACACACACAAATCACTTGACGCGACGCACTCATTCGCTTGGCGAATTTAATGTGGAATAATTGCGTGCATTTATTTTGATTGAAAATTCCATGGTAATTGAGTGCAACACATCATCATCAGCATCGTAATCATCAACAAAATAACGCTATGAACTACGCAAAAATTTTCAAAGTTCGTTTATACACCGACAAAAAAAACTATGACATATGATTTATTGGAAAATTTCTTTTATTGTCCAAGCAAAAAAATGCGCATTTTAATTATTATTATGTTTTTTTTTAAATCCAACTGTATTTCAAAACATCCTTATAAAAAAACTAATCTTGAATTTAGCATTTATGAGCCACTTATGCGAATATCTCAACAAGTTTCACTCGATATAGAAATGACGAGAATTTGCATATACAAAAATAAGTTACATGTTTAACTAACCTGAATTCCTAGACAACATTTTTTACCATGTAAACACCAACGAAGTAGATAGACCAATTGACTCACTCTACCTATTTGCCACTCTCTCGCTCTCTCTTTCTCCCTACCTCTCGCTCTCTCTGTCAGTTTGCATGAAATCAATGCCAGCGGCGTTGATGCAGTACGCAGATACATTTATGCACGCCTCGTGTCTCTTGCCTCCCGCCTCCTGCCAGATGCCGCATGCCCACCACCCACTCATGCAACGAAAATATGCAAAATTAATAAAGCCAAGCGATGCTGGCACAACTGCCAAGTCGAAGAGTTCATAATTTCATGCAAGAGTTGCTCATTTGAATTTCAACAACAAGGCAGCGTAGGCGGCAGAGTGCGGCACAGTGCGGCAGCTGCTGCTGCTGCTTTGGTTAGCTTTGTATGCGCGCATACCCTGCCTCATTCCCTGGCTGCCCCCGGCTGGCCACGTTGCTCATGCCAACGTTGTTGGCGCTTAGCTTGTTAATTCCCTTTTGATTTCAGACTCAGCAGGAAAATCAACACACTGTCGCAAGCTCACTGACGAAGCGACTGGCAGACAGGACAGGACAGGACAGGACTGACATGCCAACTGACTGATGGGCTGAGTGACCTTTACTCGTGCCGCACGTAACATGCCTCACGGCGAAATAATTAATCGCTTTGTGCATATTTAATCATTTTATAAAATAAATTTTGCATATATGTATGCGCACACCAGCCGCCGCAGGGCATGCATAGAATATGCAGGCAAAGATTCTAGACCCGGCAGACCGCAGCAGAGCACATGCAGAGCAATTTGATTGCGTGATGAAAACTAATTTCGTTGGCGCATTTGCCATGGCATTGCAGACCCATACACGGCACACAGAGGCTTATGGCATGATGGATCAAACAGATAAGATAGGAGCATAGCACAGCTCAAGTCCGAAATGTACGGATATGCCATTTAACAAATCGATTGCCAAGCACAAGGCGCATAGAAAGTCAATGTATATATAGAGTCATTAGCATTCACATTAGGTAATGAACATCCTGCGCAAATGCAAGTCAAAATTAATAATTCAATTAACTAGTTTTGACAATATATATATATATAACACAAAATAATAATCAGCTCCTCAACTCAAAACAAAGAAGAAAATACAAGACTTAGAAGTATTAACTTACGCATGTAAAGTGACAGGATCTTGAACTGACAAGGTTGAGTAACAGAATAACAAAAGCTAGAAAACGCTTCTGCTATTTTTCTACAACTCAAATCTAGAGCAGTTCTGTCAGAAACGTATAATAATGCCAAAGCTACAAAGCAAATGACTGCGACGTTGGTGCCAAAGTAACTTCGTGTAGTAAATTTCAAGCGACACCTGATCACAAAAGCAGCTAACATAAGCAAAAGAAGAAGAAGAAGAAGAAGAAGAAGAAGAATAAAGCATCATTAGAACACTTGTTGCTTAATTTTTAAGCCCACATAAATGTTAATAAATTATTTGTGACAACAAAAGCATGACGTACAAATCCAGCATAATCCGAACTCAACATTGAATTCGACCCAACTCAATGCGTTCGACATGGCGTATGATTAATGTCAACAAATTTAACATCGTTAACAGCAAACGAGCAAAAACGCGAAACCAAAACAAAACGAAATAAACAAAAACAAAAACAAAAGCAAAAGCACAAGAAAAATAAAACACAACGAAATAACGCCAGGAGCAGACTTTCACATAAGAGCCTATGGGCAGCAATCAGGTCGATTGCTGGATGAGTCTGTCGTGTCGTTTCGTGCCGGTTAGTCAAGACATCGACGGTGATGGAGTAGCGCCAAGTGGCAAAAGCGTAAGTCAAGACTGTAGTAGCCTAGTAACGGACAATAAATGAACGCCATTAGCCTACGGACAGCGCAACTGAATCATAAACGAGACAAAGCGCAGCCAGCTGCTGAGTGTGTCTACATACGTGCCCCAGCAGCACGTCCGCCCCGCACGATCATGCGCCCCTTACAAGTCAAGCGCAGTACACTTGAAGAAAAGCCTATGCTGTATAAATTAAAGCAATATTAGTTTTTAATATAAAAGGCATTAATAAATAATTATATATGTGCCATATATGCAAATGTTCTAGCTCAATTAAGAGGAAGTTCCTAAGCGTTTTTTTTATGGAGCTTCCTTCAACTTCAACTTGAGTAATAGTTTCTGCAATAAAATATGCGGCATTTCAGTTCGCTTTTACTTATATGCCAAAGCCATATTGCCTTAAATTATGAGCTCTTAGTGATTTTTCGCAGTGCAGTGTGCGCTCACTTTGCGCCTCATACGCTTAAGCTCATTTAGGCTTTTTGTTTCAAAGTCGACTTGAACGTCGACGACGACGTCGTTGTCGCCAGTGAAGATGAATGTTTGTCCTCATTTTCTATTGTCTTTGGTTATTTATTATGGGCACGTTAAGCATAAGTTATGAGTTATAATGCCAAAGCGGCAGCAGCAGCACAAGCACCAGCAGCACCAGCTCCGGCAGCTATGACTGAGCGGTGTGGCCAAAGCTAACCAACAAAAATCTTAACGACAAACAATACAACAACAACAACAACAACTACAACAACAACAACAAGTCAAATTATTACAAAAGCCGACAGCCGAGACATTTAGGGCGCAAAGAAACTTAACTCAACTATGACCAAGGCAGCAAGCATTGCAAAGTGTACAAAGCGATATGCGTGGTGAGCTGAGCGAGGTGAGTAGTGTGAGGTGAATGTTGCTTGGCGAGAAGTGAGAAGTGCGGTGTGTATCTACACATAGGCCAAGTAGCAGCACATTGCTGCGGCCATAATTCATTTTTGTTTACTTCTTCTCATGGCAAAACGCTTGAGCGGCGTGTGCGACACGCTTTTTCCTATTAATTCAAAATAATGATTTCTTTATGAGCGAGTTGGCAGTGTCGGCATGAGTATTTGATTTATGCCGCTCAAGTGCGAATACAAAAGCAGTTGTCCACATTGTTGCTGTGCTCAGCTAGCTGCCTTGCTTTTTTATTCCTCTACTTCTTCTTCTTCTACTGCTGCTACTGCTGCTTCTTGTCGTTGTAGCCAAAATAAATAACAAAAGGAGAAGTAAAAATAAACCCCCCTACAATGAAGTTGATAGCGTGATTGTTGTAATAATTTAGCAATTTATCATTTTGTGAAAAAAAAAAATGGAATAAACAAATATTGTTTTTATAGAAATTCAATAAATGACGCTCAGAATTAATGATCAAGTAGGATTTTGCATATGAAATATTTTAACAATATGCGATGGCAGTCGATTTCTCTAAAAGACTACAATTAATTTATTAACCCTCGTTGTTAGACGAGTTGTACAATTTTTTAGTTTTGATTTATTATGACTGTAAGAAAATAACTAAAAAATTCCACTATTTAATATACAAATGCCATATTATGCCTTTTTATGTTTTCTGTAACTTGGCGTCTGTGGGAGTTTGCTTGACATGGCACAATCAATAGTTCGAATTATAGAGACTTCGGGGGTCAGAAGGTCGACCCTGCTAACTGCAAATTATAATCAAACTGCAATTTAAATAAACCAAATTAAGTGCAAGACATGTTTATAATTTCTGTCTCATTTGTTTTCTGTGTTTGCAAGCGGCAAAGACTTAATTGATTAGCGCGATAATCTGCTATAATATATTTGAATAAATAATCAATAGAAATTAAAAAGTAGATACATCAATCGCTTACATATAAGGGATTAGCGATAAAAAACAAGATTTACCTGAACTGGTTAGTAATTCAGTAATAAATTTTAAACATCATTAAATCCGTTTACTTGCTGTGTAATTAATAAGATTATCTAGTTGCTAATGAATATGCGTAATGCATCGGCATGCCAACAACCACCACAACAATAAGCAACAGCAACAACAACAACAATAAGAATAACAATAATAGCAACAAAAATGTCTACAACAATCAATAAACAAGTGTCGGTAAAATAAAACACTTATTGACACATTTATCATTGCATAACAACAACGACGCAACAACAACAATAACAACAACGAAACTTTGTAGACTTGCGCTGCAGCTAATGGCAGAGAGAGAGTCACAGTTGCTGGCAGAGGCTTGAGGCTTGAGGCAGAGGCAGAGGCACAGGCAGAGGTCGTCAACGTTTGAATGTACAGCTGTCGCCTAAGCAATGCAAGGCAGCGTCGCATGTGCATATAAAGCGACAATTTGTAACAAATACACGCAGATAATAATGCAAATTAAATGCAAATAAATTATAAAAAGTATTTTATACGTGCACCATGCATATACACACATGCATACGTGAGTCACGTACGTATATGGGTGGCTATCACATGAAGGAGAAAAAAATTAATTATCAATTGATCAATTGTAAAGTTGTTTAATATTAGTTAGTTTATTAGCAAATTGTGACTACGTACGTTCGCAAATATTATGTGTGTGTGTGTGTGTGTATGTGTGTGTGCCTGTGGCTGCATTTTTGCAATTTTCGTTATCAATACATGGCTAATGACTATTTGACCATTTTTGGCAGCGCTACGTGTTTGTGGCGCACCCAGCCGTAGTTTTTTTTTTCTCAATTTTTTCTCTATATTTTTTCTTTTTTTATAGCTGGCATTTGTTGTTGTTATTGTAACTACACAAGGTAAATAGTGTTTTTGAAAGCGCAAAGGTGTCAAAGTAAGATTTATGAAGCGAATTTCGAGCGCACTTACATGGGCTTCTCGTATGCTGTCGCATGCCGCCGTATGCCGAACACCGAATACCGAATGTCGGTGGGTGTTTTGTAACTTGTTCGCTGATAGGTGCTGAATAATTGGCAGCAGCAGTTGCAAATTATTGAGTGCAAAGTGGTTCTGGCTATTTTTGGCTTAAATGTTAACGTTGCCAATTAAAGTTGACTCGCTACTTTGCTAACAAGTGAGATTTGGCCAATGCTGATAATCTATGTGTTTTACTATTAACCGTTATAAGAACATTTTAAACATATGCAATAAATTAGTTTAAAAAAAATACTTCCAACAAGCAGAACACAAAACTTCCATCCTATACAGAGAGAGAGAGAGAATTGTAGCGGAATGTGATCCGATAAGTTCGAATTGCTCATGACTACTTGCTGTACTGCAAAACTTGGTAAAAATTATGTCAAGTATTTGAGCAGCTCATGTGGGATCTCGCTTTAACTATCAGTTACAATATGATAATATCAAGAGTGCTGCCTCTGTCCCTTTGACTACATTCCATTTGCCTTTTCAGCAATTTTATTGCGATTGATCTGAAAGTCTCTCAGACCTCAACTTATTTGTATGCAAGGGCTTTGCGTCCGTTGTACAACTTTGGCTAAGAATTCTACGTACAAAAAATGGCTGCTGCGCATTCATTCACACTTTAGGACCCAAAGCCATGAGGCAGCCCAAATTGCTTAAATTCAGCTGTGCAAAAAGACAAAGTCAACAGCAGGAAATATGTTGAAAAATATTTAATTGAGTATATCATATTAGTACATATATATATATATATATATACTGAGTACATATATATACAATGCTGCACAGATATTGTAAACTATAGAGACTATATACATCAATGCATGTTATGTGTAGTGGCTGCGAATGCTTGACATCGTTTAACATCTTCCTGGAATTTTGTTTCAACTTAAACACTCGCACAAGGTATGCATGTACATACGTTGCCGGCTCTGGCTGACTTGTGTGGAGGCAACCTTTTCGTTTAGTTTAGTTGGCTTTGCTTTGGTGTTCTTCTTCTTCTTCTTCTTCGGTTTTTGTTGACCAACTGCGCAGCAAAAAGCCAACAAAATGCATTTACTGCTCGATTATGTCTCTAAAGTTGTGACTTCCACTCGCGGAGTTTATTGTTTCAGCGCGCCAACGATTTCGGGGCGACGTTGTCGACGTTGTCGGCGCTGTCAGCGTTCCGCAAGCAGCGCAGGCCGCAGTAGAAGAAAACGAAGAAGAAGCAGCAAAAGAAGTAAAGTCTTGGCATTCTTGAAGATCGCCGCGAATTTTTGAAATTACAAACAAAAGATACTTTTAGGTGTGCGCTGGCCGGCCAAGCGATGCGTTAAGCTGCGATGCCATGCATGCGAACACCGTCGGCGTGCCCAGGCCCAGGCCCAGGTCCGGGCCCGGCATGGCCAGCCTGCCGCAGATCGATGCAGCAGCATTTGAGCTTCGCTTCGGTTTGGTTTCTTTTGCTTTGCTTAGCTCTGTTGCTGCTTTTGTTCAGCCTTGCATTTGTTTTTCTTTTTCTTTTTCTTTTTTTCTCTCGACTGTCGTTATCATCGTGTGTGCATCAGCGTTTGATTTCGCGTGAAATTTACTCACGACTTGTAATTATTTAATTTTATTGTTTGCTGTGTGTCCTGCATACATTTGCGCTCTATCAAGATGGTGTGGATAGCACTCAAGAGCAGCAGCAGCAGCAGCCACAGCATCGGGAGCAGGCAGTGACTACTTAACGTTTTATTAAATGCTGTTGACTGCAGCAAGTACAGACAAGACAACACAAGATTTAACTGATTTGATGCTTAAAAAGCCAAAATAAATATTTTAGTGTAAAACATGCATAACAATAAAATATTGTATACTATTGGATTAAATAAATTTGCCAAATTATATTGGCATTTCTTTAAGTGTTCACAAATAATTCTTCATAGAAAACTCTATTAATACAGTGTAAGTAAAACAAGTGACTTACAAGTTACCTATGAGTCATTTATTTGATTAAGTTATAATACTGTAAGCATAAACTGAATAAGACAAATGGGTGAAATAAATAGAAATTTAGTTCTAGCTAAAACTAGCCAATTTTAAGTTTAAGCTAGGTTTGAGGTGAATGCAAATTTCAGGTAGTGTTAGTACTGTCGGACCTCGCCAAAGTTAACCCTCCTAAAAGTTAATCTCTCGGTTAAATTAAGTGGATTTCAGTGTCCACGTTCCACTCTAAAAATTTAACTTTTCTGAGCGTATGAATTTTTCATACCAATCGTTTGTTTGGCAACACAAGCAAGTGCGAGCTTTAAGTTGACATTAGCACTGATGACATTGCAAATTGGAAAATAAATTAAAATTAAGGAAGATAAAGAAGATTTCCATAAATCCATATTTATTATTTTATTTTTACCATTTTTCAAAAACACTTGAAAAAGTTAAGGTTTCGGAAAGGTTTATTACCCTTGGGACATTTCGGTTAACTTTTTCTAGGTGCGACTGTACTTATTAATTTTTCGCTTACATAGAGGGGCACGACCACGCCCACTTTTATCATGGGAAATATCATAGCAGCCTTCCCAGGCATGCACAAAACAATCCACCAAAGTTTCATCGCAATCGGATGATCGGTATAGCAACCAATAAAGATACACAGACTCACAGGCAAACCATTAAGTATATTTAAATAGAACAAGATTATATTTTCAATATCAGAGTAGTTTAGTGTAATATCTAATATTAATTATTTTTATAATACTTCGCTGATTTCAGTTTATCTAAACGCAGAGAAGTGTTAACTAATATTTATAAAAAATTATACCTACCGTATGAGGCAGGCAATAGCAACTAATTTTTATTCCTTCAGCAGTCGATTGAAGTGAGCAGGCAAGGCTCATTAAGCTGACCAAAGAGCAGACTAAATGTATGCCATAAAGCAACCCGATAAGACACACAGACACAGAAGTCTGGCAGCAGTCGGAGAGTCACTCGCAGTCACTTACAGCTCCGACTGACCTCAAATCCGGGGTATGGCATAAAGGACAAACGCACAACAATGGCTTCTTGTTTTTTCTTAAAAAATTTATGTTTTATTGTTAGCGAGATGACGTTAAAATAAAGATAAGATTAAGCGAAAATACCCAAAGCGAACATTATAAGCTGTTTAGGCCAACTAAGAAGAAGTCGCGATGATTTTATATTTATTATGTTTATTGGCGAGGAACATGCGTTGATTTTTTATATGCCCCAACGTTGCCGGTACTGACTGTCGAGGCCGAGGCTGAGGCTGACGCTGAGGCACTCCGAAGGCACTCGAGGCATTAAAGGCAATGGAGGCAATGGAGGCGCGCTTTGAATATGCTTACGCTTACAATTTATAGACAGCAGACAACGAAGTCGCTGCCGGCCCTAAATGTGCGCCGCTCTGCCTGACTGCCTGCCTGCCTGGCTGCCTGCCTATGTGTGTGTGTGTGTGTGTATGTGTGTAACGAAAAGTCACTTGCACGTTGCTGACTGGGCCGACGTCTGCCGTTCGCTGTGCGCCATTCACAGTTGAAAGAACGGCAGGGCAGCAGAGTTCCACGTGCGGCATTTTGTTGTTGTTGTTGTTATTGTTTCTGTTGTTTTTGTTGTTTGCATGAAGCTCCACGACGCTTTTAAGTGGTCACGCGCATTTTGAAAATGTGACATGTTGACAAACTGATGGCGTTAACTGATAAATAGGTGCGGCGTTACCTTGTGCCACGTTGTTGTGCGTATGTGGTTGCCTACAAATACAAAAGCAAACAAACACAAAGCACACTGACAGACTAACTGACAGACAGACACTCCGGCACACAGACTGACAGCATAAAATGTAAAGAGAACCCAAAAAAAAAAAAATCCCCTACGCTTTTAAAACGTGTTAAGCCATTCTAAGACATATTAATGTGACTGTATAATATTTTATATTTAAAAAAAACCACAAAACTTCAGAAATAATAATGCATAAAAGCCAAAATGTCATTGGTTGGAAATTATTGTCATTAAGCAGCTTATTGGCGCATTTAATGCTTAACCTCAATTAAGCATATCTATTAATGAAATGCGTTCCGTCGCTTGATTTGCCATCGTACATTTTCATGTATTCTACAATTATTTAATTGGTTTTTCATTTTCCTTTTTTTTTCATTTTCTGCTTTATGACATTATTATCTTTTCATTATTGCAAATGTGTTGCCTTTGAGTGTGCTAATTATTTTGTGTTTTGTTTTTTTTTTTTCTTTTTATTTTTATTTAATAACTTGAAATGAGCTTTAAGTGCAAATTGTCGATTTAAAATGATATTAAGTTGTATTAAATCGTTTTGCTAGCTAAGTGCATGCGATGATTGACTGATTGATTGATTGTTTTACTCATAAACATTTTATGAAAAATCACAAAATGTACATTTTTAAGTGGCTCATTCGTGCATACGCCACTAATAGATTATTATCATTATCATAGTCATCATTTATCAAATTATTTAAAGTGACTAATGGAATATAATTTTAGTATTTTTGAATCATTTTTTCCCCATGCGCAGCTGACTTTCGGATTCCCAGTGCTGTTACACCATTCAAGACAGACTATTCCAAATTATTCTTTTTTTTTTATACCTTGTACCAAAAAATGGTAAAGGGTATATTAAAGTTGTGCAAATGTATGCAACAGGCAAAAGGAGGCGTGGCAGACCCCACAAAGTCATCAGCATCGATCATCGATCTAGCCATCTCCGTATGTCTGTCTGTCCGTATGAACGCACGGATCTCAGAAACGGTTAGACCTACAATTACAAAATTTTTTGATCCATATGTATAACGAGTTTATTTTTTTTTCGATATTTATTTTATAACATATAACTGCCAAAGGAACGATCGACCGAAAAACCATATTTCCTAGCCTATGTAGATATTTTGTTTTTCAAAATATCGTTTCCAAATTTTAGATTTAATCTTTCTAGCTAATGTCCAATCACATATCTAAATATTTTATATATCGGTTCACTATACCATATAGCTGCCATATAAACGATCGGCCGAAAAACATTTACTGAGAAAAACTTTTTTGTTTATAAAGATTTCGTTACTAAATTTTGGATTTGTTAATTTTAAGTAATATCCAATCATATTCCTGAATATGATAAATATTGGTTTACTATAACATATAGCTGCCATAGGAACGATCGTCCAAAAAAATGACTTACTAACAAAAAATTTTTTTTTCTTATGCTATCCTTACATAATGAATACAAAATATTAAAACAACAAAAAATGTATTCAAGTTTAGCTCCTGCCTCTAGTTTTTTTTTTTTTTTTTTTGGAAAACCGTTAGCAAAACGTTATCTCTATCAAACCAAATTTCAAAATTATCACGAAAAATTCTTTTTTTTTATTCCATGCATTATTGGTATCAGTTGGGAATCTTAAAAATAAAAACTTAAATTTTCGCACAGCAGAACATTCAAAAAAATATCCTTATGCGAAATGCAATTAATAAGCTAAGCTTTAGGGATTTGGATTTTTCAAAACGGATGCCGCAGATTCCGCCTACGTTGGCTACCCAAACCCGTGCATACAATCGCCGCAAAGCAATTGACATAATTTGTGAGCTTGTTTTTGCTATGCGCTGTTACCATTTAAAATAACACCTTTCCTTTTACCTAAAATTTATTGTTGAAAAGCCACAAAATTCACCGCTAACTTCACACACTAATGCAGCATCAACAGCAAACCGCTGAAAGGCAGCACAAAGCTCAGTCGACAGTTTAAATCATTTGGCTTTTAAATTTACCGACAAAAGCGCCAATGCAGAGTGTCAGACAGAGAGAGAGAGAGCGAGAGAAAGAGAGACAAGTTGGTCCCAAACGGCAATACAACTACCTACATACGTAGCTGCACGGACGTAGGACAGATAGGTAAAGACTTAAAGTGAAAAACATCGTCAGTGGCAAGTTTAACGACAGCCTCAATGTTAACTTCAGCAGCTAACTGCAAGTGAGCAGAGAGCGCCGCAGCCGCAGTCACCGTCACAAACGCAGACGCATCCGCTGCCGCTGCTGCCGCCGATGCTGCACTTAGCGCAGCAGTGACAGAGAGAGCGTTGGCAGATGAGAGAACGGGCAACTGTATAGAAAGAGCGGAAGTAGGAGACAGCGGGGCAAACGTGTAGACGACTCGTCGACGGCAATGCAGTTGGCTGTGAAGCCACGCTTATAACGAATGTGCGCCGTAAACGAGCCAACGACATGACAGCTCGATTTAATATTACAATTTATGTTGCCCATTAAAATGTCGGATGGTTTCGCTCTTTATTTTATGTGATTATAATAACCGAAAGCAATGTCAGCAGCGACCGTGGCGGTAACGGCGGCGAAAACCCAACAAACACAAACCCGAACCTAAGCAGCGCAAAGAAAACAAAAAACAACAACAACAAAAGAGAACAAAATAAGGCAAAAGATTAACTGAAAACAAAAAGCCATGCTTAATATGCTTTTTTTCTGAAGATGTATGCTTTTTTTTTTTTCTCTCTTGTTTTTTGCTTCGCTTTATTTTTTTTTATTGGTGTTGTGTGTGAGCCCGGTTTTATTATTTCTACCGTGGCTACCAATGGCGGGCAGATGTGCGTCGTCTCCGACGGAAACCGCACAGTAGTCGAAGGCGTCTAGCGCACACAAAAAAATATCAAACGAGCAACTGAAAATCTTTCTGCTCTCTTATAAATTTATCAAGCACATTTATGTTGGCATATGCTTATCGCATTTTATTTGTATAAAAACTATTTTTAGACTTTGGCTTTTCTTTATTAGTTATTTAAAAAGCGTTAATAGCTAAGGTCGGCTCTCACATTGCTTCTTTTTTATACGATATTTTTCATATATGTATAAATTTTAGTTTCAAAGAAGTTTGTGGGAAGCTTTCTAATTAGCAATGCATTTCGTTTTAAACCATTGTTCCAGTTCGATAGCGTGGAATGCCAAGAATTTTATTAAATTTTAAGAAATTGTTGACATAAAGCCATCATTACAGCCATCATTCCAAATTAATCGTCTGTTAAATATCTTTTATTAATTCTATATAACTAAGCAGCAAGTTTTATAGCGCTGGTAGTGGAAAGCTGAGCCCTTATTGGAAGCCTACTTAACATTGACTAGAAAAGCGGAACAGATTTTACATGACAGTATGCCATTTTTTATGTGTGTGTGTCTAATCAAGTGTGAAATTGTGATCTCTGATAGTCTATTATCAGAGCACTCCGCAAGGTGTTTGAGTTCTTGACACGTTGTTAAAGCATTTAATTCTAAATAGGCAGCCTTAATTTAATACACTTCCATCAACAAATTGTATAGAAACCAGCAATCTCAGCAAAGCCCCACAGATTCTTCTTTCTGCATTCACTCTTTGAAATCATAGATGCATTTTTAAATCTTCATATTGCTTAATTTTTGTTTTTGGCATTTGATAATCTCTGCACTATCGGCTTAAATCCATTTTGTATACATTTTTTCAGCAAATATTTTCAGCGCAATGGGTCGAACGACGGTGACCTTTTTTTTTTTAATTTCTACACAGAATTTCTTTGTTTTTTTTTTTTATTTTTTAATTAATATTGTTAATTTTAATTTACAGTACTTTTCGCTTATAACGAACTTTCGGTTATAACGAACCATTTTGCATGAAAAACTTCTTTATTTTGTCGGTTATAATGAACCAAAAGGTGGCGTTTTGAACAAAAAATTATATTTTTGCGATGGCAACGAAGAGCCAAACCCAATCACACCTGCCCTGGATGCAATTCGTAGCGTAAGCTATGTAAAAACTTTTCTTCAGTCACACGACACTCCTCAACAAATTTTTGACCACTTGGCTGAAGTGGAAGTGTACATAAATGAAGCTAATATTGGTACTAAGCAATCTAAAATAACTTATTTTTTTAAAAACTTATTTTTTTATGTTAAAATATCCCAAATTTCTTTTTATAAATAAGCAATGGAGTAAATACATGCATATTCATAAATTGTTTTGTTCGAGTCTTCGGTTATAACGTACCATTTTGGCTGGTCCGTTGAAGATCGTTATAAGCGAAAAGTACTGTATTTACTTTAATATATTTTTTTTAAATTACGGTTTAAAATGCTTTAACGCGACACACAACCAAGTCAAGCCAGCCAGCACTCTAATGAGAACGCAACATAACTATAAATCCAGCTTATACACATTATTAAATGATCCTATGTTTTTGTACCCCCAAAGTAAAAACAGTGATCTTTTTTTTTATGTGATAGAACTGATTCGAGCTGAGAGCACTGAAGCAATAGTTTACATCGCTAAAACCTCCTAGATGGAATTATTCGAAAATATTCTTCATCTGATTTTCGAGCAAATTGTTATAAATCATTTCATTTTGCCTAGGTGACAACCTCAACCTCCTAAGATTTTACCAGAGAATATATATATATATATATATATAGTATATGTATTCTCTGATTTTACGTTGTTCACTACGAGAGCTGCCAACTCTTTATTTTCATAAAGCACTAAATCTAGTGCTAAAAACAATTGATTGGCAACAGTGTTTACTACTTGTAGTGTTGTTGAGGAACAGTAGATTCTACTTAGAATTTCACACAAATTGCAAAGGTTGTTCGTTGTAACTGCAAGTAAATATTGCAAATTCCTATCCACACTCAGACTCAGTAAGTACGTAATTGGAAATATGAAACGGTTGCTAACAAGGTGCGTATTATTTAATTAACAAAAGGGGACAAGAAAAGTCAACGTAGACAGGGCACTTGCAACTTTAATCTAATGAAAAAAGCCATTCAATAACGCTACGAAAGCTGCTGCTGTACTCAAGAACAATTGTCATAACATTTACTCTAAACGAATAAACGTCTCTGCCTGTCGGCATCAGCCAGCTGCCATGACTAGTGGACAAGACAGCAGCCAAGCCTTGAATCAACTAAACACTCTGGAAGAGATACCCAAAGTGGGTGATGACATTCTCACACTTAATGATGACTGTCTGGAGCATATTATCAGACTTCTGGACCTTCCGGAACAAATGCGATTTGCGCGAACGTGCAAACGTTTTCGCCAAGTGTTCAAGACGGCGAGCAAGTTGCTGCACAGGAGCTTGAATCTGAACTCTCTAAGTGAAATACCATTGTGGGAGATACGTTATTTTCTTATTCTCGCTGGCGCAAATATTATACGCACTATTGGCTTTACGGATGGAGATTTTGATTATTGGAACACTCCGAATAAGAAACTTCAATGCGTTGCCGAATACCTGGGCACATATTGCAGTGGCATCAAATATCTGGAATTGGATGCATTTGAAATGGGAAATAACGAAATGCTGAATAGGTTAATTAAGAGGCTAACTAATATTGTGGAACTGCGTTTATTGAATAGTTCGTTGAAATATCGGACCATTTTAAATATTCTAAAATTGCGCAATTTAAAGGTATTATATTTAGACATATGTGCACCCGTTCGTCGAGCGCACAAAAGTATCGACACAATCACTCACTCACTCTTGCCCAGCATTGAGGTGCTGACGATACACTCTGAATACCTCAGCGACAGAGATGCAATCGCTTTTTGCACATCGCTAATCAATCTCAAGGAACTTGATCTGCGTTTCTGTTCTTCCTTCTCCACATCTGTGTACGAAGCCATGGTCAGTAGCTGCAAACATCTGGAAATTTTGAAAATCTCTGTCAACCTCTCACGTTACGAAATTGTGGCCCAATTGCCACGGCTCATGGAACTCACAGTCTTTTCACAAAAATATCCCTTTAGACATGAACTTTTTGCGGAATTGGTACAGCATAAGGCAACACAGCTGGAATATCTGAATATAATGGGAGGTAATTGCATGGGTGATGCTGCAATTAAAATTATCTCTAAAATAAGCAGCCTGCAGACGCTGATCTGCAGGCGTAATAATGGGATCACAGAATATGGTCTGCAGTATTTGTGTAATCTGAAGCAGCTAAAGCAATTGGATATAAATTGTTTCCACAATATCAGCAACATCGCACTGAAAAGGTTGGTACTTGGCTGCCCCAAACTCAAGCAAATACATATTAAAGGCTGCATTGGCATCAAAGATGATCTTATATATGAGCTGGTACTGGAAATGCGCATTCGCATACAGAGAAAGACATTTTACCGTACAGAGCCCATTATTTTCCTCGCCGAAAATACTGGAATCAATGTGCATATCTTAAATGATCCCTTTTACAAAGCAGCTGCAGACTTAGTCTGCATTTATTTCCATAACGCCCCTAAATATTTGCTGCAGTACGATAAATTTTGACTGAGTTGTTTGAACAGAACAATAAAAATATATTAACAGATTGCTTTATTTGCTATAGCTATATGAGTATAAGTGCAGATATTTGCGTTCTCAGTTGAAGATAATGTCAGTCATTGTTCGTTTAAAAATTTACTTTGTATCAGTTTTCAGTTCCAAACTCTCTGTGAACATTATGAAAACAAATAAATAAAAGAAACATACATTTAAACATGTGAAAGACTTTCCTTTTGACTATAAATAAAATGGTACTGAATGGGAAAATAGATCTTCTACGAAGTCTGTCTCTTATTGAATTTATGGGTTAAAAATATTTCTGCATTTTACAACTCAGTTATGTCGGTATATCAGACCATAAGTACAACTTTTGTCATTGTAGATTTTTTATTGAAAAATACCCCACAAAACCATCGTTACAAATTTCTGGCTTACTATTGCACCCTAACATGGTGCGATTTGTGAACCGATACCATAATTTGAAATCGTGTTTTGCAATTCAACAAATACGTGAGTTGCGCAGTGGTGTGACTGCAAGAGTCAGATATATAAGAGCCCGTCTTAAACAAGACTTATTAAATTATCCGATATTTTCCCTTCGAAGTAAAACTGTATTCTTTGGTTATTTTTTTTTTACATTTAATACTGTTTATAAGCTGGACTATCGGGCGAAATTCGTTTTCTATGGATTTTTTCAGCAAAAAACGATATTTTATTATACTTTTTAAGCAGACTGTTCTTAGCACGCGCTGTAGCACAATTTTTTGTATTTTTTAATTTTAAATTAATATTTCTTATTTTAATTTATTTACTTATAAGTAAATAGTCTTTAATATAGTTTTGTTTTTTTTTTGATTGCGGTTGAAAATGCTTACCCGCGACACAGCCAAGCCAACTGCCGGCAATTAAGGCACAATTATTAAAATACACTGGACAAATAAAATTTATTAAATTAAATTAAACAAAAATTGTGTTTAATCACAAATTTCATTCATGCAAATCAGACAAAAAAGAAACTTTGTTATGACGTCATAAATTAAAAATGGCCGCGCTCTAATGAGAACGCAACATAACTACTTATAAATTCGCGGCGCTGCATTAGTCTATAGTCCAAGCTTATAGACATTATTAAATGATCCTATGTTTTTACCCCGAAGGGAAAGACTGTGCTCTTTTTTTGTTTTTCTGTTCTTGCAAATTTGGCCCTAATGAGTTTGCTCTGTAAAGACTTAACAGTTTCAATTATTTGCTTAGCTGCATGGGTTTCCATTCGAACCCAAATCAGTGTCAAATAACATAATTTAAAATGCGTTTAATTTTATTTTAATAATTCTGCGTTTAGCCAAGTTCGCATTAATGCGTCTCTTTAATGATCATTGCGAGCCGTCAAGACTTTTGAGATATGTCATTTAAAGCAACAGCCAACATTTTGCCACATCAAGTTTATCTGCGCTGACCAAAAAAACCGAAAAATGGAGAAGAAGAAGAAGACAACGAAAAGCGAACCCGTCGGACAGCACGTAGTTTGCTATCTGCCAGACAGTTAAGTCGCCAATGCGACGCTTAACGCGTCCGGCCAGTCCGGCCTGGCCCGGGCCAATTCAGTTCAAAGCGAAAACCGGACAGTAATTTATATGGACGAGGCAAGCATTTGAATGCTTTATTATAAAGCTGTTAGCACAAATGTCAAAATTAATGACTTATGTCACAAGTAACAAACATAAATTTCAACATTATTAATTTTGTCAGCTTTTATTTTCCACGAGCGACTTTGAAGATACGCAGATACGCTGAAAAAAAACCTAAGAAAATGTAAACTGTCAAATGTGTTAATGCGCTGCGCTGCGCTGCGCTGCGCTGCGTCTTTTCTAAATATGAAAACGAACAAAAATTATGGTTTATGTAGTTTTTGTTTTGTTATTTTTAAGAGGAACTATATAGACAAACACACGGACAGACAGAGCGCACAAAATAAATAACAAAAGGACAGACAATGACGCAAATTTTTGTGCTGCACGGTTTATGACGGGAACAACAAATTTTAGTCAAATATTAAATTACTTGCATATTTTTGGGTATTAACTGTGTCACATAAATTTCGAAGACGAACTATCTCTTCCGAAAATTATGAAAAATTTTATTAAATATTTATTTTCAACGCAAAGGCATTAATTTTGTCAGCAGGTTAAATCAACAAATAATAAAGTCCAATTTAATGGCGCATTAGTTTCAAGAATTTTGTCATTAAAACATGTTCTCAAATATTGAAATAAACTTGTACATGGTTTTTTTTTTTTTTTTTTTTTTTTTGTTTAAATAATAAAAATTTCACAAATACATTTATTTAAATATTTTAAGCATATAATTTATTAAAAGCACCGCAAAATCCTTTGCTGACAAATTGTCAACGCAGCTGTTCATGTTTTAAATAATCGGGCGGATTTACTTAATGACCCTCGACTGAAATACTTGACTTGTTTATTGCTTTTGTTCTGCTGCCTAATATTATTCTATCTTTTTTTTCATCTTTTCTTTTTGAATTTTTTTTTGTTTTTTTCTTTCTTTTTTTTTTACTTTTGTTTTGGCAAAATATTTAAATATTTTTGTTTTGTGGCGGAAGATGTGAAATGGAAATAAATTAAGTGCTAATATTTAGCCACCAGCAGCGGTAATCAAACACAAAATGTCGGGGCTGCCAAATGTACCTGCCAGCACAAAGTCGCAGCAGTCACCAATCTAAGGGCTTAATAATCTACAAATAATGTGTCTATAAGCAAGTATAAGCTGCTAAACGTGCGTCATATTATTTGTTTTTGTTTTTTTCTATATTTAAAAAAAAAAACCAAAAAGCCACTAATGATTTATACGATTTACTTTTGCTTGAAGTTCAAATATTAGTTATTACAAGAACTAGACATATATGCCATTATCACTCAAATAATTACAAGTTAATCTATATTTTTTAAAAATGTTTTCAAGTGTAATAAGCAATTTAAAACATTCGCATCAATATATTTATGACGGTTTATTAACTCAAAGTTGTTAAAAATATCAAAACAAGTTCAAGAAAATTATATACATATATATAGAAAAAATTTCCCAACAGTTGTGTTTTTTTTTATGTCTTTTTGTAAACATATAAAATTTAATTTATATTTTTGTAAATGAACTAAGACTATAAAAATACTTTAAGTATTATGCTCTTACTAAAAAATTTCCACCAAAAATTCCTGAAATTACAATGTCGTTCTGCTTTTATTTTTTATGCACCGCAATAATTCGAAGAAAAACTGAATATATTATAATTGCCACATTTGTGAACCGCTGGCCATAAAAATAAAATGAAAATATCATCAGACGAAAAGCATCAATCCAATAAAAAGCTTATGTCGACATAGAGCAACACGCTTTAGCCAAAAATACCTCGTAAAAAACAAAGATTTTCCTAAAGCAAAACATAGCCATAATAAATATATGTAAAAATAAATATAAACATCCGCACACACTTCGGATTGTGTCGCGCATTTGACAAGAAGCAAAACAAAAATTAGTTTATGGAATTGCTTAATAAATTAAGGCTATAATGCTTCGAGATCGCCACGATGAAATTAGCAAAGAATATTACACATATGTGCATAGATACGAAATAATGTTTGGATGCACATAATACAAAAGTTAAGTGGAAACTATAGATGAATGAGCATAAATAACGACTGAAGAATTGGCAGCCAATATTACAACATCATCTAGAATTGTATTAGGAACAAATATTTTTCAAAAAATAAATGATTAATTTTTCCTTGTATATTATTAAAGACATCGGATAAAATGAAATTATATATATTTATATATATATATTTTTTTTTTTTTTTTTGTAAACAGCACCTCAAAATGATCTGGTAAAGGAATGGGAATCACCCATTACGAAATCCCCAGACCACATAAACAAGATCCAAAATTCATTTAATTTGATCTTTCAACCCCTAAATTTCCTAAATCGCACCCGAGCAAAGCCGGACATTTAAGCTGCAGCTAAAACGAAATTCTCGAGAAAAAAGCCAAATCAACCTTAGAAAAATCCAACATATAAATAAATATATTAAAATGTCCACCAACGCATCAAGACAACTGACAAGAAATGCGACACAACATTTTATGTATTTTTAAATTAATAATTATTACGCTGATGATCGCGTTAATATATCTGCTGGTGGACTTTTTGTCACTCGCAACTTAAGTGCAAAATAAATTAAACATTTTTCGAAATATTTTCATTATAATGCCGCGACTAAGAGGTGACACGACGCGGCTCGACTCGACTCGACTCGGCTCGGCTCTTGGCTGGCAGCATTTTAGTAGGCATTTCTTGGCTGTTTGTTTATTTGCAATGAACACGAGTGGATTTCTTTCGTATTTTTCAATTTAATTTATTAATCGTGCGTGCATCGCCTCTTGAGCGTGTCCATTGGGATTGTCACTTTGTGGGTGTGACGCGCTAAACGAAGGCGTCAACTCAGCCAGCTTCTGCTTTTGCTTCTAGTCGGTGGAATTTTAAAATTAAAATTTCAATTTCTTGACACACAAACATTAGGGGCACAAATAACATATACACAATGTGACAGGTGAATTAGTTGTAAAATTGAAACGTTTTCATTTTCTTTTCTATATTTCTTTGCTTTCAAGCGAAATGCTTAATTTAGTTTTTTAATTAGGTGCGAACTAATTTTCGTAGTAAAGCATTTATTAACAAAAACCGATTATATGAAATGACATGTGTGGAAAATTATTCGGAAATTCTATATATAGCTTAGATATGCACAAATCTACGATTGTTGTAAAAAATAAATTATCTACTATAAACTATTCTTGCTAACTATGGATCCTTGTTTAATGGGTGCGTCAAGTTTTTGAGCCACTAACTCTTGCGTAAAAAACGTATACGGGATAGTTTTATTTAAGCGTAATATGATTTATAAGCTGATTACCCACATGCACTTTCATATTTTTAACAAATACTTATATTATCTTTCCTGCAACATGTACAACGTTCAAAACCTGTGAACAACATTTTACAAGCCAGTGCAATTAGTGACGTAGTCAATCGTTTAAAAATGTATTATATATCTTTGAGAGACCATTTTTGACCGAAGTGCGGCACCTTGCACTTTTATATGTCATGGGATTTGATTTAATCATTTCGTTTATATTTTATGCTGTGCTCGACTGCCCAGACTACATTGTGAAATGCTCTGCATTACTATGCAACGTGTGTGGTTCACTGCTTTCTGGTCATCGAGTTCTAATTATATTAATGCATACGGTCTGTGAGTAGACAATGCCATTTGCCGGTTATAAGAAAAAGTCATTAAAAATAATTTCTATCTGATATGTAAGTATTGTTAAGCAATTACAGTCAGTAATTCCCAAGAAGCTGCACAGCTCAAGTGATATTACTAAATAATGGCACAAGTCCTGCTGAAACAAAGTTATTATATACTGTATTCTGTATATTCTGTATTCCACGCAGTTGAGTAGGTAAACTAGTTCAGCATTGCATATTACTCGGATAGGTTCTCGTTTGTAGTTTCAGCTTGTGTTTTATTTTTCCTTGTAATGCAATTAATTACAATTAAGCTTTGCGTTCACAACAACAACAACAACAACAAACAACACTTGCCTCGAACAATTTCAATTTAATTAAACATTTTATATTTTATGTTTTATTCAAGAGGCAATAATTCATAGAAGTATGCATAAATGAATTGTTGTACGTTGCCAACGCAAAGCGGCAAAATAATAAATAATAAGTGTAGCAAAAACAAAAATAAAAATAAAAAATTCAAAAAAGAAGAAATATGAAAACCACAATATAAGCGGCCATAAATTTCGCGTTAAAGTAACACAAACGAAACACGGCCACGGTGGCCACGGCGACCACGGATAGAGGTTGGACACGGGCGCGTGCAGAACGTGTCGGATTAAGCGGAAGGGGTTGGAGCGCACAACGCCGGCCATATCGCAAATGTCTTTTATTCGCGTGTTAATTGCAAACAAAGTTCAAAAAACGCATAAATTACTTATTATTGCCGCAAACAGTCAAAACCCGCATTATTTTGAAGGGCGGCCTGCAAGGTTTTTATTTTTAAAGTGAAACTTAAAATGCAACTTTCGAAAAAACGAATTTTCCCAAGCAGCAGCAGCAGTCCAAGTCAAAGTACTCTGTTGGGTAATTAGGTGTCAAAACACCTTTTTCGCTGTAAGCTGTCGTGAGTGGAGCATTTAGCCTCATCGGCTCAAATGTCAAACCTTGCTTGCGGCGGTGTAACCTGTTCCCAATAACAAGGAAATCATAAGCAATATACAGAGGGTTGCGATATTTATATTCGAGATGCAGCTGCTAGAGATAATGTCAGCGGCTTATGTAAAGAGTGTCTTTAAGGTTTTTATTTTTTTTTTTTTTTTGATATGGCTGTTAATTAAACTGGCATTTGTTAATATCTTTTTATTCAGTGTTGCTCTGTAAATTAGCGCAATTGTAGATTGCAGAACTTGAAAGCTTGAAAATTTTAAAGAATCATCACTTATTTCCAGACAAATTGACTTAAAAGTTGGCAAAGATGTTCAAAAGGTTTACCTTCTGTGTGTAGGTTGTGAAAAGCTTTTGTGGAAACCCCAAAAACACTATTGCCATAAAATTTACTTTTACTTTATGGGCTCTTGTGCATTGGAACAGTAGAGTGTGAGCCTCTTAACATTAATTTGCATAAAAAAAATACGAGTGAAAATAATTTAACATATCACATGAACTTTGCTTAAGGCGAACCTAGTTTCTTTTTCAAGTGTGTGACCCTTAAATAAAAAAAAAGGAAAGCCACTCAGTAAACTGTTGCCAGTACCGCCGTTGCACGCAGTTATATTAACACATTTAAATATATAAATAGAAATGCAGAACCATTGCGTTTTATAGAGAGCGACTTCAAAAGACATCGAATCTATTTGAATTTTCTGTAATCTATTGGGTGATCTAAAAAGTATCGATTCTCAACGTAGTCTATTTTTTGCTCGATGCATTTAACATAGTTCACCGTTTTTTTTTTTTTTCAATTTTTTTATCCCCTCCAAATAATAGATTTCCTCAAGGTGTTTAAAATAGGCACTTGTTTCAGTGATGACCTATTCATTCGACCTAAATTTCTTATCGCCAAGTCATTTCTTCAGGTTTCTTTATGTTTTAATGTTAATATTCATTTATATATGCACATTCAATTGCATCGCCAATGACGAAAAAGCCCTATAAAATCACCGTCTCTTTCTGACATCAACGGTAGCTTAGGGACATCTTTGGTGTCGGTGACAAAAACTTGTTCACAGTTTTTCGCTTGTAGCCAGTAGACATCTAAATGTCTACATTTGCTAATATGTAGTGTACTCGTTTTAGGTAAGTGGCTTTCTGCATGTTGGGAATTCGCTTAACAACTGTTTCAGTGTTTTACATAACAATTATCTGGGTTAATCGTGATTCAGTTACATTAAGGCGGCCTACACGCTTCTGCGTGCCTGGCACATATTAAGAGGATCATTTCAGCGCGAACCGCGCTTGATTTTTCCCAGCTCGAAGTCGACGTGTTTCAACAATTGGCCAATATTCAAATTGTTGCTGACCTTCATAGAACTCAACACCTAAAACCAATTAAGCAATTTTTACAATTAATTTTCTATCTGCACTTAAAGCCTATTCAAGGTAGAACGAATAATTAATTGCGGCACAGTTTTTACGACATTGCGTGTTGACAGATTTATGATATTTTCTCAAAAGCAAAACAAACAAACAAAACAAATTAATAAAAACATATTGCATAATTAAGAAAAAATATATTTCTGTAAAATGTATACGGGTACAGGGTGCGAATGAAACTTGCACACTCTGCAGACACTAAATTGGCATTTTCAAAATGTAAAAAATTTCCAACAGATTTTTAACAATTTATTAAAGGTTAATTTTTAACCTTTTTTTATCTTTATCTAAACGAAGTATTACATATTAAATTTCAAGTTGGACCAAGACTAAGGTGTCATAAGCAAAGTGATGAGCTGCCGACATTCAAAACAAAAGGTATAATAATTAAAGGTGGGTTTTTAATATAAAATAACTTACAACGTGCCGCCTTATTTTGTTAAATTATGCGTTCATTATAATTATTTTTTCATATATTATATATATATATACATATATGTGTGTGTATATATATAAAATATATATGTATATATTTTCATTAACAATCGTTTATAAATTATTAAAACCACTGAAATTATAAACTCAACAAGAGAAATAAAATATAAATCCGAAATTTGCATAAATTTTAAATTAATTTTGCGACTGTTTTGTTAATAAGTTATATAAGTAACGAAATATTTTTATTTCATCCCATTTATTTTCACAATATTATTTTGTTTATTATTTTTCTTTTTTTTTGTTTATGTGCACATAATATAAAGCGACAGCTTAAGGTCACTTTGTACATTAAGAGAATATACTTAAACTAAATTAAATTAAATCGTTAGCGGCTAATTTATTAATTGTTTTAGCTATAAAATGATTAGTAAACATTCATCAGACGCGTAAAAAAAATTAATACAAGTAAATAATGAAATAAATAAGACTTTGAAAGCAAATATGTTGTCATCTTATTATTTTAAAATGAAAAATCGCAATTTAATATTGGGTGATTTAAAAAGTAAGTGCGGTTTTTTGACTAGATGATGCTGATACCCATATATCGTGCATCAGTAATCCGCACGTACTTTTTAAATGACCCAATATATGCGCTACCCATATAAGTTTTAAGATTATTTTAATATTGCAGTATAAAAATTATATGTAAAAGTTTGAAGGGAATTTCGAAGCTGCTTCAGGAAAACATCTGTCATTACTTCATGATTAAATGGTGTCATCTAGAAGATTCCTAAGAAAGACTATCTGTATTACTTTTATTCATTAACACACGCATATGATTAATCAAGGAGATATCCCTAAGCTTCACAAAATATAGAAAAGCATCTACTGAAAGGATTTGTTAACAATCTTGGATAAAAGACCCAGCGATAGACTGAAAGCATGTCGCTGCTAGAAGGCTCGGCACGTAAAGTGGAAACTGATAATTAAATACTTTCTGTACTCTCTATATGTTCTTTATGCTCTGAGTTCATAAGCAAACTGAACTTATAAGAACCTATAAGTCTTTCAGCTACAACATTCATCATATTATTAACAACTGATTTAAGACATAAATTATGTTAACAATAAAGTTTAGACGATAATTGATGCCAGTCGGTAAATAAACAATACTTAAAAAAAATATGCATGTCAATCAAATTGACTGTGACCTGGCACTTGCTTTTAATGGACTTAGGATAGAATATTGACTGTTCAGTATTGTATTTAGATGCGAAATGCTTATTGGGCAAATGAAGTAAAAAGTAATTACTTGGCTGAGCTTTCGTTTTATTTGAGTAAACATCAAAAGCGACAATGACAGTTGTGTAAAAAATACTTTTTTTTATTTACTTAATGAAGCAAATATCAGCAAGTTCAATAAATCCTATGGCTTTACAATTGCAATTGTTACAATTTACAATAACAAAAAGATTTTATTGCTTTTTTTTTGTTGTATATTTTTCCCCCTTTTTTTTTTTTGCTCAACAGTAAACCGTAAACATTAAATGCGCATTTGTTATTTGGCGCGTTTATATTGAGAGATATATGTGTCACACATGCGCATAAATCAATCTGACAGCTCTACGACTTTCGCGCTCCATCGCACCCCATGCCCCCTTCCCCCACTGCTGCCAGCGACGCCGTCTCTGCCGCTGTCGCTGTCGCGCCCATAATGCGCCACACAATGCCAGCGGCTGTCGGCGCATATTTCGACGTCGACAATGCTTTCGGTTAATTTGCACATGTACGTCATTTTTTATTGACTGATGTAAAATTTGCTGCTAAATCAAGTAGTCAATTTCATAGCATTTTGCCTCATTTGAGCGGCGTGGCGGCTAGTGAACGGCAACGTAAGGCAACGCAACGCCAAGTCGACGTCAATTTTCAGCGCCGTCCGACCGACCGACCGAGCAACGAATCCGATTGGCAGCCTCCGACGTTGCTGTCGCTGTCAATGGCGCGAATGATTGATTTATGCACGCATTTGGCTTTGATTTGTGTTTAGACATTTCGCTGTGTCGACGTCGACATATTTGGCGAGCTAACATTAAAACGTCATAAGATTTGCGAGAAAAACAAGAACACAAATAACAAAAAAGCGAAACGAAATATAACGATAAGCTGTTGTTTTTTCTTTTTTTTTTGCAACTATATCATGCAACTTCCGCTTAACTGGCGCTTATGAGTAATGTAAATCAATCTAAAACATAACAATGATCCCAAAGGGGTGGAAAAGTTTTTATAATGCTATTAAAATATAAACTATACTGTAATTCCGTTAGTTTTGTTCAAGGTAATACGCCTGGCTCAGTCTTATAATAAATTAAATGTGTAGTGAGATCTGTAAAGCCATTCTTTAATGAAATACAAAGGGAATTAGCATATTTGGAAGATCCAGAACTTTGTTAATGTGTCAAACGCCCAAAAGCATGCTGTATATTTTGCGTTGCCAGTAAAAAATGCTTAGGTTAAGTTAAGTTACCTACTACTCTTTAAGTTTCGGTCTATAATCTTCAAAAGATTTTTCATTTTTTTCTAATACAAGAACAGCTAAGTAACTTGACCTTACCTATCCTAACCTAATCTAACCTAAGACCTCGCCGAAACAAAGCGGCACGGCACTATTTTTGAAAGCTTCTCACGATTGCTTGTTTCCTGCAACCAGTATTGAACCCAGATTGCTTTGGTATGAACCGACAACTTATACACTACGCCTCAGTCGCCATCTATCGCTCTGAATTAATTTTATTAATTGGCGGTTACACGAACTAACATTTTTCAATTGTTTCTTTTGTTTTTTTTTTTTGTTAATTTTGCGAAACTTTGTCTGACATCGATTGCAAAGTTCAATCAATACGATTAATTTAACGCCCATGTCAATTGCATGGCCATTTGCATAGATCCCTGGTGCATGGCGACGCCTTCTTCTTCTTCTCCGCAGTCATAAAAATGTTTCTAAATAAAGGCAAAACATTTGTTCACGTTGCGCATGCGCGTTTCTAATAAATTATTATTTATGACAAAATATGGAAATATATGATATTCGTCCACGTCGGCGACGTCGTTGTTGTTGTCGAGCTTGTTGTTGTTATTGTCGTGATTGTTGTTGTCTTTGCCGTTGCCATTTTGTGCGAGGTTTTAACACTTAATCATAATCAACTGTCAGTGTAACTTCCTCCGCAAAATGTTTCTCTGTTGTTTTTTTTTTTATTGTCGTTGTTATTGTTGTTGTTGTTGTTGTACTTGATATTGCTGTTATTTGTTTGTTTGCATAACTGTTGTCGCTATTCAAGTTATGGCTGGCTGCTCATGTTGCTGTTGTAGTTGCTGATGCCGGTGCTGCTGCTGCTGCTGTTGCTGCCACCACAGAAACAAACGCAGCGAGAGTGTCAAAATTTTTTAAATATAAATAAATCAAATATTTTGACGCCATGATTATAGATTCGCGTTCATTCATTCGCTGTTACTTGTTGTTGTTTTTATTGTTACTGCGCATGCTGTGTGCCAAATGTGACTTTGAGCAGAAAGGTTTTACGACTACGCGAGCATTTGTTATGCCCAACAAACACTTTAACTAAGTTTGGTTACGGTTACTTTTGAATTTAAACAAAATCCATCATATTAAAAACAAGAAAAAATCCAATGAACAATTTTGAAATTTTAGAAAAGACCAACATTGCATTTTTTTATACATGTCAGATCAATTTTAAAGTACTTAAAAAACTCAAGAAAATTATTGGCATAATAAAAATACACTTTTAAAGTTTGGCTTTGACTAAGAAGTTGGCATAACAATTACAGGAAATTTAGGAGTAATAAAGGACCGTTCATGTATTACGTAAGCACTATAGGGTGGTGGGGGTGTCTTTGCTTTGGCTACTTTTGAGTATTTCGGGTAAGAGTTTTGCTTACTTTTACTGACAAGGGGGAGGGAGGATGTAAATAATTGTAATAGACATGCTTTCGAAATACTTGAACGCCCCCTAAACTGAATTAATGTAATTTAACGAACATTACATCTTAACTGATTTATTTGTCATTTTCGGTGCCTTTATCAAATTGTAGCTCACTCTTGTAAATTTATAATATTATTTTGCCTTTTTCATTTATATCGTTTTAAGGATGTGTATTTCAGTTTTCAATTTTATAAAAATGTTGTCTGGGTTGCGCTAGAGAAACCACAATAAAACAAAAAGTTGTTTATTTGTTTAAGAAGCCGAACCGAGTTGGAGAGTCATGGCACAGAAACTCAAAGTGTAAGCTCAGGCGCTCACTCAGTTGCTGGCAAAATCGTGTCAAGAGGTGTTACAGCAATGACAGTTTTTTCTATAAATTATGACAACTGACAGCTAAATTTATGAGCAGCAACAATTCGAATACAGGCAAAACAAACCAAAGCCGCTTAGACGTCGAATTACACTTTGTATATGTAAATGCAGACAATTATAGGCTACTTATTAAAAATAAATATTTTATTTATGAAACCCCGTTTGCAAGAAGAGAGAAGCAGCAGAGAAAGAAAAACAAACCAAAAATAGAAGAAGAAAAAAAAAAAAAGAAGCGAACTCACAACAATATGCTAATTAATTTGACCGCGTTTAAATTTATGCAAAACAATTAACTTAATTATAGCGATTGACATGAGAGATAACCAGAAGCAAATTCTTATACTCAGCACATAAATAAGCCAGCTTAATGATAAAAATCCATATTTATTAGCTGGCAATCACTCGATGGCTGCTCACAGACCGGCCACAACTTGTAGAAGCCGCAACTATTAATTAGCATACAAACGATAATCAGGCGAAACTATGGAGAAACTACTTTAATAATGACGATGACGCTGACTCCGAAGCTGACTCTGCCTCTTACTCTGCCTCAGACTCGGCCTCAGACTCTGCCTCAGACTCTGCCTCTTTCCACTGACTATCAACATCGACGTTGGTGCTGGTGTCGATGGTGATGACACGGCTGTCGTTAGAGGCTCCATCCTAAATCTGTTTACATATTTTCATTAACTGTATTCATTAACATTATATATTTTATGCGCTGCTCAAAAATTTGTTTTTAATTTGTTACTTGTTGAATAGCATTAACAGCAGATCCGATCCGTAGCTACACCGGCTTGGCAATATTTTGGGCCTAATTCAATTTTTAAAAACAACGCAGACCATTAAAATAGCATAACTTTCAAACAATATGTTTGCTAATAAAAATCAATACCCGCTGTAGTGCATCCCCCTTAACAGTTCTGTATATTGTATTTTTTGAAATGTGTTAATTTGGGTTGGCCCAGAAACTGTTGAATATTATGTAAGAACCAGAAATTCTTTTAATTAACACCATTGCAGGCAAATGTTTAAAATTATTCCGAGCTTTTGTTAATGCCAAAATAGCGCAAGGCCGAAGCAAAATTCCAGCAAAGTAAAGAAGAAGCTCTGTGAGATCAATAGGACACATTATCTAATGTGATGGGCAGACATTCTGATGATGCCCACATGGCAATAATCATTGAATTATCGTTTAGACTTCAACTTGATGGTTATAGAAGACTTCAAATATTAACGAGTCGTAATATTTTAACATCCCATAAAGCCGAACTTATCACAACTACTTGAAGATAAATGACCAATCAATACAAGAACTCAAGTCCATTGCAGCCTTGCTCAGGAGTGAATAAACATCAACTCTAACAAAAGGGAAAGATTTGAGTAGACAAATTACTTTCTATTTTGTTTGTTCTGAGTCACGGATAAAGTCAATAAATACTGGATCATGTCAGCTGACAAAAGAAACTTCGGCTTAACCAGATGCTTAAAAAATGAAAGGAAACTGCCATTCTTTTTCAGTTATACTCATATGAAGTCGCTCTAAACTAAAGGCAACACATTTTTACTTGATGCAAATTGCTAACTGCTGCTCGGGTATGAATTGATCCCCTATTGCATAATCCCCTACTGGCATGATGCTAAGTAATTTGCATAATTTATAACAAGCTTTAAAAAATCATTGCTATCGTATTTGATTTAATCAAAAGCAATAAAATATCATTTCAACAGCCACCCGGTCTGTTTCAGAATAAATTTTTCTTTATGATTTGTTGTTTAACAAAAAGCATTAAAAAAAAGTATAAAAAATCAAAATTAGAATAATAGAAACAAGAAAACAAAGCGATTTAGGAACAGCCATAAAAGCCTTTTACAAAATTATATTGCTATTGTTGATTTTTCGACGTGTCGTCGTGATCGTGATCATGATCATCAGCAACATTAGCAACAACACGTAACACGTAATCGCTGTGGCAGTCGTCAGAGTTGCCGACACTTTTCGCAGACTTTTCAGGCCGACCGCCGAGGGGGGCGACTCAGACTCGGACTCCGACAGACTGTGCTGCCATTGTATGTAGCTTAGATTAGCCTCAGCTGAGCTCAGCGCGGTTTAGCTCATTTTTGCAAGCAATTAACATAAATTATATGCACACACTCACATGCACACACACATGCGAGTGGGCACACACTTGTGTGTTTGCCTTTCGGTGCTAATGACTCTTGACAGTTCAAACTCGGCGAGTGGCACCAAGTCCGATATAACGATGTCGACTCGATGTCGAGTCGATGTCGATGTCGATGTCGGTCGCCGCTCACTTGTTAATTAAAATATGTGTTATGCCACTAATTCCATATGCGAGCATTTTGCAGCTACTCAACTTATTATTCTGTCAAGATTTGGCTTTGCGATTGCTGTGCTGTGCTGTGCTGTGCTGTGCCGTGCTGCATATACAATATGAAAAAGATGAATGGTCAGATACGTCAAACAACGCTTAACTATTCCTAGCCTAGCAAATCACAAATCATTATTTCTCTTTGCGGCCTGGACTGTGAGTGCGAAAGAGCGAGAGATGTTTGCATTTAAATTAGAAAAGCTGACAGTTTTGTGTATTTATGACGTTGTTAGCAATTTAAAATACAATATTATTAATGCCTTCTATTTGCATAGTCACAACAATGGGAAATTGACGCTAATAAATTAAGTTCAGATAAAGAAAGCAAATCTTCAGCTCAGCAAAGTGAGAGAGCGATTCTCATCATTCACACAATGGCCACCACGATAACCGTCTAAGCATTTATCTTCAAATTAGAGTCTCTTTTATTTCCTGAACTTAATAGTCTTTGCCAAACACTGACCTTATTTAATCAACTCATTTGCACATTTCAGTCTAGTTGACTAATTTTATGTGGTTTTGGCTCTAAACGAGATGATTCATAGCCACTTATGTGTGTAAGATGTAAAAATAACTATTTAAAATGCTTAGCAACGTCTAGAATTTTTAATACCCGGCAAATAAAAGTATGCGATTTTTGACTAAGGGTAATAATTATAACCCACAAAAATGTATTAGGCATAAAAGTCAAATTAATAGGTTTCTCAGTTAACGCACAGATTTGACGACTTAGATATTTGAAAGTGCAAACGTTTTCTATATTTTAAAATAATATAGGAAATTTCACATTATTGACATATTTCACTTTAAATTAAAAAATTTCTCTTCAACAAAAGCAAAAATGTCTCTAAGCAATTATAGTCATATTTAAACTTCTTAGGTACATAAACCATATACAAAAAAAAAAAAATTTACCAACAAATGATGGATTTCACCCAAAGTTCCAAGCAAGAGAGATCAAATCCATGTCAAAGCGCATTGTGAAAATTGCAGTCCAAAAATTTTAACTCGAAGATGATAACTGTCACAACTCCCAATTTTTTAAACCAAATAGAAACCCTTTTCTAAGAACCTTCTTGAAAACTTTAGCGGAGGTATATATAATTTTTTTATAGAAATATTATTCTTCATATATTCATAACATTTTTCAGGATTTTTAGGAACTGAGAAATCAATAATGCTGAGATTATTTGACATTCATTTATCACTTTTCAGAGCATAACAAATAACGGTACAGCGAAAGACATCATCTTCTAATCATGATATTGTAAAGCCAACTACATCGTTAAAATCAAAATGAACAAGCGTAGATTTCTTGAACATTTTGAACCACTTGGCATACAAGGTAACCAATTTGGAAATTTTGATTAGCATGTGCTACTTTCCAAGCATAAAAATGTTTATATTTAGCCATGTAAATGGAACATGTTGATGGGCTCTACAAAATGGCAATAAATATGCCATGAAATTAGTAAGCAGCAATAAAATCATATATGAAAACTGATGATGATTACAATCATAAATAATCAATCATATACAATGTAGGCACACATTTGCACAGCACAGCACAGCTCACAGACACAGGCGCAGGTCGCCAGTCAGTTTATGGTAGCTTGCTTTAATTTCCAGTAAACGATTAGCTGCGCGATCATTTTGCCAATGCCTTACTTTCACAAACAGCAGAAATCATCATTAAAAGTGAAATTAGCTTGAAGAGGAAAAAAATACTGGGAAAAAAATTCAACACTGACAGCTGAAATCTCCTGCTTTTGTTACATTAATCACGCGAATAATAATCGGCAAGTTTCGTTGTTTTTTTTTTTTATTATATTTTTGTAACCAAGCTGCGTGTTCCCATATGCAGGAGCAGACAGACAGACAACATAATTTATGATAACTCATTGTGGAACTACCCAATATAGCGCCTTTGGACAAACGAGCATTAAAAATGTTGACATGAATTCAAATTGATTTATGAATGCATTTAAAACGCAATCAATGCTAAAGATGCACAAAAAAGTCAACACGACTAAAGCACACAACGTCTCAACGGCGGCGGCAGCGGCTGTCTGAGTGAGACGCTGGCAGTGAGGCGGGCAGCTGGACCGTCCGGCTTTTGTCTGCAAACGGGGCAAAAATTTGCTTACGGTCACTTGGCTTTACAGTTTGCAGTTTGGCAGTTTCGACGGCAGCCAACGTCGACAGCGCAAATGCCTTTCAATATCTGCTGACAAATCAAGCTCAGCGATCGCGGCTGCGACCGTGGCTGCGCTTTCACGACACACGAGCCATGCATGGCTGCAAAACCGATCATACTGCATTGTAACGATTTCGTTGCACAAATTGGCATGCTTAAGCATTTCGATTCACTTGGCGCTGCGATAAAAATGTTGTGCATGTCGGCGACGGCATTTAAAAAATATACCAGACACAAATGCAAATTCAAGACATCCCTATAAGACACTTTATTGCCTGTCTGTCTATCAGTCGGTCTGTCTGTCAGTCTGTCTGTCTGTCTGTGTGCCTGTCTGCCGGCTGTCAACAGCGACTAACTTGGGCAGCAGTTCATTTGCCGAAAACAAAAAACATTAAGAGCAGCTCGCATTTAGTCGCCATCAGCCGGCAGCCAGCAGACATCGATCGCTGTCATCTGGGTGCCGGCGCAGTGTGTCTGGCAGAGCCTCAGCGCCTCTGCGCCTCAGAGCTTGGCAAGCGAGTTGGCATGGCTGCATGCGACATTATTAAGACGTATTCTGACGACTGAGACGACTGAGGCGACTAATTTAGTTGATATGCATTCGACACAAGGTTTCCAAATCATTCGGCCTGGGGGCCAGCGCCGAGCACGATTAACATATCAATGAAAGCGATCATGCGAAATCTATTGCATGCTTTACCACATCTATATGCAAGGTTAATCTTCAAATCTTTGAAACAACTCAAATTATGTTAAAAGTATTCTGCAAATTCAACTTCTGTTAATTCAACATTAAATGCAAAACTAATGATCGACATAAACAGTCAATGACAGCATTAGTGTACAGATTTGTATGCAAGAGATTTCAGTTCCAATAGTCTGTTGAACTGGCGAAAAAACGCTCGAAGGCTTAAAGAAGATAAAATTGTATTGGGACTCCATTGCCGTTTAAGCCTCGAATGCAGCTTAGTACATAATTCTAAAAGATATTGTCCTGCAGACTTTTTGCCCATTTAATTTACAGTGAATGACTTAGAGACCACTTGGGATATTTAAATAGTTTTCGAAGGTTGTGCCAAATACATTAACTGAATTCAGTTAATGTGCTGCGTAGCTGTTTTGCCAGTCTTTGTGTTAGCTAATAAACTATTTCCACTACGATATGTCTAATAGTTCTACAATCTACGGCATTTCATAATGATACAGGTGCTACGACAAAGTCAATAAACTCTTTCACGACAAACCCCATTTCTTGTTCGAAGTGTTACTTCAGAAATAATAGTTATTTTTATATAAACATTTGAACAGTTACAATAGTGGCAATCAGCGGCGGCAGAGATCAAAAACAGATTTCACCAATGCAGACTGTTTTTTTTTTTTTGCTTTTTTTTTATTATTATTTCCATAACTAAAAAATATTATTATTCGCCAACTCAATAAACATTTGATATATATTGTTATGTTGTCATGTCTAATGAGTCGCAAAAGTTAAAACAAATGTAGCCAAACTAAATGCCGTACAATATAATAATATTAATATTGTTGATTTAGCATTTGTGCCAAAACCAACAAAACAAAAACACGAAAAAAAGCAAAAAAAAAAAATATCAACAAGATGTCGCCATAAAAAACAGCAATATGGCATTTCAAGTTTCTAACATAAGAATTAACATTTTAATTACTGCCAATTACCATTTTGGCATTAATCCTCATGCATTTGTTATGCATCGACAACAGCCAGACAAGACAAAATCCAAATTAAGAAAACCAAAAAAAATTAACAACGAAGATTAACGAAAATACCAAAAACAAAAATTAAAAAAAAAAAAAACACAGATTAAATAACAAAATGCGTAAACAATAAAAATCAACACCACTAATGAAGTTTATTATAAATTTTTACGATGCTCTTAAAATATTGTATTTTAATGATTGATCAAAACAAGCCAACACCCGATCGGCAACGAGCACGAAGCCACAAGCCACACCAGCGACCAGCGAGTACGAATACGCGACAGTTAATCCGCCAGAGAGCCGCATCCGAACTAGATTCGACGTTTGTGGAAACGAGTCGCGGCGCACAATTTCGTGACATTGTCATCGTTTATTATGTACGCATCAAAACACTGAACGCAAAATATCATTTAAATATTAAATTAACACAATACTTAATGTCGAGAAATTCCAACGCACTCATAAAATTAGCTGATATATTAAAACATTAAATATAAAACATTTTATTCATTTATTTACGTGTCTTTGGTTTTTTGTTTTTAGCTTTATTCAGTTCCTCTAATCTCAGGCCGCAACTTGGCAACGTGCGACTAATTGAAATGTGTTAATGGCAAATGCCATAATTTACAAGCTTTAGGATGCCTTTTTCAAAAACATAAAAGAGCAACAAAAATATCAAAAATTAATAAATAATAATTTTTCTTAACAAAAAAAAATAAAAAAAGAAACTTGAAATTTTTTCAAAAACGTAGCCATATTATATAAATAATAATATACAAAAATGTATTTAGCTGAGTGGATTTCTTAACTTTTATGGGGACTTTGTGCCATTTAACTTTTGTCAACTCATTTTTAAAGCTGAGCTCATAATATTTATGGCGTGCCTCTAAATTATGGCAAAAACCTATAAATTGCGTTGAATCGTCTGATTTGCATTTGACTGAAAAGAATCTAACCGATAGAGATCGGTAATGCCGCATGTGTAGCGCCGCTGAAGTAGCCCTGCTTTACGTAAATCTCTGATCTTTTTCATTTTTATTGCGTAACATTTGTTTATAATTTTTAATTAAGCGAAAGGCGTAGCCACAGACACATAAAGGAAATGAAATTTCGTAGGCTTCAGCAGTAAGTGGCTAATAAAAAAGTTATAAAAATTATAAATACAAGCTTATGCTCATAAAATCGATATATAAAATCTTAATAGCAATTCATACAAGAGTCTTAGCGGATTTAAGCTGAGTATAAGACATATAAAAAAATTATATACCAGCATATAATTAAGAGTTTTCTTTATTTGATTACTCGTGATTCGTGTTTCGTGATGGACCTCTTGGAAGAGGGCTCAACTGCTCACCTACACACTTGATCAGCTCAGCTCTTTTGTCGATACTTTTCATTGGAAGCTACACACATATATGAAAACAACATGGTTCAGTCGAATTTCTCACAAGTTTGTATAGGTCTGTGTTCCCATATTATCCGTGAAGTAACTGTTTCAGGCGTAGCACTCTATTTATATGGTATATATAGAGTATTGTTAGTCTTTTAAAGTAAATTGAGGCGCATGGCCTCATTGCGTTTTACTTGCATAATTAATTCAACTTTGCACACCAAAATACACGCAGCAAGCGAAATGGCAGTCGCCAACACCTTAACTCAGCCAATAAATCTAACAAGCGCAGCATGCAATCATTAATCACGTGAAAGTCGCAGCGAGACCAGGCAGTCGGACAGTGAGGCAGCCAGGCGGTGAGTGAGACAAGCAGCCAAGCCAACAACAGCAACAACAACAACACGACAACACGACGACACGAACGACATGACACATTCTATTGCACATTTACCGCCGCAAGGTATTCCAACATCTTAACTAAGCTGCCTACCAGCTGCTGACAGCCTTCCTCTGCTTGTTGTTGTTGTTGTTGTTGTTGTTGCTGTTGTTGTTGCTGTTGTTGGCGTAAAAACAACAGAACACAAGACAGCACAAGGCAAAGCCAGCTAAGCTAAGCCAAACCAAACAAAAGCAAGGCAAAGCCCAGCGCAGAGGAACGAAACCAAACTGAACTGTGCTGAACTGTGCTGTGCAGTGCTGTGCTGTGCTAAGTGGAGCCGAGTGGAGCTGAGTGGAGCTGAGTGAAGCTGAACAAACCACACTGAGGCAAACGAGCAATTGAAACGAGTAACTATAGCAATTTATGACCACAAACAAGGCAGCAACATTGATATATCCGCTGCAACGAAATTTATGCGACTCGGTCAATATGTGTACGTAGGCAAATTAATTTTGCGCAATCCTGTCACGTTGCGGCTGGCAACCTCGAAATTGAATCGAATCACATGGAATCGCATCGAATCGCATCGAATCGCATCGGCAACGGCATCGAATCGAATTCAATTGAATGAGCACTCAAATATCTTGTTAACGTAACCAAGCGTACAAACTAACGGCCAATGTGCTGCCATACTCAGCCTCAGCCTCAGCCGCATCCACAAGTATACATACATACACACACGCTGTTGTATACGAACGAGTAAGAGTCAGTGTACGTACGGGTGTGTGAGTAAAACCCTTTTGGCGTTTAAAATTTCGAAAAAGCCGCAAATTCGACATGTGCATAACTGGACAACTTCCTTTCCTAGGCACCGTCGCCGTTCGCTAGCTTTAGCCAAACAGCTGTCATCATGCCGTCGAATTGTCTTATTAGAGAGAGCACACAACGTTGCCCCATTCGCCTCCAAGTGACTGAGTGAGTGAGTGAGTGAGTGAGTGAGTGTAGTGTAGTGCGGTGAGTGTGCGCGCATAAGAGTCACCATATTGGGTGTACAGCTAAACGCAGACCATTCCATTCATTGCACAAGGCAAACCGTTGACAGGCAAGCGGCTGACTAACACCAGACAACAAAGTTTTAGCCACGTTCCGTATACATTTCATTATCACTCTTACGGGTTTCGAACCCTTGGCCTTTAGCCTAACATTGGCCTATGTTAGCAGAAGTACTTTTGTTATCCTAGGAACTCTCTTCAAAGTCATGCTGTTCCCGTTGTTAAGCAGGGCAGACTCTTTTATTCTGGTCCCTCAACTATGCATGGTCTCAAAGATATAGCCAAACTATATATATGAAGTAGAGTTCCCTACTCTACATGTAATTAGGTACCCGTTTATTATGATTATATTTGTAACACACTTCTGTAGCATACTTTCAGGCAAAAAATAAAAAACCAACAACAAAATGTTAGCAGACATAACTTTGACCAAATTTGCAGTTATCGGCAAATCGGCAAATCTTATGCCAACACTCTGACCGTGTCGCCACTGGATTCAAAATCATGTCGATCTGTGCAAAGTCGGCGACGTCTGCTGCACGTTTGCCACTTAAATGCTGCCGCATGTCAACTTCTGCAGTGACAGCGACGCTGGCAGACGGACGGACGGACGCTCGTTTGCGAGCATTCGTTTATTCATTCGTTGGTTGGTTTGTTGGTTAGCTGGGTTCGCTGCTCGTTGACTGGTTGCCATAGCCGCGAGCAGCAGGCCTCAATTGTCGTTGTCGGTGATTAGGTTATTCACAATTTTCAATTTGAAATCCATGACATTCGTTACGTTGCTGCTGCGAGTCAGTTGCTGCGTCTGCCTTCTGGGTCTTCCGAATGTGCATGGCGAGTGGATGGATGGATGGAGCGTTTTGTACGTTTCGCTGACATTCGTGACTTTGCCTATTGGCAAAAGTCAGTCACTCAGAGTGATTTCTTCTTTTTCCGTAGTTTTATTGCATTGATTGTGTTCAGTTGTCTTCTGTTGATGATTGGCTCTTGTCAAAGGCGCCTGAATTGACCATGATTGCTTTAAAGTGCTTTCCACGTTTTCAAGTTGCTTTCGTTTACTAAACTGATTTGAGATTTTCATTACAAAACATAAATCCTGCAGATTTTGTTAATGTTTACTTTCCATATTCTTTTTAATAATGAGATTTTACAGAAAATTTGTGCCAAAAGTTGTTTTCACACCAATTTAAAAGATATTTTTCAAAGCCAATGTCCGAATCACTGCTGTGTAATTATTTAGCCGCAGACTTTTCATCCCTTCTAAAGTAAAAGTATCTGATAGGCAAGACATATATAAAATTTCATAGTAAATTGCTGATTACTGTTTGAAATTAATGAATTCAGAATAGACTTTCTTCCCAAGTTATTGTTTTTAGATTTTTCAAATAAATATTTTTTCTAAAATTTCACTTAGATAACTTCATATTAATTCTGCATGAGTTAAAGAAATTAAAACGTTTTCGAGGCAAGTCCAGCACACCATCGTGCTAGCTGAATTAGAAACAGAAGTCTTTTACAGGGCTCAGGGATCATACATGGTTTCGCATCCAAACCAATCTACCCTATCCATGCTCAATATATGAAGGCCTCAATAAACTGAGAATATTGATCCACACAGCTCCAGTTACTGCCTGCCAAGCTGCTCACGATGTGAATAGTCACAGCGAACAACTGCAATTCAATTTGTCTATAGTAAACAGCAAAGAGTCCAAAACAAACCAGTTACAATGTTTGTTGTTTTTGCTGTCGTTTTCTTTTTCATCTAATGAATGCCAAATGCAAACACACAACGTTTGCAATTTAGCGCCTGCACATGCAATGCATCGCCAAAAAAAACAACAGCGACAGCGGCAACAGCGGCAAGACTGCCAAAACATAACAAAAACAAAAGGCAAAAAGCGAAACAACAAAAAGTGAAACAAAAAGCAAAAACAACATGCAACGCGTGTTGCATTTCAATGCAACACCGAAGTAATCAATTTTAAAATTTATGACAAAATTTGCAGCTTTAAATTATGCCATTAAGCACGGCATGTAACTCATATCGGCAGGGAAAAAGAAGAAGAAGAAGAAGAAACAAACGATAAACAAAAAACAAAAACAACAAACAAACAAATGCAAAAAAAAGAAACAAGTTCTGTCGTGTTATTGCACGAGGACGACGTGTTGCATGCAACTGAAAACAACAAAAACCTCGTACAAAAAATAACAACAACAAAAGTCGGCGTTGCTGGCAATGCATTATACTCTCGTATTTCGCCACATTCATCGTTCAGTGACGCGCACAATAACTCATTCGTGCCGCAGCAATAAAAACAACAACACTCGGAACACCAACAACAACACGAACGCCAAACACGACTCGCCGCACAAAAACAACAACTCATGAAATGCCAATACAAATACACGGTAAATAAAAAACTTAACCCACAGTTCGCTGACATATGTTACATGTGACACACATATTATATATAAGGACCCTCTGTATCTTTACGAAGTCGCATACGATTTTCTCAGAGATAACTCACGTGCATATGGTTACTAACTATAAAAATAACTATAAAAATACGTTCTATAAGAGGTTTTTGAAAGAGCGAGAAGTAAAAGAGAATTTTTAAGGAATACCGGTTGTAAATATCTAATATGTATGACAAAAAAAACCTGCACATTCTTCAAATACATACATCTAACCAAAATTCAGCTATGCCAACTTCAAATAAAAAATATTTTATATAATATCTCGAACGCGGCTTAAATGAGTTTTCAGATACTTTTTCAAGACCTTTGGAGATCTTCGTCTGTGTCATAACAAAAGATTGAAAAACTTGAGCAGCAATTTCAGGGCATATTAACACTTTATGAAGCATAACACTTTATCGTATCTAAAAAATATTTATACACCTAAGTGTGATTCCTATCTTTTAGGTTTGTGTGCTCAACATATAACAAAGACTATTTCGAAGACTTTATTTTTATTAAATATATTCCCCTTACATTGGAACAGAAAGCTTCAACCTTCTTACTGTTTTCATTTCGTATCAACTAACTTGAGTTCATCATATGCTGCACAGACTTGTATAATTTGCGACTTGATAAAAAAATATACCAACTTCTTACTGAAAGGCAAACTCAAACATTTTGTAGTTAATCAGTCCCCAGTATTGTATGATTAATCAAGACTTTCTTCCACCAATTACAAAACAGTAAATACTTCTGTTTCTCAGAATAGCTGCTTTATGGAAATTTCTTTAAAAGAAGGCTCCCTAGTGGCTCTCTAAAAGGTTTCACTGTCAATTAATACAATTTCAAACTCAAGGCAAAACGTTTACCGGTCATAGTCTGATGCCTGTCATTAGAAAATTACTTTATTTACAAAGTTAGTTAGTTCTTCAAAGACAACTTGCTGCCAGTAGCTGTGAAAAGTTTCTCGCTGTGTAGAATTTTAACAACATATTGTTGCTGTTTCGGAGTTGAGTTGGACAGCCAGTATGGCTGTTAAATATTGCAATTTATCACGCAAATGCGTTTTTCAATTTTAACATGCCGCCAGGCATCATAAAAATGTTGCAAACATACTATACGTGCAACAACAACAACAACAACAATAGCAATAACAGCAACAACTAAACTAACGATAACAATAACAACAACAACAACATCAACAGCAGCAGCAGCGACAGCAAATGCCATCAGCAAGCAACAAGCAACTGCAGCAAGAACAACATCGGCCACACCGTCACTAATAACTGCAACGAAAGCTTCTGCTGTTGTTTTTGATGGCTGCTCAATTTTCGTAATGAACATAAAATAAATATGGCTTCAAGTGTTGTAAATTGTTGCTGTTGTTGTTGTTGTTGCTCATGTTGCTGCTGCTGCTGCCATTGCATCGTCGGGTGAAAGTCATTTCTACGCACAGACACCACCTTATCAATGAAGCACATCAGTGCCTGCCGTCGCCGCTCGTGGCCAGTTGACAGTTTCTGGATAAGCTCGTCGCGTATTTTGAGGCTTTGAATTATGAGTCCGAGCGTGAGTTGTGCGCATGCGCATGCGCACATGGAGAAATTACTTGCGGCACAGGTAATTTAATATGCATGCACGCAAGTGTTGTATGTAGGGGATATCTTGTTTGTTCGCAGTTGACAGCAGGTGATTATACATACTCCAAGCTCGCATACATGCACATACACACACACACACATGTGCAACGCTTGGGTGAACGCAATGTTGGGTGGAGAAATTTAAAGTGTTTTCTGGGGCGTAGTTTGCCATTGGGCTATTTAATTAAAAATACTGCAGTTATATATCACTTAAATGGGGATAGTCAACGAAGACCGACAACCTGCTGCAGGTGCTGCATAATCAGCGCATTTGTTAAGACTAGAAAGCTGACTTAGACGCACACGTCTCCTGCGGCACTCCGCAGCTACACACTTGCAGTGCATAGGTGCGTGTCTGACACCAGACGTTGAAAACATTTTAAAAATATGCACTCAACTTGGCATGTTAATAAATCTCACAAACCTCTTAGAGCATTAGAATCCTCGTTGGTGCCGAACTGTCTTGCCACATGCATTGTCCTCAGCATTTTAATGTCAGTACCAGACCATCAAACAGTATAAACATTATTTCCTGCAGCTTTACTTTCGAAGAACATAAGTTCTAATACGCAAAGTTGAAATAATTTGGAATATAATAAATAAATCGAACTCTAAAAGAAAATCCACAAAAAAGTTAAAATTATAATATAAAGACTTGGAGTTGTGGAAGCTTCAAATTATATATAGAAGATCGACTGTATTTTTAATAGAGGTTTTTTGATACAAGATTTTAGTGAAAAAATAAAACAAGTGACTCAAAATTTACCGCAGTTTTCAGCTTTGATTTATAGGCTTTAGAGAATTCTGCAGCTGACTCGATTAGGCAGAATTCGTTAGTCTAGGAACCAAATATGAAAATGGTGTGCGTCTTTGGAGGTAACATGCTTATGACATTCTAGTTAAGCCTTTATATGCAAATAGCATAGCATAGGATCAGTACTTCCCATCTACTCATCTTTGATGCCTTATTTTGGTTGGCTGAGCCTGTTACCGGAACCCCATGCACTACTTCACTAATTGTTGGCAGTTTTCCAAAGTAGAGGAAGCCAAGGCGTACTCAGGTGATCTTCTGCGAAGTCTTTAAATGCTAATAAAGCAGTTAAAAAGCTATAAATGTATTTAATCATGAGTTTGTGCGGCACGTTGTCATATTATGTGAAATTGCTGCAATATAATTTATGATTATTCAATTTTTGCTCGTTATTTTTCTTTTTGTTTCATTTGTAATTCAGCATAAGAATGCATTAATTTCTGAGTACTTAATTGAAATGTAGTCAAGGTAGTTAACATGAAGAAAAAGAGGCAGCCAACCTCAATTTTATGTACGGCATCTGAGTTTATTAACTAATTAACGACTAAATTGCCTATCAACAGGAAACTGAGTAACTCATGAAGGCAAATGCTAACTAGAAAACGAACTACAAATTGCATACATATGCGCGTATAAGTGTTTCATGCTTTTTAATGAAAGCGACTGCGAGTGCATAATAATTAAAGTAATTCAGCTCAGCTCAGCTCAGTTCAGCTCAACTCAACTACTTTATAGCTACTTAATTGATGTTATCAAAGCAAAACAAGATAGAAAATGCCAAACCGGAAGCATTAAAAATGTTTAACGCGCTAAAAGGTAACAAACAACTGCGCCTTCGAAACCAACTAAATGAATCCATTACAGGCGAAGGTAGGCAGGCAATCAACTTGCACGAACTGCCAAACACAAACACACAAACACACTCACACACACACACAAGCGCACACAAAATGCAATGCAATGCACAACAATGCAATGCACAATACAATACAATGCAATGCAGTGCAATGTTGCAGTAGGATACATTGAGCGCAGTGAGGTTCTGGTCAGAGAATAATTGCAGGCAAGACATGTCAATTAGGCACAAAAGAAAACAACACCATTAAAAACTCATCTGCAACTTCAGCGAAATGCACATGGCACGGCTTGAGTCTATAATTACAGCGCGAATACAAAAAATTATTAGCCCTGGCATCACAACATTGGTGGCAATATCGACAGACACAGCAGAACAGGCGAACAGCCGAACAAGGCACAGAGGCGCATCACATGCCTCAAAGGGCAGCCAGCACAAACGTCGCTTGTGAGCGAGCAACTGATTATAGCCTTAAGTGCAAAAACTTTTTAACTGCAACAAGTTTGAACTCTAAATTAAAATTAATATATTTTTAACACGCGCTTCGTAGCTTCGAAGTTTCACTAAAGGTGCGCACGATTGGCCTTCGCCCAGGGCTGCAGGCGGATTAAATATGCAGTTCCACTGCAGCTACGGTTCAGTTCGCCATATTTTCTGTATAATTTATGCTTAATTAATATACATGAAAATATATTAATTCATGCGTAATTTTTTATTGCTTGGACTGCATTTGATGTGGTTTCGTTTAATCTTGTTTCATGTTCTATAATTATTTATAATTTTTATTGCGTTTTTCTCAAGCTAGTTTATGATAAACTGTTTATTGGTGGACTTCTTAGGAGGTCCAGTCAAATGATCAGCTTTATTAAGTCAAATGATGTGATTTAATTACAATATATCATACATTACTAAGTGGGCTCAGAGCTCTTATTCTGACTGAATTATTTTTCCTAGAACCGTTGTCTTTTTTTCGTTTGATTCTTAAAATGCTATATTGATCGTGCTGGGAGATATAGTCCGAAGACCCACTGAGAAGAATATGCCATGTAGAAACCAAAACTGCTGAAATAGACATTCTAAAATCCCATTAGGAAACATATCCGATGTGAATATAATAAAGAAGTTCCCCTGTTCTGTGGTGGTCCCTTGGTTCGCATTAATATATTCCACAGTTTATACATTATACGGAATAGTGGAATCCCATATACAATTAAACCGAAGCATATCAATGTAAAATTATTTAAATGCCATATCTTGAAATATATTGGATGATTCATCTACTGATGGGTTAGTTAAATTGAAACGCTGTTGTGCAGCCCTATTTTGATATGATATATTGCAATTAACAAAATGAAGCAGCGGCATTCAAAATGTTGATCATGAGTGCTGCAAAAATGATGTTATCAACGCTTGATAGCAGTTAATAGTTAGGTTTGTCAGCTATTTAAATACTTTTTCGCTGCCCATTCATCAGTTAATCTCTACAATATATGTATATACCTACATATATGGTATGTGCATGTGTGCATATGGTATAGCAACAATTTCCGTTTCCTTTCGAGCGGAAATTATTGGTTATAATAAAAATATAGACAGCTGCTTGCCGACATGCTTGCATTGCTAATCATTATGATATGACGTAGTTTAGCAAGGAAGCACACGAGCGAGCTGCCCGTCTGCGTCTGTGAGACAGTTGGGCAGGCAGACAAGGAGAGGGGGGCGGGCAGGGAGACAGGGGCAGCTATAGTAGCTAGCTTAATTATAATGTCGCATTTAATCGCCACACTTTGCTCCGAAGACACTTTCCATGAACAAACGGCAAATGGCACAAACAAAAACACAAAAACTAAGCACAGTCAAGGAAGAAAAAGAAGGCGAACATGCATACGCTTTAAATTGCCAGTTTGCAACGTGATTATTAGTTATGTAAATGAAATAGCCGCCGGACTCGCTGCCAGCCGCTGCCGAGTGAAAGAGGACACACAGCACATGCATGTCGCGGCACTATCATCAACTTTGTGCAGCAACGTCGTGCCAAGCACATCATCAAAAACTGATAACAATTTAAGACTGCATCGCCACTTTTCCCGCAATTTCAGTACATATAATTTTTTTATTTTTTTTTTTTTATTAGTTTGCATTTTTAACTTATATTACCATGTGGAAAAAATAAATAAAAAAAAAACAAAAAACTAAACGAAGCAACTCAAAATTGCAGCTACAAAATTTTATGAAGCCATTAATATCACTCAGCGTGCAGTGCCCATGATACTCAACGACTGTTGTCACGTTAGGCGCAACTGGCTGCCCTGGGTACGTGCAGCTCGCGGTGCATTGGCCAATAAGCAGTTACCTCAAGAAGAACTGCACTCACTCCACACCCTTATTATGTTTAGAGCTGCGTTCATAATGCAATCAACTGCATACAAAAATTTCGAGGTGCTTATTTGCCAGCAAATTTCATTCAATTTTTATTTTTCATTTTTTTTTTTCCTTCTCATACCTGGCATACGTATACGTATTTTTTTTTTATGCCCAATTGCATGTGCCGAAATGATAAAAAAAACAGGACCTACTCTTATGTAAAATTGCGTTACTGTTTAAATGAAATAATCATACAAATTAGACTGATGCGCTTAATTTTTTGAGTACTTTGCAAAATTAAGTTTTTACTGGCACTCAGTCGGGGAACCTGTCCCACGTATGCAAGAGTTTTCTCTTCGTCGCTTATTCGCGTTAAGTGTATAATTTTGTAATTTTTACCTGTTGTTGTATAATTTCAAAATTATTACACACGATTGATTTAAATTTTGCGCGAAAACAAGTCATCAGAATTTTTAATGAACCAATTATCCTGTCCATAGCTTTTAGCTTCTCAAATATGCACATTAGCAAAATAATTCCCAAACATTAAGGATAATAATTTTTAAAAAGTATCTTACACACAGCTAAACTTTAAAATATGTTTTTGAAGGTTATAATAAATTATAATGATTTTTCTTAGCTAAATGTTTTTGTATTTTATCTGCAAGATCTTAAATAAAAGGTTATGGAACTTGGTTGAAATGCAAAGCAGTAAAAAATAAGAGAAATGAAAGTCGTAGCACAGAACAAATATTTTGAATTGTAAACGTAATATTCGAGCATCAAGCTTCTTAAGCACTATTCTGTTTATCACTGACTATGCTAGCAGAAGTACTTGTTAATTCCTAGAAAATCTCTCCTTAGTATAAACTGTCAATCAGAGACGTTATAAAGTCGCTGCTAGGCCACATACACAGAAATAGTCAGAGAGATATAAAAGTCCATTCAAAAAGTTCATAGGATGACATATAGATGACGTTACTAGAATTTTTTCTATATGATTTTTATTTAGTACTAACCTTTAAAAGAAAGCTGTTAAAATTTCATGATAGTCTACTCATAATTTTGTGAGTTATTGTGTTAAGAGTGACACTACTTTTGTGATTTTCAAATCAATGGATCCAAAACAATTTCGTGCTTTAATTTTACACTGTACGACAGGTGACTCATAGCACAAATTGAGTGCTGATTAACGCCTACATAATAATAATAAAAAAAAAAAAAAAATTTTACAATGCTTCTTTATGGAAAAAAATATCGTTCAAGCGAAGTAAAGACTTGAAAAGTGCTATAAGGACTCCGTTCCATCAGAAAAAACAATTAAACGTTGGTTGGCTGACTTCAAACATGGTCGTACAGACACCGATGATGCAGAACGCAGTGGACGTCCAAATGAGGCGGTAACACCAGAAACGGTTAAGAAAATCCACAAAATGGTATTGGATGTTCGCTGGCTGAAGCTGCGTGAGTTAGGTGAAATTATAGGCATTTCAAAAAGTGCTACACACCGTATATTGACCGAAAATTAGGAGATGAAAAAGATGTCTGTAAGATGGGTCCCGCTTTTACTCACTGTTGACGTATCACAAGTTAATCAACATAATGGCAAAACTACATGAAAGTCATAATTTTGGTTTTTTCTTACTTATTGTACGGACTTATTGAATGATCTGTTATATCCCCATGCTTTATATGGAGTGAATCGTACCATCCAATTTCTGCCAGTAAAGCGCGTTTTGTAGGTCTATGCAGGCTGTATGGTTCGCTCATATAACCCATTTCTAAAAATCGATATCTCCAAAGATTGCAGAAATAAAAAACGTAGTGGAATTTATTTGCGACATGCCCAATTTATCTTGTTGTTGTTGTTGCTGGCATTGTTGTTGCTATTGATAAATGTCTGCATGTGGCATAAATAAAATATTGACAGCTTATGTCACTCAAAAGCTACAACAACAATAATAACAACAGCAGCAGCGCAATATTAGACAGCAGCACTGTTGTGCTGCTACACGACACAACAGACGACAAACGACAGACGACGGACGACAGACGACAGACGACAAAGCAAAAGTGTCAAGCTGTGCAAGCGACAAGACTGTCACATGAGACCTGATCTATATGTATGATTTTCTAATTTCCATGTATGTTGTACATAAGTGTTTGAGAAGTGGGACCAACCGTGGCGGGCGGTTAGACGGACAGACAGACGTACGGTTGCCATTGTATTCGAATCGATAACACACAAAGCGAACGAGCGAACGAGCGAACGAACCGAGGCCAGTGCACAGCGGGTGTCTAAACGCTGGCGCAACTTTGCATCTCAACTCGGCTCAGCTCAGCTCCTTTCAGTTCGATGCCGAGCACCCTACACCAACGCCCACGCATAATGGCGACATTTATATTAAAGCTGACACATGAAATGCCGCAACATGCTGCCTGTCATTGGCTGTGATAGACGGCGCTGTTGCGATTGTTTGACTTGGAGGGAAATTGTACGCAGCCTCGTAGGCAGGCGGGGGTAGGCAGGCGGCAGGCAGCGGCGTGTCTATGACTCTCTGTGTATGTTGACTCGCTGTTTCGCAATCTGCACTGAATGTCTCTCTGTCTGTCTGTCTGTCTGTCTGTCTCTTTGTCTGTTTGTTTGTCTGTCTATCTATCTATGTGTCTGTCTGTCCATGTGTCTGTCTGCCAGCTTGTCTGTAGTTGCACAAACAAAGTTTATGTCTTGGGATTTGTTAACAATGAAATTGATAGACGCGCCACTGTCATTGATGTGTATATGCAGTGCCACTGTAATGTGTTTTCCCTGGAAATCCTGTTGATTTGATTGAAAGGTGCTGATATGAATTATTGCGTCTTCTTTCAGTTAGTCAACATTTTTTTTATAATATAAAACCTCTGTAAATCAAGAGACAAGTGGAACCACTGACATTGGCAGCGAAATAAGTTTGCTTCTATTTTTATTTAATTTGCTCTTTGATTAAACGATTGTTTACCTTTGAGTTGAGTTGACCTTGCCTAACCAAGAAAGTTTTTTTAATAATTAGTGAAGTACAATTTTTCATTGATTCATTTTTACAACTCAATATAGTTTTCTTTTAACTCGATATATTTGATACAATGATTCGCCATCTGCTCTGGCTTATAATCTAGCTCAGATTTGAATCTTGACCATTAAAACATTTCAGTTTAGTTGACGACGTCTTCAATATTCAACAATAGTCTACAGGAATTAAACATGCCAATGAATTTCGCACGGAATTTGATTGTAAACAGCTGAAAGTTGCTACTTATGAAAAAACCACATGGCATCACATAGCGAACCCCTGCTGACGCATTTTCTCACAACATATAGACTTCAATATTTACCTAACCGAAAGTTGAAGCCATAACTGATATGCGATATACATATTTACGAACTGCACATACGGGTGGGTCAGACACAAGTAAGAAATTATTGGATTGCATGAAAAATGTAAGTTTAAAACGTTAACACACGCCATCATAAAAGTAAGTAAGACTCAACGCCTGAAGCCCACAATTTACTACCCACTGCGGTAGTGCAAATGAAAATGCAAATGCTATGCAAAAAGATTCTCAGCATAAATCCGAACAACCCACCAAGCGAGCAACAAGCCAGGCAGCCAACGCACAGGCGAACATGCGCAGCTCAAATTGCAATAACAGCAACAGCAACAGCAACAACAACAACAACAGCAATAATAATAATAAAAAAAAAAAAAAGGTAACCGCCGGTAGCATAAATCATAATTTAGTAAAACCGTTTCACAGTAGTTTAAGCCGCACTGCACCGCAAATGCACGCTTGGGCTCGAAGCGAACGTGACATGCGCAACATCGGCAGCTAAAGCAGCCAAACTGCGACCAAACTGCAGGCAAACGAAAAGAGATATAAATTAAAATTGACATGAACTGTGACTAGTTCGGGCTTGTTGGCCACGATTAGAGTGCAGCGCCGAAAAAAAAAACGAACGGCAATAAACGAACGGAATGGCAGGCAAGGGTGGGCTGCATAGCAGTCATGCAGTGGCAGGGGCGAAAGAGCGGGAAGACAGTAGTAGAGGAATAGTGAATTAACGCAATATAACGCAATGTATGCAGGCAGACAGAGAGAGAGAGAGAGGGACGGCAAGACATAAAAATTTGCTGCGTACAATTATTAATTTGATACGATATAATTGACATGTTGCCAATGCAAGTCGCCGCCAACGACACCTTGAGACCCGGCAACCGACAACCAGACAACCAGACAACCGACAACTGGCAACTGCCAACTGCTGCACAGACACACAAGCGAAAAGCCAAAGCCAAAGCCAAAGCAGAAGTCGAAGTCGAAGTCGAAGCCACTAAGCTGCCGCTGTCGCTGCCGCCATCGCTGGCACTGCCACTGCGCATATTAACGCCGCCGTCTGCCTGCTGCGACGCTGTCTGCTGACATGGGCATGTGTTCGCTGACCGTTGAGTTGAGTGCGCGGCGCATATCGTATCTCACACGGCAGGCGTGTAAATTGTTTTTACTAAATCGTTTGCTATGTGGCTCAATGCTGGCTTTTGCTAGTGTCTTGTTGTGCTGCTGTGCTGTTGTTGTTGTTGTGCTGCTTGCATGCAACTTTTACCTCGTCGCCGTTTTCTTGATATCTCGCTAGGTAATAGCAATCATCTTTGCTTCTGTATTACATGCCACTAACCACTTGTTGAAAATTGTGCACCGACGTTGTTGCTAATAGACGTTGCCGTTGTCGTGTTTTCCATTTGCTGTTCTTTTTGTTGTTGTTGTTGCTATTGCTACTGCCAGTTGCTGTTAGTTATGTGGCGTTTGCCGTTAATTTTATATGCATTGCGGCAACAAATACAAAATAAAAAATGTTGTAAAAATTGTGAAAAAAAAAAATGTTATGCATTTAAATGTTCATGCTTGCAATTTTTTATAGCAAATTTTATGCAAATTTTTATGAAAACGAAAATACAGTAAATTGCTTGTTATGAACGCCAAATTGTTTGTTTGATTTGATAATAGACATTAGTTGCGTTTATGTGTGTGAGTGTGTGAGTGTGCTGAGCTGCTGAGCTGTGCTAAGTGCTCTGGCCTCTGTGTAGGAAGTTTTCTTGTTGTTAAGTAATGCATATGATCAAGCATTTGTAGGCTATAAGCAGCCACACGGCCAAAATGGTGACACTTAATCGCTGATAGCCTAATGGCAGCGCCACTCATGTGCCAGTCAGCAAGCAATTAACTTTTGAACAGCGAGTTATGCATATAAAATATAATTAATAATTTGCAACGAGTAATTAACGCCAGTCGGAAAATATGCAAATGTAGATTCGGCAAGGCAGCACTATGGTCCAATGACATAACAGACGATTTATAAGACGACTTCAAGACATGAGCCAGCGACAGTTGAAGGCGGGACATGCAACAAAACGAGCAGCAGTCGAGACTCGAATGATGCAAGACATTAAACTCAACGCGAAATTAGTCAGACCTCGTGCCGTAGTCTTTCTTAAAACTCCAAACATAGTTTCAGTTGATCATGTTAGCGGATACCATGAGGCGTCTCAAAAGAAAGCACCCGTTAGATATAGTAAATAGTTCAGAAACAACCTATTGAGTAACTTATAGTATTAGTATGCTAGTATATAAAATCAAGTTTAAAAAAGGTTTATTAAATGATAAATATGCTAATAACTAAGCATTTATTACAATAAGGTCCTTTGTATAGTTAGTTATAAAATTTGATTATAGTCATAATAAGACTGATGACAAATAAAGGAGAAAACAAAAATTTTTGCGTATGTATATAGCCAAAAGTCATATGCGCATGATCCTAAAATTATGATCCATATAAAGTACTTTTATGTGTATAGTATTTCTGGTATATCTCATTTCTGTTAAAGCTGACTGACTTACTATTCCAAAACATGAAGTTTCTAAGCAAAGACTTAAAATATAGAGATTATTCAACGGCAACAATCGAAAATCTTATGTGTAATCGCCAACGCTCCTTGGCATGTCTCTAACCAGGATATCCATCGAGACTTAAATTTGCCATCAGTTGCTGAAGAAATTCAACAGACTAGCCGAAGATACCAAACTAAAATAGTAACTCACTCCTCAATAAATATGTTACCCACCCACGAGCTAACCCTACCAAGAAGACTCAAAAGGCGACGTCCAATCGATTTGATTTTAGACAAAGCTACAGAAAACAATATACTTAACAAATGGATCGACTCCCTTGCTGTAGGCGGGGAACGACATGGTATCTCGCGAAAGCGGGGAAGCCGTGTGTAGTACCTGCCTTCAGCAGCGGTATAGTAAAGTAAATTTATATGTATGTTTAAAAAAAATAACGAAAATAAATTAAATTTCTTGTTACCCTTAGTCTAACCCTGCTTTTCTTTTAAAAATGTATAAAAGTCAAATGTAAAAAAGACAAAATACATATCTTTTGGGAAATAAAAACAAAAAGACTTAAAAACCATCGAAATCTTATGACTTCTTCCATTACATTACATGTCAAATGAACAAACCAAACATCAAATAAAGAAACGATTTTGCTTTAAAGCAACTTGATCGTACAAAATTGAAGCCATAAATCAATAATAAATCAGATCAAATCTGACAATAAGTGATTTGTTTAATTTTACAAACAAACCGACGAACAAATGTTACTTAAGTAATATTTTGTTTTTTATTTTTATTTAATAGCTTTGGGCTCGCGTGTCATAATCTGAAATAACGCGAGAGTGCATTCAAATCATTAAACATGATTTAATGCACTTTGAAAACTGAAAATTACAAAATGCTTTCCACCCACTGCAGGACTCGAAACGTGTTATCAAAAAAACGAACGAACATGCATTAAACGTCATTATGTCCCTCGGAACTGTCAACTTTCTGATATTTAAATTTTTCAACTGTCCGAACTGTCACAAAGGCTGAACGTACAAACATAAAGACTGTGGCACTCGGCAACGCACCGACAGACTCGAGGACAACAGCCGCAAGCTAAACGTCAGTTCTACTAACCACAGACCACAAATAGACCGCATTTTCATGCACTCGCATGCAAGTAAACACGAACACACACCTCAGACCAGGCCAAAGTGACACACTGTCAGCCAACAGCCAACAGCCAACATGCGAAAAGCGAAAAGCGAAAAGGGGCGCACGGCACACGGCATAGCAGGCAAACTACACTGAGTGCGAAAATTAACCTAATGCAGCCGAAGGCAACTTCGGAATGGAAGTGACGGTTGCCTCAGGCTGCGGCATTTAAAACATTACGTGTGTATGTCAATAGACAAATCTGGCGCAAATTAAAAGTTTTTCCAATCAAATTTGGTTAAAAGTGACATATTTTATTTGTGGTATGAATCCTGTCCAAAATCTAAACGAGACCAAATCGAAAACTGCCTACATTTATGGTCACTCTAAAAATAAGAAGAAAACCGCCGATAGCATTAATTAATAGCAACAAAATTACATACGTTTTAATAAAGCTACAGTAGAGCTTCACGATAACCTACTGCTGTATAACAAATTCCCCTAAAACAATATTTAATCCATATATTTTCTATCGCCTTCAATTGCAGTGTATTTTGATTTGTCTTTAATGAAATGACCCACCTCCATTGCCGGCCGGGAGTATCCGATAGCTGTTTGACTCGATAGCAGATGCAAAAGATTTGTAAAATATTTGGCAGCAATGCTCATCGCATTATTGTTTATAAAGAATTTTATCTATAAGCAATTTTTTTTTCGATGCCTTAAGCATTCGTTATAGAGAAATTGAACTGTACTTAAACTAAGCTTACATGTATTAACGTCTGTCTGTCTGTCTGTCTCTCGGTTTGTTTCAGTTCGCAATCCATGCCAGAGTGCAGGCATGTAGCATGTAAATTGTTGTTTTGGGTGTAAAAGAACTGCAAATTTGTAATTGAATCAAATAACTTTGGCGCTCAAATTGGCCAAAAACGTGTTAACCAGTTTGCGGCAACGTCTACACTGCCAACTCAGCGCAGCTCCGGCTTTAATGAAGCATACACAAAAATGCTGTACGTTGTTTACTCGCAACTTGATGCGGTAATTATCTTTTGACAGCACTTAAGTTGTATGAATTTGGCAACCAGTCGGAGTCGGACTCGAAGCCGTGAAGTGGCGGCGTTGGCGTCTGTTTCGCTATTCATGTCGCTGCCTTTGACTGCGTTCGCCTGTGTGCCTTGTGTGGCAACGGCAAGCGAGTTTGACTGTGACGGCGACTGCAGCAGAGAGACAAAAAGCGATGGCGACTGCGAAGTCGGCGCCGTTTCATTTCAGCTGACAGCTGAGGTTAAAAGTTGGCCGATTAAATTGACAGATTGTTTTAAGCATTTCAGAAAACGCGATACTTTGGCACATTAAATGCAAACAAGACACAGGCAAAGCAAAACAAGCCACAACACTGCAGAGCACAACTGAAATGAAATTACAACATGTTGCACGCTTTTGGCAGCCAGTCCGGGTATCTGCTCCGTCGGATTAGGCGACAAACCATTTGCGCTTGCCGCTGCCGTTCGTTTCGTGAGTTGGATTAATGCGCTGATGATTTAATTAATTGACTTAAATAATACACGAGTATATGCAAACTGAACTAATGGCTAATAGCTGCCCATTATGGCCTGCAAATCAGTTGCCACGAATTGCTGTCATTTTTTAATTCAAATCAAACTAAACTAAACTAAAACTCACAGTCTACATTAATGTGGTTTCAACATTTACACCGACGTTGACTTCATAAATCTCAAGATACGCGCGATAAACCGTTTGACGGTGGGATTTCGATTCACATTCATGCAGAAACATGTTTGGCATAAAGCAAGAAAATTATCTACACTGCCGTCGAGCTTAATAGTTAACAAAGATGGTCATGGCTGATAGTGTAGGTATTTACTGACAGTTTCATAAATAACCCAAAATTGACTCGTAAATATTCTGAATAAATACGAGTACACGGTAAATGCGTTCCTTGGAAAACCATGTAAAATAAATATAAAAATAGATGCGACATATAGTAAATTTGGGCAAGAAAAACAAACCGTGCAAAAAAAAAAAAATTTTTTAGTAGTGAAAAATAGTTAGCAATACAAATTTTTACTGGTAAAGCCACCATAGAAATAAAATCTTTAATCAACACCAGCTTTTAATGTTTTTAAAGATTGTTATTAAGAAATTTTACTTTTGGCTGCCTTCGAACTGAACACTAACTCAATAAATTAATTAATAAATAAAGCATAATAAATGAAATGCTTTTTTAAAAATTGAATTTTTTCTTTGAATCCGTAGTAGATCGAAAAATTCGTGTAAAAAAAATTGTATTTGTCTAATTTGTAAACCGTCTTAATTAAAAATCTTGTAAAACAAACACCGTGTAAAACGAGAGTTGAGAGATTGATAAAAAAAAATGCGTTACGGATACAGTTACCAAAATTAGTAGTGAACTAGAAAGGCAGGGCTATAGTAGGGTGTAACCGACTACATATAGAAAACCCTGTACCCAATCCAAAATAAAAAAAAATAAAAATTTTTAGTAAAAGCCATTTCCGGCGGATCGTTCCTATGGCAGCTATATGTTATAGTAAACCGATATTTATCATATTCAGGAGTATGATTGGATATTATCTAAAACTGTCAAATTTGAAATTTGGTAACGATATCTTAATAAAGAAAAAAGTTTTTCTCAGTAAATGTTGTTTTTCGGCCGATCGTTCCTATGGCAGCTATATGATATAGTGAACCGATATACATAATATTGGGATATGTAATTGGTCGTTAGCTAAAACTTTTAAATCCAAAATTCGGTGAAGATATCTTGAAAAACAAAAGGATTTTTGTTATTAAATGTGAGTTTTCATCCGATCGTTCCTATGGCAGCTATATGTTATAGGACGAATATCGAAAAAAAAATATAGGTCTTACCGTTTCCGAGATCCGTTTGTTCATACGGACAGACAGACAGACAGACAGACGGACATGACTAGATCGACTCGCCTTTCGATGCTGATTAAGAATATATATACTTTATGGGGTCTGCCACGCCTCCTTCTGCCTGTTACATACATTTGCACAACTTTATTATACCTTTTACCATTTATTGGTACAGGGCATAAAAACTGAAATACCCCATTTTGTTCCTCAAAACTTTCTATCTTAGATAAAGCATTCCCAAGTGATGATATACAACAGTAGAGGAAGTAATTAGAAATATTACCCTTCATTAAATAAACACGATCCTGCAGACCCTAGCAACGTGATCCGAATGATGTAAACTAATATAATACAGTTCTTTTCGCTTATAACGAACCCGTTTAAAGCGAACTATCGGTTATAACGAACCATTTTGCATAATAATAAATAGCATAACAAACAAATATCAAATGAAAATTAAGTAAAATATATTAAAATCATTTAACTGTAATTGCACAACAAAGCGCAAAACCGCTTGCAATGAATCAAAACAGACAGTCTCTTTGGCTCATAATTAAAAAAAAGCAGCACTTATAACAACAACAATGCGAAAACTTAAATTCCTAAGAGAATGTGTAAATTTTTGTACGAGTTAAATACTCAGTGAAATATCGAAATACGCGATGGTTTATTAATTGCAAAATATGCTTTGATAATTAACACAGAACTTTATGCGCATTTATAAGCCGCTACAAAATATTATTTGCTTTTAGTTTTCAATTACAAATTGCGAAACCGAATAGACCACAAATACTGAGGTGATTTTTAATTAGATTGCCAACAACGCAGCATACTTTGTTGTTTTGTTGTTGTAGGTTGATGATGTGCACTGGTGGAAATGAGCTTCTTACCATTTTTTGATTTTAATTAATTTGATTTAATATGTACTAAGCATTTGCTGTAACACCTATTCAACTAAAAAGAGAAAATAAGAGCATCTAAATTTGGTTGTTTTTCTATTTAAGACTAGTTTAAAGAAATTTTTCCAAAAAGTTTCATACAGTTGAATACAGTATTTTTCGCTTATATCATACCCGGTTATAACGAATTTTCGGTTATGACGAAAAAATAAAAAAATAAGAAATTAAATGATTTTTTAAAAACTAACTTTTTTAATTTTAAATATCCCAGATTTTTTGAATAAGTAAACAATGAAGTTAATACTTGCATGAGCATATTCGAGTTTTCATTTATAACGAACTTCGGTTATAAGGAACCATTTTTCCCGGTCCCTTGAAGTTCGTTATAAGCGAAAAGTACTGTATATTATAACAATCATACAACTGAAAAATCTGAGTCAAAGGAAAAAAATTGACAATTAATCCACTGAAACGACTCAACAAAGAAATAAGCAGCAGCAATAACAAATTAAAATTATAGTTATGGAGCACACGACTCTAGGGATAAAATCAAATAGCGAAAGTGTGATTGGAGGACCACAGGCTAACACTTGAATATGTTACATCTGCTAAAGACAGTTTATCCCACACATACAATTAGGTTTATCTAATTGCTACGAAAAAGTACTGATTATTAAAATAGTAAATAGTAACACAAAAATGTGTAATTTATCTTTACTCATACTCCACCGGAAGTACATCCGAAGCAATTACTTTGCAGCAATAATCACTTCCCCATAGCACAAATACTTAACTTCCACTACCGCATCCGCCAACATAACACAAACAAAAAAGCGAAAAAGAAGCATTGAAAAAAACAAAAAGAAAAAACCCAAGCAAAAAAATCAAGTATTAAGCTAAAGCGTCATGTCCTTGCTGCGCAGTGTAACCTCTTTCTTTTTTGATTTTCTTTTTTTTTTTTGGAAGGGACTCCAACGTACTTTTCTTTTCAACAGCAACAAATTTATGTCGACGGAAAGTTGAATTGATTGTCGAGAAGTGTCAAAGATTTCCGTTGTGCATATCCTTGACAATGGCTGCATACTTTTTATCCCATTTGTTGCTGTTGTCTTTTAATGGCATTGCAGCTGTGGTTCATGTTGGTGTCGCTCAGCTCGTGCTTCTGCTTCTTCTTCTGCTTGGTGCTGGTGCTTGTGCTGGTGCTTGTGCTTGTTGACAGTTAACAAATTGTAGTGCTTCCTGTCTGTCGCAAATTTACTATTTATAACAACACAAGTGACAGTTGTCATTTGTTTGTTGTCGGTCGCTCTGCGTGCTGGAAATTGCGACAAAGGATGTGTGTAGCGCAAAGTTCAACATAAGCTTAAGGGTTAAAGGTCTGCAGCATGCTTACTTCACCGGTGATGTGGATAAGAGCGAAGGACTCCACTGCTGCACTGAGCAAGTCTGCCACGATCACGTTTATTAACATGACGTGCTAAGCCTATGCGTCTGTCCTCCGTCCATTTCGTGGGCTGTCTAACTGCAAACCTGACTACTTTATCAAAACTTGAACATTCCAAATTGCTTACTTAACTGAGCCGACGTTGCACGAGACACGTGACAGCGGGAAAGGAGGTTGGCAGAGCAGAAATAAAAATTATCGTTTTGATTAACCACAAAAGCGGAAAGCCAAATGCACACATAACATAAAGTGCGTACATGCATGCGTACATTTTCTAAGCTGAAAATTATAACAAATGTATGAACAACAACGTCGACAGGAGGGACACAACGACAACAACAACAATAACAACAATGTCGACAGCAAAGGACTACAACGACGACGAGATAAATGTTAGAGAAATGAACTTAAGTCCTTAATGTCATTGAGCTGATATCCAGCCAACCTACACAAAACGAGAATAAGACTAAAACCAAGTGAAACACTTGCCACAGGACACACAGCAGCAGCAGGATGCGGCAGTGCGACGTAAGGTGCACAGTAAGTAAGTAAGTAAGACAATCAATGTGTATCTGTGTGTGTGTGAATGTGTGTGTGTGCATATCCTACCAAAAAGGATAAGCCAACAAACTAAAGCAACAGCAACAGCAAAGCACGAACACAAACTGAACGACTGAACGACAGAACTTCGAGGCAACCGAGTAGAACAAAACATAATTTACGACTTCATAAAGAACCAATTTCGCACACACAAGCGCCTGATTACGTTCGCAAGGATGTGCACAGGATTAAACGACGGCTAAGAAAGCAAACAGCTAAGCAACCGCACCGTGCCAACTTGGCCAACAGCCTGCCGGCAGCAGGCAAGCCGATGAATAGCCAGGGAGGAACGTAGGCGGGAAGAAGCCGAGGATGGAAGGATGGAAGGATGTAAGGATGAAGCGTGCAGGCCATCAGGCGATAAGACGTTTAGTGGCAGCTGTGTTGTGCGTTTAGTTGGCAACAATTGATTTTCTACGCTTAATCCTTTTGCCAGCGTTGACTTCAAGGATATGCAGAGTTGGGCAAAGTCATGTATGTCGCTTCGCAAAGTCTTTGGCAAACATATTACTTGGCTGCCGCAACGCATTTAACTCAAAATTTATTGTGCCAACATAACCTCGCCCCGAACTGGCTTCCAACAAATATACACACACACACACATACACAGAGAGAGACAGGCACTCGTACACACACAAGGTGATTAAAGGTGAAAAGGATAAAGCACATAAATAAATTTTATGAAGTCCAGAAACACGATTAGGGCACACAGCAGTAGGAGCAGGAGGAAGGAGAGAGGAGAGAGTAGCTTGCAGGCAAGAAATCCCAGCAAACCAGGCAAATTATATACCCTGACCATGCCGAAAACTTTGCTTGGCATTCTTAAGTAAATTATGCCCTCTCTCTGACACTGACCTCGCACTCCTCCTGCCAAGCTACTCTGCTCTGCTCTGCTCTGCTCTGTGTGTATGTGTGTGTGTGTGAATGCTGAGTAAAATTTATGTTATCCTGCAATCATATTTCAACGTATTTGTTTAGTTTCGTGCATTCGTTGAAATTAGTTTCGTTTCACCCAAGCGCTGCCATTTAGTTGTTCTTCTTCTTATTGTTGCCGTTGCTGTTGCTGTTGGTGGTGTTGTTGTTGTTGTTGCTTATGACGGTGCCCGTGCCTTATTTGAGCATATTTCGAGTTGATTTATTGTACCATAGGCTTTAGTTGGAAAAGCTCTGCAATTCCGTTATACTAATTTTGTCTGCACTATGAGTGTGTGGACTACGCTGAGCGACGCAGTCAGATCGGCGCGCAGTTAGTTAAGACTATTAGCATAATATTATAAGCATGATTCATGTAATTCATTGAATTTGCCTAGAATGATTCTATTATGAAAACATGTCAACGAAACATTCGCAGTGGAGCGGTTTCACATGTGTACTACGAAACTCTGCTGAATGCAACTTCGATTTATTTGTAACACAACATTGCTTATGGATTTGATATGAGGGAAAGAGAATAATTGAGTCAGAAGATGTTCGCAGTCAGATGACATTCCTTTCTAATAAGAAACACCTCTCAGAGGTTAACTTTGACATTTGAGTGGAGTGGAATTTATGGCGAGATTTCATTTCTTAAGTTGATTTAAGTTCGATTAAGCTATAAAGTCTGATTCAGGATAAAGTCTGCTTCTTGGTTTACAATAATAAAACAATAGATGAAAAGGTTTCAGCAATTTTAAAGCCTTACAATGGCTTGGGATTACCGTCAAGTGAAAGAGCACGAGCAAGCAAACAACTGAAAAGATTGGATTGGATGAGGGTTCCTAGCAATTATTTACCATTGCCGAACCTGTAGAAATTATTAGAAGGAAAGAGAGTTACCAGCAGGGAGCAATTAATTAACGGCTTAGGGTCTGAATATTTTAAGGAAACTCTGAAACAAGACAATGCCAATCAAACAAAGAAAACATTTTCGTAATAAAGTCCAACTTCGATATAGCGAAGGGACCAGAAAAAAACTTCGTTATAAAGAAAATTTGTTATACAGAATTGTTTGAAAAAGTTGCTTGCTATCAGCCCCTTCCACAACTGCAAACTGAGAACTGATGTGAACATGACTAAATATATTTTTACGTTTGTTTTGGTAAGGAACCAAAATCGAAATAAAATGGAGATTGAAAACGTATGAGAATTCGAATTATGGGCGTAGAAAAAAATCGTAGTATAGAAAAATTCGCTATAGGAAAATAAGGAAACTCGTTATAAGGAGAGCAAAACATACTGAAAATTTAACGAAATTGCAGTGCTTTAGAAATTAATTCGTTATAAACGAAACTTCGTTGTATAGAAGTTCGTAATAGAGAAGTTCACTTGTAATTTATTAGTTTATCCTCGTATACATACATACATATGTGTGCATAAATTATTTGCATATGCCCTAGAGTTGTATGTCATATATGATGAAAAGACTATTGAAACATATCAGTTAAATTATGTCATTACACATGTATATAAGGTTTCTCAATTAGATTATTAACTAAGCAACTAATTACGAAAATGCTTAATCTTTAATTCATGATACGAACGAAATCTTGCAAAAGGCTTTATACAATTTTTTGCAAATTCCCATGACATAAGAGACAACTTTTTCAGCATGAACAAATTGGCATGAAACGCTACTTTTTCGCAACTTCTGTGCGAGCGGGCACTGCTGCGGTGGCTTGTCAGCAGAAGCCAGGAGTACATGAACAATGTGAACAATTAACAATTTTTCTGCTGCTACTCTCTGACCTACGACAACAGAATGAAGCTCATAAATTATGCATGCGGTATCAATGAAGCGTAATTGCTAACAAATTGTAACAATCTATAAAAAATACAAAAATTTTCAAAACAACAACAAGAAACGCAGCAACAGCAGCAACTGAAAATGAAAAAGAAAAAGAAAAAAAAAAAAGCATTGCACACGAGTCACTTACACAAAGTCGACATTAGATTACGCGAGTCTAAGCTACCCACCGGCGGCTGCGCATAATCTGCAAAAGCGCATGAATATATTTGATGCTGAATTAATTTAACGCTAACTAACAAGAAGCTTAACCAAGTAGCTATGAATACGAATACGACAACGACAACGACGACAACAACAACAGCCACCACAATGACAACGAGTACACACAACAACTGAGCAGACAACACCGCCGGCGACAGCCATGAAGTCGCAAGTCGCAAGTCGAAGTCGAAGTCAACGAAGCATAGGTCGGTAATGTGCAGGCGAAGAAAAGCAGAGCCAAGCATTAGCATTCAATGGCTGCCACACTTCTCTTCTCTTGTCTGCCCTATTTGGTTTTGTTTTTTTTTTATTCTTTTTTCGGCTGCCAGTTTGGGGCAGTAGGTGGCGCAAAGTAGCGGAAAATCACTCGTTGATTGCAGACAAATATGGCCATAACAAGCCATGGAAGCTGAGAATTAGCATTGCATTCAAAATTACACAGTGCGAAATACTCGTCTATGGGATTAGGTATTTATGAGATGTTACACTTCAGCAAATAGCCACAACAAATGTTCTTCATTTCATAAGCCAACTACTCGGATTAAATTAATTTCCACTCCCAAATCTATGAGCCACAGTTGATAAATATTCTAATCAACACAAAATGTCATAGACTATTGAGGATGAAAACTGACAACTGGGATCCCCCCAACTAAATCATACATCGAAAAAAGTTGTAGGATATTTTTGTTAAGAAAAACTGCCTTTATGAGTTCCATATTATGTAATATCCCACATTAAAAAGTTTCTCTAGTTAAGTACAGATCGATAAAGTTATTATGATATGGATAAAGCAGAAAACCCTATAATCAATAGAACAATCAGCCTTGAGTTGGAAACAACCGCTACACACTTCCTATCCTTGTCAGTTGACCTAGCCTTGGCAATCTATTGTTTTAGAAATCTTTGATCAACCTTCTCCCGATTTTATTCCGCGTGTATGCCATAACATATACGAGATTTATATATGCGATTCAAGCAAAGCACACATTTGATATTCACCAGCTATTCGCAGCCATTGCCTACTTGTGCATGTGTCTGAGTGTATGTAGAGTGTGATTGTCGTGTGCAGGGGAGTACAGCAGGGGAGTAAATGAGGTGCCCACTTCGGTAGCATGTCTTTGGCGCTAGCAACAATGTCCGCAGCAGAACATGGCTTTTTTTCATGCTTGCGATTTCTTAAACATGAACAACATGCAACAACTGCTCCAGTTCGAGTGGCAACAACAACAACAACAACAGCAACAACAAGCAAATACAAAATGTCATACGATATTGCAAGAACATAATACATACCTATCTGTGTATGTACGCGTGTGTGTGTGTGTGTCTGATCGGCAAGTAATGCTTAGAACACTATTGAATAACTATTGAGCATTGAGTGCTGCTGCTGCTGCTGCTGCTGCCCAGGCGACTGCTGCTCCCAAGTCTCGCGATTTCTGTCACAATGTCAACAATTTGGTCAAAGCTAAATTGTATCGCTTGCTTAGTATGTTGTACTGTTGTTGTTCTTGTTGTTGTTGTTGCTGCTGCTCATAAACGGTGACACAAAACATTTATGTCGACACAACGTAACAAAAAGCAAGGAAAAAAAAAAATAAAAAACAGCGCAAGAAAGAAATTCGAGATCAGGAAGGAAGGTGCTGTTATGCTTGTTGTTGTTGCTGTTGTAGTTGCTGCTGCTGCTGCTTGTCTTGGCTTATGCAGCTAGCAGAAGCAGAAATGTTTGCTGTATTGCACATACATACATATGTATGTATATGTATGTATGCATGTGCGTATGTCAGAAAATTGTTGTGACTTGCGTGAAATTGTAGTGGCATTTTTTACAGTAGTTGACTTTTGTTTTTTTATTTCTTTTTTCTGTTGCACGCGATTAAGTTACTTTGAACAGATTGAGTTATTTATTTTTTTCTTATTTTTCTGTTTGTCATTGCTTGCTTTTTTTTTTCTTTTTGTAAAACGCTTTTGTGCATCCATTTGAGTTGCTGCGGTTGACAATTGACACTGTTTTGACGCCTAATACACACTCACGCACGTAACATTGTATCGAAGCTAATTACATTCTTGGGTGCACTTCTTATATGGTCATCAAATACTTTGTTGATATGTGTAACTAAATGACTTTACCGCATTTATACAGAAGTCACTTGAAAAGACCGATGTGCGCTACTTTTTTTTTATTTATTTAAAGCGAAAAAGTGGAATAAAAGTTTACAATGTTCATTGGAAATAATGCTAAAAGAATTTTGATGAATGAAATGGCTGAGGTACCAAATTTAGCATATTATGGACACAAGAATGCAAAGGAAATACTTTGACCAAAACTAATGTAGTTATTAAATTTTTGGGACACCCTATGTTTTTAAGGAAATGTGTAATTTACTACCTATTAACAAAGATTTTGACTATCTTTTTCATGCAGTTAGTAAGATTAGTTAATTCGAAAAATATATGGTCTAAAATCTGGCAAGATGCTGAACGAATTCAAAGACAAACATGCAAACAATGATTAAGAAGTAATTTGACGTTTCAAAGCTTTGAAGTACAAAATGCAAATGATATGCAAATACGGTCCCTTTCATTCAGTGTATGCGTGAGTGAGATAGAACGGTTTCGTCGTGGCCTATGTGACAACCCTTGCCGATGTTCGACCACATTACACAGATGCTCAATCAAATCCGTATTCGCATTTTCGCCTTTCGAACTCAGACCCGCACTGGCCAGCAGTGATTTGGTCATCTGTGGATTGGCGCTCCTGTACCTGACTTCTTGTCTTGTTATTTAGTTCCATATATGCATGTATAAAATCAGCTAATTGCCAGACGCTTTGAAGTTCGAATCCATAAAGATTGTATGCAATATTGTTTTTTTAGAAAGAAAATGAAGCAAGTAAGTATGGAATTTGTTACATAGACACTATCATCGGCGACTTCTATTTGGGCGAATTTTTCGATGACAAGAATTGTTCTCGTTTGTTAACTTTACTCTCACATCCAATGCCTGTTTATGTAAGCATTTTACTTCAAAGCTCACAGAGTCTGTTTAATAAAAAACAGCTGTTTGCGGTTTCTAACGTATTTAGCTCTTTAATCATAGAAAGGCTCTCTTAGAGAGCAAATGGAGAGCTGGATCATTATAATATTTACAGCTGTCACTTTATGCAAGTTTAATTGAACTCTCCTCTCAGTGGCACGCTGAAGCACCCAAAAAAAATTCAGAGTCTGCTGTATTATTATAATTACAGTTACTTGGCCTTAGAGCAACGTCATAGAAATCTTAAAAAAAGTTGCTCAAGTAGACATGGGATTAGATGTCTGACAACAAACACACAGCGAACAAATGAAAACAAAAACAAAAAACAGCTGCACGACAAAATACCTGTGCGCTTATCCCTTTGGGAAGAGTAAAAGAGTAAAAATCATTTACACGGCGGTTTGATGTTGTTGTTGAGTCTGCGCGGGCAATCACACGACCGGCGTTAGAGGAGTGCAGCAATAGGCCAATGCGAAAGCAAATGAGAGTAAGTGTGACAGCTATAAGGCAGACAAGCGGACAGACAAAAGCAAGACACTTGGCGCCTCAAAAGAAGTTGGCTGTCAAAAGCACACTTCCTCAAAGAAGATACTCACTGCTTTGACATCCCGCTCAATGGAATAGGCGCGAAAAACAAAAGGCAGGCGTGAAAAGTGCCAGGAGTCATTTAATTAATAATAAATAATAAAGTGTTTCAACCAAATTCAAAATATAAGCAGCAGGTTCGTCTGAGTTCAATTGAAACGTGAATTACATATGTTTAACAGCTGTTCATGTTCATCATTTAGGACAACATCATGGAAACCGATTTGCTAACCACAACGACGAGTCACAGCAGCAGCAGCAACAACAACAACAACAACCAAACGTCGACAAAGCGGCACGCAGCTGCCGTGACCAATGCCTGGCCGGAGCAGGGTGAGCCAATTAAACGCTACAAAGTGGCAAGTAAGTACGCGGAATTCCAAAGCCAATCCGCACACTTGACCCATGGCCTCGAGCAACGCTACACACCGCGGCTGCAGCAGCAGACCAGCTTCGTGGCGCTGTCGCCGATCACCGAGCTGGCCAAGAACTTGCACGGCACCATACTGCATACTCCCAAGAATGTGGCAGCCGGCGGCGGCGGCAAAGGCCATTTGGCCAATCGCTGCAGACAGTTCCGTGCGCTGCAAAGCGAATTCGATGCTGAGGATGATGCCACGATCTACGACAACTCGGCGACGACGACGATGCTGAAGACAGCCAAGACGCTGCGTCGTTTCAACAGCATCTCATCGCACAATTCCAGCGACTCGAACTCGCTGGAGGATGATTACTTGGCGCTGTACGAGTTGGAGGAGCAGCAAGGCACCGGCGCCGTTGCGAACGTCGATGCCGATGAGGAGGAGGCGCTGCTGCAGCTGCCCAGCGACTTGAATACGCTCATCAATGGCACACTCAAGCAGACGACGGCTGCGGCGCTGCATTTGGAGCACATGGTGCCAGCGGCAGCCGCTGTGCCCGAGCTGCGCCACCCGCGTGTGCGACGTTGTCTGAGTTTGGCCGAAGCCATCGATGCCGTGGAGCCGGCAGCGCCAGTGTTGGGCACAGCTGAGTGTGTGTACGAGCATTTCAAGTGTCCAAATCGTCCGCAGCCGTCTCCTGAGGCAGCCGCCAGCAGCAGCGAGAGCGGCACACCCATTCGCAGCCAAGTGCTGGCCTTAGTGGCCAAGTCGGATCATATGACGGCAATGCAGCAGCGTGCCGGTAGCGGGCAACGCGTCCTGCGCAAGGCGCTGTCCATGAACGACGCGGAGATCATGACCGCCTTGACGCGTTCCGAGCAAACCGATGAGCCGGCGCTGATTGGCGATTTCAGCAAGCCCTGCGCACTGCCGCTGCTCAGTCCCGACAAGACGCGTCATCGCGATCTGAAGACCATCTCGTGCGAGACGCTCGCCCAGCTGCTGTCGGGTGCCTACGATAAGGAGATACACAGCTACAGCATCATCGACTGCCGTTACCCATACGAGTACGAGGGCGGACACATACACGGCGCCGACAATCTGTACACGCACAAGCAGATCATGGACAGATTTCCCATGGCAGAGCGCGAGCAGCGCAAGACGGGCGACGTCGTGCCGACAGCGCGTCAGATCATCGTGTTCCACTGCGAGTTCTCGTCGGAGCGTGGACCGAAGCTGCTGCGCTTCCTGCGCAATAACGACCGCACCACGCATATGCACGTGTATCCTGAGCTGAGCTGGCCGGAGCTGTATCTGCTGCACAACGGCTACAAGGCCTTCTACGAGGCACACGCGGCGCTCTGCGTGCCCAGGAGTTATGTGCCCATGCTGGCGCCGGAGTTCAACGAATCCTACAGGCACTTCCGCGCCAAGTGCAAGTCCTGGCAGTCTGAGAATGGCGCCGGCGGCAGCACATTGAAGCCGAAGAAGTTCCGTTCGCGCTTGGCGCTGCAGGCCAACGAATAAGACTGACTTATGTAAGTGATAAAAATTCGTGTATTTACAAGAGAAAAAAAAAACAAAAGGAAAGAAGAAGAAGAAGAAACCCAGACAAATCCATTTGGCAAGTCGACCTCAAGGAGTCTCAGGATAGGATGTGTATAGTGAGTTTTATAAACACGATTTTCGTTGAAAAATTTCGTTTAATTGTGAGTTTCAAAAGTTCCCGTCGAAGTGGCTTTCATAGCAAAGTTCCTTATTAATTTATTTTTATGTGTTTTTAGTTTAGAACGTTCAGCTTAAGGTTTTAATATGTATATTTTGTCAGTTTTTTTTTTATTTTTATTTTATTTTTTTTATTAAGATTTTAAGTATTTAAATTTAACTTCGAAAGTATGGCCGACGAAACCAGTTTTATGTTTAATATGTTGATCTCCCTCATTTTATATATATTTTTGTAAGTTAATAAAGTTATCCATGGCTATATTTAGTTCTTAAGCAAATGCCTTTATCATTGAGCTCTTAGCTAGCCCCATCAAAAAAAATGCAGGTCGTTCGTGTTGACAATAATTTAAAGATATTCACTTTATTTATTTTGAAATGCTTATTTGATACTTTGCAACGACAGTTTTGGCAACACTATTGAGCATACAGTTTGACGTTCATATGTCAAGTTTCATAGCACTCATATTTCACTCAACCAAATGAGCCGAAACGCCTCATTTGCAACCTGTGACGAAACCAAATTGGTCGATGAAGCCAAAAAAGTGAGCATAATTGGACAGATGATATGACTTCTGGATTTGTGGATAATTGACATTGACCTGCAATAGCCAGTGCGAACAGTTCGCTTTCAGCGGCTTTATTTTTCTTTCTCTTTGCAAATTGCTTGATTATCAGCAAACGACTAATCGACTCGCAGACAAATAAAAGCTAATAAAAAGTTTGATGGCATTTAAGTGCAACAAAAACAATATTTTTCTCTTATAATACATGTAGTGAAAAATGTTAGAGAAAATTATAACAGAGACACAGCGTAGCAACAAGAATTTATCGCAGTCAAACTCCTCGTATGAACAACAACAACAATGAAAGCAATGTATACGTAATAAATAAAGTCAGCTAATATTTTGGTACTTTATCATTCCAACGAACATAAAACATGAGCATTGACTAAAGACAGCAGCAGCGGTAGCAGCAACAATAATAAAAACAACAACAATAGCTGCGAGTAAAAACAGTAGCAAGGTAATGCCATAAACAATTTTGAAAATATTTTTTCACGAAAAAGCAAAAAAGGAAAAAATGGAAAATGGGGAAAAAAAAAACAACGAAACGAAATAAAGAAAAATACGAAAGAAATATGAAACGTAACGCTCTTCTGTGTGCAATAAATAATATTTTTTCGCATAAAATATGTTATCCGATTTTCATGGCATGCCGAATAACGGCAATATTTCATTTTTTATTACCTTTGTGAGCAAAGCGAGGCTTGCAGCGAATAGCGAACGAGAAATGTGAGAGTGTATGGAATTGTATTTTTTATGTGCGGGCTTTTCTCTCTTTCTATTAAGGGAAATTGGTTTTGTTCTGTAAGTACTTTGTCTTTTTTTTGTTTTGTTTTTTTTTTTTTTTTTTGTTTTTGTAGAATAACAATGTTAAAACATTACACCTGAAAGTATGCTATTCATTTAAATAAGACTTCAAAGGGCAACTCGGACTAAATTTGAAAGGCACAAATAATTATGCTATATAATTAACATGTGAGTGCATGCCTTAATTTTGATTTGGCAAAAATATTACGAGAATTTTAAAAAATTAATTAGCTGACCTGTTCTTTCTTCTTTTGACTCTAAAAGTATAAAATTATAAATAATTTATACTCTTCTGTAGTCTTACTGTTATTTTCATATTCTCTGGTTATATGCATACATATAGAGACAACAAGAAAAACATTATTCCGTTTAAATTTGGGCTTTACAAATCAAAATTTCGAGTTCTCCCTTATCACCTAAAGTAAAAAATCTTGTCAATTTAACTAACAAAATAATACGAAAATCAGAGTTTTTCTGCCTTCAGTCGCATCACAACTCTTCATTAAATGCAGAAATTGTGTGTGCACATACAGTTTATTTTCGTGAAATACAATTTCCGTTGCATTTAAAGAGTTTTCCACATACACTGTTCGAAAAACGTGTTTTCCTTCAGCACCGATTATTTCTTGAATTAGTGCAACAATAAATTACAACAAGCGACAACTGCAATGATAACAACAACAACAACAACGATATAAAGCAACACACCTTCAAGTGACCATTTTGGTGAATATATTAACCAAAGCCTCACATTGGAACGTGGTCAACTGTTTGTCGTTTTTATCATTGCATTAAAATCTTTGAACAAATGCGATCGCATTTTATGATTAACTTATCTATGAGCAACAATTTGCAAGCATTTGAAATACAATTCCAAAAAAAGAAAAACTTCAACAAGACAAACAACAACAAATAAGATAATCAAATAACTGCGCCAGAGTTATGACGGTTACATGCTACTCTGAATACCAACTTCAAGTATCAGAGACCTCAGGGTTCCATTAAAATTAAGTTGTACCTAAATTAGATAAATTAAATAAATTTCAATTCAATAAGAAACTTCTCGAAAATTCGTCATACACTTTATTTTGGATTTTGATATAGTTAAGTTAATTGGATGATTTTCTTACCACAAACTGCAAAAATTCTTAATCCAAATAATAAAGCACCCACAAGATTTAATTACTTGCACAGAGCATAACTAATTCGGTAAATCGCAGAACATGCAAATAAAATAATAAGATTTACACCAGGTGTCTCATAGCACAAACTGAGTGCTGATTAACGCCTAGATAATATTAATAATAAAGAGATATGACTATAAAGAAAAAAAAAAATAAAAATAATAAGTCTGACTTATGATGCTGACGTTGACTTTCATAAAAATTGGTTAAGATCCAAATACGAAACAAAAAATAAGTTTCAACAAAACATGAACAAATTATGTATTTAGTAAAAAAATATCTACAATCTACAGTTTCTGTTAAATTATAATTTACAAATATGTAGGTATCAAGGAGAACAAAATATAAAACAGAGATTCGGGGCAACTTTGCATCTGTGTGTTGTGAGTGTGTGGATATGGTATGTATACATATAATTACAAGTTTATAACTCTTCCGCATTAGTTCTTTAAATTGACTGTCACAAAACTCCTACTTGACCCCTGGCGTGCTTTCAGTTGCAGCTGCTTTGGCTGCCGATGCAGCGGCTTCACTAGCCGCCGCATTGTCCTTTTCCAGAGTGAAGGGCGCCACGCAGCCCGCATGTGCATAGTAAGCCGCTGGCTCGGGGTCTTCCATGTCATCGAAATAGTCGGAGTCCTTGGCCCAGCATGGTCCCAACTCCAGCTTGACAACCACGTCACGCCAGAAATCGAGTATATTCCGCTTCAAGAGCTCATCACGTAGCTCGATTATCCACTCATTATAGTACCAAGGGTTATAGAAGCAAGCATCACTTTTGTGTTCCTCTAATAGCTCCGCTGCATTCGCCATGTCGTGAGCACTTGGCTGGCCAGCTGAATTATTGAAAAGCAGCTGCCAAATGGTACCACGCACAGATTCAGCAATTTTCTTGAAACTCTCAGCGAGAAAGTCATCGGAAACAATACGATCTGAGCGCACATAGCGCTGCATTAGCTCCTGATAATCCGTCAAAGGATCATCATCGCCGATTTTGGCATCGAAGTCCTCTTCCTCATCGCTGCTGTTCACGTTCTCGCTGATGGCGGTGGCGGTGGTTGTGGTGGTGGTGCTAACGACGCCTGCATCCGTTTGTGCCTTGCTTGTCTCGGCGCTGTCGTTAGCAGTGCGTTTGGCGAATGGTGCAACGCAGCCGGCATGCGCGTAAAATTCAGCTGGTTCAGGATCATCAAGATCATCGAACAGATCGGAGTCCTTGGCCCAACATGGACCCAACTCCTTCTTGACCATGGCATCGCGCCAAAAATCGAACATTTTACGCTTGAGCAATTCATCGCGCAATCGGAGTATCCATTCATTGTAAGTCCATGGTGAATAGAAGCCAGCGTCGCACTTATGCTCCTCTATGAGCTCGGCGGCTTTTGTGAAGCGGTCTTCGTCGTCAGGTACCGGCTCTGCAGTGTCTTTGGCGTCGCTGTTATTGTCGCTATTGCCATTGAAAAGCAATCGCCAGATGACGTCACGTGCCTCAGCCGCAATTTTGTCGAAATTCGATTTTAGTACAGCATCGGACATGATTTTATCGCATTGCACGTGCGTACGTATCAATTGTATGTAATCCGGTAATGGATTTTCCAGCGAAATCCTTGGTTCGAAGTTTGACTGCATTATTAAACTAATATAATTAGCTACTTTTCACTTTTACTGCTTTAGTTCGACTTACGTCTTTATTGGCTTCACCAACCTCAGTAGCTGATTCATCAAGTTTGCGTTTGGGCATTGTTGTCTTTGTTCAATTCTAAACGTATTTGTTCAGTTTGTACTTATTTGCGTATAATACGCGTCGTTCGGCGTTCCACTCTTTCTTTTCTTATTTGTTGGTAAAAATAGCAGCAGTTACTACTGCAGATGAATCAAGAATCCAAAGAGTAGAATACTCATCTTCTTCTTCGACCATTCACAGATAATTTCTTAGTCGTTTTTTTTCGTTTCTTATAAAGACTCGGAGAATTTCTTTGAGAATATTTTTATGAAAACACACAACAAACACGCCGTGCTTCATCCGTTTGAAAAAGAAAATAACGTTGTCAGAAGAGACAAACACTATCACGCAGTGTGCGTGAATGAGATAGAATGGTTTCGTGCTCTGCAAACTCTAGTATAGTAATAAATAATAATCTGATTTTGTATAATAATTTGATCGATAGCACAATCGCAAAACCGGCTAAAATTAAACAAAAATTTTACAAAAAGTCAAATCAAAGATTAAAAAAAGAATCAAAACATACAATGCAATTGCAATTATAGTAGACTGAGCCAGGAAATTAGCACATTCCATGATTTTGGTTAAATTCGTATTGAATACAGTATTTACAGTAGATATCGCTTAATTAGATCATAGTCTATTTACAAATTCCTATTATTTGCAATATTCGTCAGTTAAGCAAATTATTGTTTATTAAACAAGTGCTTTCTCTTTTCTTTAACTGTCACGAACTATCTGGCAGCACCACATCACAGATGTAAAGAGCTTTGACAGATCCCGCGTAAGTACGAAATTGGAAATAAATTAAATGGTTGCTAACTAGGTGCATATTATTTAATTGACAAAAAGGGACAAGTAAAGTTAATCGTCTTAACTCTTTTAGGAGTACCTAAATAACATTAACAAATAACAAGAACATTCAAAATGAGATGCGCAAAAGAAAAATTTGCAACTAAAGCAGGAGCGAATAATTACAATTATTTCAAACGCAAATACTTTTGTCTGAAAAAGAATCCCCACACTGAAAATGACATTTTCATCCACAAGTTGTTCGTTCACAAAATACCACTCCAGGCAACAATTACGGATGTGCAGCATTACTTTGCGAGATATGGTGAATTAGCCAGAGTGAATTTCTTACCCGCTAAAGGAGGCTTCAAAGGAGCTGTGGTGCATTTCAAGAAAGCTATGAAGGCTGCCGGTGCACTCAGGAACAATCGTCGTAACATTGGATCTAAACGCATACACGTTAAGGCCAGCTATAAGTGGCATCAACCAGCTACCATGTACAGTGGACAGAACATCAGTCACGACTTCAATCAACGAAACACTCTGCAGGAGATACCCAAAGATGCTTACATTCTTACACTTAATGATGACTGTCTGCACCATATTATCAGCCTTTTGGAAATTCCGGAACAGATACGATTTGCTCTCACGTGCACACGCTTTTGCCAAATGTTCAAGAAGGCGAGCAAGTCGCTGCACAGGATCTTGAATCTAGACTCTCTAAGTGAATTGTTGTATGAAACTGATTTGTCATCGCTGGAGATACAGTTTTTTTTTATTCTCGCTGGCGAAAATATTATGCGCATTACGCATATGTATGATGAGTACGACGATGATTATTTTAGTGATTCTCCGAATCAGGTTGTTGCTCTTTTTGCCGACTACCTGGGCACATACTGCAAAGGCATCAAATATCTGCAACTCGATGTTAAGGGCATGTGTAGCAACAAGCTAAATAAGTTAATTGAGAGTCTACCCAATATTGTAGAACTGCGTCTACGCGTTGGTCCGTTGAAATATAAGCACATTTTAAGTTTTCTTAATTTGCGCAATTTGAAGATACTACATTTGGCGGGTCCTATTTCAGAGTTCACAGACACACAGTTCGATACAATCATTCACACAATCTCGCCCAGCATTGAGGAGCTGTCGGTAGACGATCGTTACCTCGGCGACAGAATTGCGACCGCCTTATGCATATCGCTAATCAATCTCAAGAATCTTGATCTGGGAGAATGTTTCTTGTTGGACACTTCTGTATACAAAACCGTGGTCAGTAGGTGCAAACATCTGGAAATTTTGAAAATTCCCGAATGCTACTGTTGCAAAATTGTGGCCCAATTGCCACGTCTCAAGAAACTCACAGTCTATTTAAATAAAAATCCCGTTAGACATGAACTTTTTGCGGAATTGGTGCAACATAAGGCAACACAGCTGGAATATCTGGAAATAAGGGGACGTAATCGCATGGATGAGGATGCATTTAAAATTATCTCAAAAATAAGTAGTTTGCAGACTCTGATATGCGAGCATAATATAACGATCATAGACAATGGTCTGCAGCATTTGTGTAATCTGAAGCAGCTTAAGCATCTGGAACTACAATATTTCCAAAAAATTAGCAACATCGCACTGAAAAGTTTGATACTTGGCTGTCCCAAACTCAAACAAATCAATATAAGAGGTTGCGTTCGCATCACCAATGATCTAATATATGAGCTGATACAGGAAATGCGCAATCGCATAAAGAGAAAGACATTTGACCGTAAAGAGCCCATCATTTTCATCGCCCAATGGACTGAATTCAAAAAGGATATCTTAAATGATCCCGTCTACAAAGCTGCTGCGGACTTAGTCCGCATTTGTTTCAAAGACGACTAACACCTGGTGTTAAAATGTACTGCAGTACGATGCTTGGACAGAACTATAAACAAATATGAACAGATTGCTATATCCTGGCAGCCAGGGTTAGTATAAGAATTTTCTTTGTATTAGTTTTAACTATTAACTTCTTTGTCAGCATTGTAAAAATAAATAAAAACTAGAAAGGCAGGGGCTTATAGCCGCACCCGACTATAGAAGAATCTGGACCCAATCCAAAACATTTTTTTTTGTTGCTTTAATATTTTTTATTCATTATGTAAGGATATCTCAAGAAACCAAAATTTGTTTTTAGTTAAAGTCATTTTTCGGCCGATCGTCCCTACAGCAGCTATATGTTATAGTTAACCGATATTTAGCATATTCAGGAATATGATTGGATATTATCCAAAATTGGATAATGATATCTTAATAAACAAAAAAGTTTTTCTCAGACACGTTAAATTTCGTCCGATCGTTCTTATGGCTATATGATATAGTAAACCGATATAAGAAGGCGGTGCCAGATATACCCGACTTTTCTTTAATACATACTCTCCTTTCAGTTCTATACACTTTTCCCACCGATACTCTAAAGCTTCCCTGTTTGTAGTAGTATGAACTGCTACCTCATTAAAATAGCCATCTACCACAGACTCCACCTCTTCATTGTTTGCCGTCTTGGCAGCTCGTACGGCTTCTTTTAAACTATGCCACCCAATATTTTATGGTCGTAATGCGAAGGTGCAGACTACCCCAGAGTAGAATCTAGTTCGGCTTTAGTATTCGTTGGACTGAGACCTTTCAAATGAAAGTATTGAATTACATAACGGTGATCAATTTACAAATTCACTGAGATCGTTACATTTCGATAGCTCCAAGAATAATACTAAACAAAGTGACACCTTGTTTGGTGTTTAAAAGTTAGTATGGGCTATAATAATTTTTGAACTTAAAATTTTCCACTAAAATGTCGACAGTCACGGTAAGTAATGAAATTTATTTCTGAAATGTATGATTTCCTGCAAATCTATTTTTTTCATTATATTTTCAAGAAACCTTTAAGCGATAAGCAATTACACAGCCTCACTTTCCTTTTGGAATACCAAAAGGAAGTTGAGTACCTGTGCAAAATTAAAGACGGTGCCACTACAATAGAAAAAGAGGAACATCAAAAACGGCAAACAGAGGCTTACGGCAGACTTGCGCGATATTTGCAAGCTAACGGCGATGAAGAAGCTACAGAGTACACAGTCAGGCAAACTTTTAACAACTTAAAGAAACATTTCGTTAAAATACGAAATACATATGAAAGAAGGAAAACTACAGGTGCTGGAGCGTTAGTGGTTCCCCAATTGTACTACTGGGACGTGATGTCCGATATTGACAAATATATGAAAACTGAACAACTTGGTGCAATATATTTCATGGACCACGAAAATGAACAGCCACCACCAACCCCCCTGCAGCAGCAGCCGCCGCGTCCAAAAGGAAAGCATTTATCAGTAGGCGACAGAATAGACAGAGTGCATGGCACTTAAAATATATACCTTATAAAGGTTGCCACTTTTCAATAAAGTAATTTTTTTTTAAACTACTACCGCCTACTTATAGATATAAGTCAGGTTGGGTAATTCTGGAACCGCCCTCATAAATAATACAGTAGATTCTCACAAATTAGAATTGAAGTTTGTAAAACATTAAAGACTCTAAAATTAGAATTTAAAATTCTAATTTCTGGGGTAATTTTTTGTTTTGATTTATCTATGTTATTCGTTATTTTGTTTTGAACAAAGTAGAACGATAAACGGGAATCCCCTTTTTCGCTATTTAATATTTTTTCTTAGCATTCATTTACAGTTTTGGCTAGTTTGTGTGCGAAATTTGTGAAAAATATAATATGTACATTGTACATGTGATGTAATTGGAGTGAATCTTTATATTTTGTTGCATAAAGTTAAAAAATGCAAGTTAAATATACTGCACTGGATTATTTCGTTTCGTTTACTTACTTTCGTTTATTAAAAAAAAAAAGAAAAGAAATTAGTGTATTTTTTAAAGTAAGTTTTCTCCATTTTTCTATTTTTATTCGAATAAAAAAAGATCCAGCATTTAGAATATTTCAGAAATTAGAATTATCTCAAAAACCAACTGGTTCTAATTTGTGAGAATCTACTGTATTTAGATATTTGATTGTACATTAGCTACAACTGTTAAATCCACAATTAGGTAACGATATCTGGAAATTCAAAAGGGTTTTTGTTAGTAAATGTGGTTTTTAGACCGATCGTACCTATGGCAGCTATGTATTATAGGTTGAACTTCAATAATGCCGGCTTACTATACAGACGTCTCCCACCCTAAACCTTAACGCATAAGAAATATGAAACATGCGGGATTGATTCGATTCCACATTTGGTGTTCTGAATTTCACATGAATTTATTATCGATATGCTTTGTTTTCAATCAGCTGATTGAGCCAGTGTTGCCAGATCTAAAGGGCGCAAACTTGTTGCGATTGATTGTTCGTGATGGCAATATTCAATTTCACACAGACCCCGCGTAAGTACGAAATTGGTTAAATGGTTGCTGACGAGGTGCGTATTATTAAATTAACAAAAAGGGACAAAGAAAGTTTATCGTCTTAACTTTAAGGAATTCCTAAATAACATTAACAAATAACAAGAACATCCAAAATGAGTTGCAAAAAAGGAAAACTTTCAACTAAAGCAGGTCCGAATGATTACAATTATTATAAACGCAAATCCTTTTGCCTGAAAAGGAATGCACACACTGAAAATGACATTTTCATCCACAAGTTGTTCGTTCACAAAATACCACTCCAGGCAACAATTGCGGATGTACAGCATTACTTTGAGAATTATGGTGAATTAGCCAGAGTGAAGTTCTTACCCGCTAGAGGAGGCTTCAAAGGAGCTGTGGTGCATTTCAAGAAAGCTGTGAAGGCTGCTGCTGCACTCGGGAACAATCGTCGTAACATTGGATCTAAACGCATACACGTAAAGGCCAGCTATAAGTGGCATCAACCGGCTGCCCGTGGTCTGCCCAGTGGACAGAATAGCAGCCACGCCTTGAATAAACTAAACACTGTTGAGGAGGTAGCCAAAGATGCTTACATTCTTACACTGAATGATGACTGTGTGCTGCATATAATCAGACATCTGGGAATTCGGGAACAGGTGCGAATTGCGCGGACTTGCACACGTTTTCGCAAAGTGTTCAAGACGGCGAGCAAGTTGCTGCACAGGAGCGTGAATCTGGATCAGCTCAGTGGCATGACATTGTGGGAGATACGTGATTTTTTTATTCTCTCAAAATCAAATATTATGCGCTTTAGTGGCATTGTGGATGATGATTCTCCGGATGAGAATTTTGAAGGTGTTGTCGACTACCTGGGCACTTACTGCAAAGGCATCAAATATCTGCAACTCGATGCAAGTGAAATGTGTAGCAAAATGCTAAATAAGTTAATTGAGAGTCTACCCAATATTGTAGAACTGCGTCTAAGCGTTGACCAGTTGGAATATAAGAATATTTTAAATTTTCTTAAATTGCGGAAATTGAAGATACTACATTTGGCGGGTCATATTTCAAAGTTCACAAAAACAGAAATCGATACAATCACTCAGACAGTCTCACCCAGCATCGAGGTGCTGTCGCTAACCGCTCATTACCGCTGCAACAGACAAATGATCGCCATGTTCACAGCGCTAATCAATCTCAAGCAGCTGGATCTTCACAAAAGTTTTTTCTTGTGCACATCTGTGTACAAAGCCATGGTCAGTAGGTGCAAACATGTGGAAATTTTGAAAATCTACGCCGATGACTCGACAGATTGCGAAATTGTAGCCCAATTGCCAAAGCTCAAGCAACTCATAGTCAACGCAAGACATTTCTATCCCCTTAATAATGACCTTTTTGAGGAATTGGTGCAACATAAGGCAGCACAGCTGGAATATCTAAACATAAGCGGAACAAATTGCATAGATGAAGGTGCACTGGAAATTATCTCTGAAATAAGCGCCTTGCAGACGCTGATCTGCGCCGACAATGGTAATATCACAGAAAATGATCTGGAGTATTTGTGTAATCTGAAGCAGCTGAGGCATTTGGTATTAAAGGATTGCCGCAATGTCAGCAACATTGCGCTGATAAGGTTGGTACTTGGCTGCCCCGAACTTAATGAAATACATATTCAAAATTGCGTTCGCGTAAACAATGATCTTGTATATGACCTGATACAGGAAATGCGCAATCGCATAAAGAGAAAGACCTTTGACCGTAAAAAACCAATCACATTCTTGGCCGAAAAAACTAGCATCAATGTGGATATCTTGAATGATCCTGTTTACAAAGCAGCTGGGGATTTAGTAATCATATATTTCAATAACGTTCCTAAAGATCTGCTGCAGTTCGATGATTTTGACTGAGTTGTTTGGACAGAATAGTAAACAAATATGAACAGATTGCTATATTTACTACAGCTCAATATGAAGAAAAGTGCACCAATATTTGCAATCCCAGTTGAAGTTCCTGACAGCCAGGGTTATTATAAGAATTTTTTTTGTATTAGTTTTAAGTCTAAACTGTGTCAGCATTATAAAAATTAATAAAATCTATAAAGGTTGGGCATAACCGACTTTAGAATACCCTGTAACCAATTCAAAATTCAATGTTTTGTTTTTTTTTTTTTTAATATTTGTTATTAATTATGTAACGATATCTCAAGGAACACAAAAGCTTTACATGGTAACAGTCATGTTTTGGTCAATCGTTCCTATAGCAGCTACATGTTACAATAAACTGATATATGATTGAACATTAGCTAGAACTATTAAAGCCAATTTGATTACGATACCTTGAAATCAAAAGGCTTTTTGTAAGTAAATGTGGGTTTTCGTACAATCGTTCATATGAGAGCTCTATATTATAGGTTCAATATCAATAAGGCCTGCTTACTATACAGACGTCTCCCACCCTAAACCTTTACGCATAAGAACTATGAGACATGCGGAATTGATTCGATTCCACATTTGGTGTTCCGAATTTCACATAAATTTATTATCGATATGCTTTGCTTTCAATCAGCTGATTGGGCCAGTGTTGCCAGAACTCAAGTGCGCAAACTGGTTATTGTGATGACAACATTCAATTTCACAACAGACCCCGCGTAAGTACGAAATTGTAAATATGCACAGATATGGCTGCTAACAAGGTGGGTATTATTTAAATTAAAAAAAGGATCAAAGAAAGTTTATCGTCTTAAGTTTTAAGGAATGCCTAATTATTGTCTTGGATGTGAGACGCGGAACAGATGAGGATTTCAAATTGAAGTCTGTAAAGATTGCAGCAGAAATTTTGAAAGAGAAGGTTGGAGATATTTGTCTGCCGTTGTATAAATCCTTACTACTAGACAGAATACTATCTTCCATAGATATGCGGCGCAAAAAAGGACTATGTTTCGTTTGTGCTCGTGGGCTGTGAACGCACGGAAAACGAATTGATTCACAAGGACAGCCATGACGAATATCAAAACATTGTCGAATATCCAGAGACGCAAATGGCGACTTGGCAGCTGCTGCTAAATTTGTTCAAATTTGTCAACGAAGAGCCCAGCGAGCATGGCAACTGGATGGACGCCTTGGCCGTGGCCGTAGAGAAGCTGAGGGCTGCGCAAGAGTAAGTCCCGACTATGAATATGAAATCAATTTTCACTCGATTTTTCCCCATAGCATCTTCAAGTGTGCTCGCCGACGTATCCTGCTCTGTTATGACTTTAATAATACGAAGCAAAACTATGACAACTATGACGTCATTACTGAGAATATACTTACAACGGACATTGAGTTGATCATAGTGTAAGTTGTGCGTTAGCAAAGCGTGAAGAAATATTAATTGAATATTTGACAACAGCAACCATAACATTTCCTACATTGACAATGCCGAAACGAACGCACCTCAGGCCATCTTCAGGAGCACAGGCAAAACCAACGGCGCTGAGAATTTGGAGAATCAGAAATATGCGCTGCGCCTTGTCTCGAACTGTAATGCGGTGCTGTGCAATTTCAAAGAGGCGCTCAGCTCTGCATTTAGAGTGCAGAACCGCCGTCCATGGACGTGGAATGCCAAGCTAAGCATCGGCAGTGAAATAAACATCTGTATTTCGGGCATCATTGCGATGAAGGACGAGTCGCATATAAAAATAAAGAAATGCTATGGCGAACCAAATGAAATTGTCACGCGTGAAACACAATACTTTGTCAAAGGCACCGAAGTGATGCCGCTGCCCGAGGAGCTCATCGAAGGGTTCATGCTGGGCGGCACGCCTATACCTTACGATACATCTCTCTTGGACAACAGTGAGCAGCAGACACCTGGCATCAAGTTCATCGGTTTTGTCGCCTCGAATGCCATACCAGACGAATACTTTTGTGGCGATTCATTATACCTGATTGTGCACCAAAAGCATAATGGCGTGTCTGCACGCAAGTTGGATGCGCTGGTGCGCGCGCTAAACGAGACAGAACGTGTCATGCTGTGCTGGAAGATCTTTAGCGTGAAGTTTAATAAACCAAAACTTGTGGTTTTGCTGCCAAATGAAATGCGTGAGGACAGTCCGGCAACATTGTCTATGTTGGAACTTTCGTATCACGCGCAGCATCATTTCTGGGATTTTCCGGCATTACGGACGGCCAAAACCGAATGCACATCGCAACAGCTGCAAGCAGTGGATCAGCTTATTGACAGCATGGACTTGGAGCTCACACTGAAGGATGCTCAGCAGCCGCGACAGACACGGCAGAATGACCTACTGCCATTCGATCAGTTGCCACACATCTTTGAGCAGAATGTCATGGATTTGCTGGAGCGTAAAATTCTGTGCGCCGAGCAGGACGATGAACAGTTTCAGGCCATGTTGAGTGATAAGAACTTCATGGAGATATATTGGAAATTGCCTGAACCCATTGAAGCTCAGGCGAAGAAAGCGGCAAAAAATGTTAAGAAAGAATTTCCACTAAAGGAGTCTACAGCGTGGCTTGAAAAGTTACGCTCAGAACAGGACGCCGCGCTGGCAGCCATCAAAACCGAAGCGAATGGCGATGCCACCGACGAGGATGATAGGGAAACCGTAAATAGTATTCAATGTGTCGGTATTGATACGCCCGCCCAGGACTTTGAAATGTTAATGAAACACAGAGTTCTGCGCTTGTCGAACACCACGGAACGCGATGCCAAATTTCAGATCTATGCCGAACAAATGCGTGGCATCATCGGACAGCTGCTGAATACAGAGCCCTCGAGCTATTATGTGCTTGAAAAGCTGGCGGTCGCCTTGATGGTCTATCGCAAACGTTCGATCGAGTTCAATGACTTTGCCGAATTTAATAAATGGCTGGCGGCGCTGAAGACTTTGGTATTGTCTAGGAATTGGCGTGATTTCTGGTACGAAGTTGTAGTTAAGCATAAATTGGGCTTGATCATAGTCGGAGAGCCAACACTTGAGGATGCGTCTCGCGAAGACAAGTTTTATGAGATTTTGGAGTGGCCAGCAAAGCAAGTTATGGATTAGAGAGAGCGCTCAAATATTATTAACTTAATTGAACTTTGAATTGTTGTAAATTAAATTGTTTCTATCTTATTCCTTCTTAGCATAGAAGAGAATAAACTTGAACTTTATTTAAGAATGGTGTTATATGTACTTATTGTAAAGTATGTGCTCTCTTTTTTTCTCATGGCCCGATGGCCCGAAGGTCTAACATGTCCGATGGTCCCGAGAGAAAGTTCGCTTCGCTCAGTTTATATGCGCTGGCGCGGGCCATTGTTAATAAATATAGCGCGCTATTGCTTTATTATTATCAGCGTCTTCCTTTTAAAAAAGAGATAAAAGTGCTCGCCGAGACCTCGCCAAACGAAGATGCTTGCACAAACTGGACAGGAAAAAAAAGCGAAGCGAAGCGCGCCGGGATTGCTAGTCTTTAATACAAGTAACAAAATAAATTTATTAATACATAGTTATTTGATGTGATGCGATTATTTGTGCTCGCTAGAGTTAATTCAATTTAGATCTCACGTCAAGACGTACTACGTCAGGTTCTAAATCAATTATAGATCTTATACCGCGTAAGATCTAAATCTAACAGCCTACATAATAATAATTATATGTAACACATAATTAACTATATTCCCTCTTAACTATATTAAATGTAAAGTATTCATTAGTATGTGTCCCGACACCAAATTAACTAGAAAGGCAGGACTATAGTCGTCCGTACCCAGAATATCCTGTACCCAATTCAAAATTTAATAAATTTTTGTTTGTTTTAAGAAATAAAAGATTTTCTTAGTAAAACTCATTTTTCAGCCGACTGTTCCTATGGCAGCTACATGTTATAGTTAACCGATACTTACCATATTCAGGAATATGATTGGATAATAAAGATATCTTAATAAACCAAAAAGTTTTTCGCAGTAAATGTTGTTTTTTGACCGATCGTTCCTATGCCAGCTATATGTTATAGTGAACCGATACACATAATATTGAGATATACATATATTTGAACATTATGTGGAACTTCTATATTCAAAATTTGGTAACAATATCTTCAAAAACAAAAGGGTTTCTGTCAATAAATGTGGTTTTTCGGCCGATCGTATATCCGATCTCATGGCAGCTATATATTATAGATTGAATATCGAAAAAGAAAATAAACTCGTTATGCCTATAGAATAAATGCAAAACTTATATTTAAGACAACTTGGACCATTATCATTTTTGGTACAGGGTATAAAATTGCGTCTTGACAGTTAGCAAATCACAACATGCTTTTCCGTTAGAATGAAATGGATTCTTTTTTTTAAAATTGAAAGAAAATTATTGATTTGTGCATAATTTTAAAGAAAAAATATTACAAGCAACAATCCAAAAGTAAATATTTACAAAATATCAATTTAAATACAGCACTTTTCGCTTATAACGAACTTTCTGTTATATCGAACCATTTTCAAAAGTACGAGCTTTTTTTTTAAATACCTTTTCTTCCGCTCATAACGAACCCGGTTATTACGAACTTTCGGGTATAACGAACCATTTTGCATGAAAAATTTGTTTATTTTTCGGTTATAATGAACCAAAAAGTGGCGCTATGAACAAAAAACGGTCCCTTGAAGTCCGTTATAACCGAAAAGTACTGTAATTATTTTTGAAATTATTTATTTTCGTTCGTCAATAAATTGTTCCACTTACTAATTATTTCAATTAAAAAAAAAACGGTTTCGTTAAGTATATACTACATAATTAAATTTTTATATTAAAGAGTATTGTCCCATTTACTTATTTCGGGCACTTTAATTGCAACGTTCGGCCGAAAATGTTGTTGGCAAAATCCTGCTGTGGTTTATCTGACGAAGTTTTTGTTATTTTGTCAAATTAGAAATTTCGTGCGCCCTCGGAACCGTTGGTGATGGACAACGTAAAATCTCTTTTGTTTCGGACTCAAGTTCAGACATTTTTTAAGATTACTAACCGGCGTTCCGAGACGGTGTGGTGAGGTGACAACCCTTTGAAATTCGGCAGACCGTATTAGACTTGACGTGGAAGACCGTATTATAAAGTCTGCGCCGTGATAGGGTAATACACCGTTTTATTTCAAACATTTACTAACCATCCACACAGTCATTTTGTAAGCGGTGCATCGCTCAATCCAACGGTAACTCTTGCGCAGCACACCACGCCATCTGCCTGCAAACTACGTATCAGTTTTGGTAATTTCGACAGTTCAGATCTTTTGTAAATCCAATTACTTACACATATTATAATATGATAATGATATGCTTATGGCCTTGTAAAATTTGGTTGCCAATTTCTGGAAAAATTCAAATTAGCTAATTAGAAGACCTCCAACAAGCTTGGCGTTTCGCATTAAGGTGGCCAATTCTTTCTAAAAGTAAATTATTAACATCATTGAGCAATGTGAGTTTCTCCAAATTTATATATTTTAATGATAAAATTGGTTAATGAACTTGCTTGGTTAATGAAGTATATGCCTCAATTGTTTAAAAATTATAAATAGTTTAAAGCTAATACAAATTTTTGCAATTAAGTGCATAAGTGTTATTTTAGAGCAAAATTGTTAAAGCATATATAAATTGAATTACTCATATGATTTTTAAAAGACAGTTTTTCGATGGTTCAAAAACATATTGACACGAACAAAATGCTTATTCAACGATTTTTTGTCTGTTTCATTTAACTTTTTGCATTATTTAATGCAATCCTGGTATATTATAGTGTTTCTGAGCTGACTGGTATTTAACAATTGGCAAAAAACGGTCACTCTTATTCATTACCCAGCAGTACTTTTTGTGCATTGTATGAGTGTGCTACTTAGATTTCGTGTATGCGGATTTGGATATATCACAATATTGGTCAATTTGAGTAATAAATTGTTAAAAAACAAAGAGTTTATACATTTTTAAGCGTGCGACGTTATCTGTGAAAAAAGTGTTTGACGTTTAAATCAAGTTTTGTATTCGGTTTATTGTTAAAGAAGAAAAAACAAAATTGAGGTTAACTTTTCAATGAAGTGTCGGTGCGAGTTGAAGAGTTTTTAATATTTGATTATATGTCTCATTTAGTTAAATTCAATAACGGGACAGTTATAAAAAAACATTTTAATTAGACAACGCTTATAAAAACAGGAGGTTTTATTGATTCGATACGTATAAGAATTTTTGTATTCGTGGAATTTATTGAATTCCAACGCCCAATAAGTTTAACTTAAACCCAAATGTGTATGGCTATTTTGGTAAGTAAATAAGTATGAAAGAAGAATAATAAAAAATTCTACTTTATTAAAGTATTCGCAACACCAAATAGCGGATGTTAATAACTTGTCTGTATTGCAGACAAGAAGGCATAAAAATAATGAAAAACTGAAAGGCAAGCGAAATGAAACTGCCCGCCAACGAATGAAATGTAAATGCGGATAAATGCTTCTAAAATTAAATAAACGGAGGCAAACTATTTTCGTATTTTCATGTGCAAATGGCAAATGTTAAGTTTCCATGTCAGTTGTTGTCACTTGTAATTCTTATATGAAAAACCTAACGATAACGTACTCTGCTGTTTTAGCTTTGACACAATCGTTAAAAACTTGGCAGCTCTCTCTTACCTGGCTCTTTTGCAGGCACATATTTCGTGCTTGCTCGCACCCATGCGCTCATAGTGTTTTGAATGCTTGTTGTTTGTTTCTGTGGGTGTATAGGCTTCTGGCATTGCTGTAACCATTGGCAGGTTTTTGAATAATTTATTGGCTGTATAACTTCTCATTAAATGAAGTTTTTAAAAATTTACAAAGTGAAAAAGTGCACTCGTCTTTTAATTGTGCCGTATTTTTTAAAATTACGCAAGCATTAGTCATTTCTTTAGTCTTTATTGGCATGTATAAATGTGTTTGTTGTATTTCTTTTTATTTTTTTTTGCAGTTAATAGACGCAATTTTTATTGATTTGAAGTCATAAATTCTTTGGCAATGCAATGCAACAAGTGAAAGTACGATCGATTAGTTTTTTTAGGGTTTTCGTTGCACTTGGAAAAACGTAAATTTAATATGTACAAATTTCAATTTGTTGATCCAAAATAAATTACAAAAAGTTGGTTTTTTAGCCTCATTATTAGATTATGCATTTACGCTTGTTTCTTTTTTTAATTTTTCTTCTTCTTTTTTTGCACTTCTGTCTTATCGAACCGCTTTTTTTCTTCCCTAACGCAGTCATTTTAAATATTTCCAATTGATATTGGAAATTTGTACTTCAAACTAGTTCACACCAGTGCAAAAAATAATGGCACAGTAGCGACGTCAGACTTTTTCATTAGGAATATTTTAGAATTTCGTGTTTTACTTTCATCATTTACAGATGAAATAACGGTATTCTGATATTCAATGTATTTTTCGTCATGTATTTTTATGATTTATTTAAGTTATTTCAAATTGAATAATATTTGTGTTCATTGAAGTAGTAGTATATGAAATAATTAAATATAGGCAACACAGTGCAATTTGATCAGTATAAATTTATTTAAAATACAAAATTATATTATATTAACATTTTGTTTACAAGATAGTTAAGGAATCTTTCAAACATCTTACTTTGCATTTTGTCATGTGCACGAGCATTTTAAACAAACATTGAGTAAACGACTGAAATATTTTAGCATCATTTCAACGGTAAGCGCGGTTCAGCGATTTATATAATATATAAACAATTCAGAAGTAAATTATGTATAAACAGGGTTTTTGTTGATTTTAGCTCGGAGTGCTGCCGAAATGTGCTGCTCAAGTTCAGTTGACAATATTTGTTTATTTAGGCAATCAATGAAGCGCCAACATAAGAATAATGGTAAAATAAAAAAAGAATGGCTTAAGAAACTCGTGCTGTGAATTTGCTTATTGTTTTAAGGCGATTTAAGTCGGGTATTTCCCTCATAAGGGAACACATATAAATGATATGATAATATGATCAGCAGAACGCTCTTTTAAAGCTACTTTAGTACATCTTTAGATGCTTTAATTTGATTCTTAGTTAAAGCCAGCCAAATTAGTAAAATTAATTGTTTTCTTGATAAGATAAATATTTAAGTACAGAATGGCCACACTTTAGCCTTCAATCTCAGGCACTCACAGCCCATTATCGATTTTCTACTTGAGACGATGTTGACGACGACAATGATGATGTGGCTGACGCTGTCGCTCTGACGACAATAGAACAGCCATTCAAAATTGTACATCACTTAGCTTTTCATTTTGTATTTGTTTTGTTTTTCCTGCTGCTGCGTGAATTGACAAGTGAGCAAACCTTGATGAAATTTTCATCAGCATAAAAGTTTAATTGGACATAAGCTGGCGTTAACGCAGCTTTATTTTGCCTTGCTCCTTTTGCTTTACCACCTGCGGCTTTTATTTCTGCCTGTCATTTCAGGTAAATCTGTGTTCAAGGACACAACTGAAAGGATCAGCTTCACGTTTAGCTATGTGAAGTTCAAGGTTATTTGTGAGAGAATAACATAAAACAAAAAAAAAAAAAGTTTGACTAGTGGAAGCAGAAAATAAAAGAATAATCAAGAGAGTTATGAACAGCATGTGAAGTAGGAATTGCAGAAACGCTTTATAGATTATCAAGCTTAAACATACAAACATTACAGAAAACTGAGTTCCAAAGCAATTCGCATTATACATTTGAAAATACAGTGAAGTGATTACTGACGGAATAGTGTGTACAAACTGGTGAGTGTACACGCAATGCATACTTCACTGTACACGCTTCAGCTCCTTTTACGTCACATCATTTGGGCAAACATATTCGTTAAAACAATTTCCATAATTGCTGCCGTTGCTAGGCAATATGCTCTACTTCAGCCGGCAGCTTTTCGTCAAAACATCTTGTCATGAAAAAGGAAGTGAGGAAGAGAGAGAAGACATTTTGCGCTTGGCAACAAGTTTTTTTTTGTTTTTTTGTTTTTACTGCTATTTTGTATTATTTTATTTTTTGCTAGTGTCGGCACACGCTTCGCAGTGTTTTGTACTGTAATAAGTGAGTTGTTTCGCTATTTTATTTTATTTCAATTTGTTTATTTGCTTTTTTATTTTTTTTCTCGGCGTTTCTCATGTTTGGCGCTTGGCGAGCGTGCGGCGCTTGCGGTGGCCTAGAAAGCACCGTTCAACAAATTATACAAAAACAAAAACGGGGCCGAAGTTGTTCTAGATACGGCCTTGTGCGCCTACATATGCGCCTTATTTGTACACATGCGCATACACACACACACACACATACATACCCACACGCAATACATATATGTATGTCACAATAAGTGGCATCATTTTGCAAATTAATTGCAACTTTATCCATCATACAGTAACAGCCAAGCGGCTTTTGTGCTGCGCTGCGTTAACAAAAATGGTTCAACATTTTTGCAGTAAATTGCTGTTAATCAATATTTTATATTATCCTTATTTGTGCGGCCTGACCTACTTACATATGCACCTGCTGCGTACTAACCCAAAACAAACACAGAAATACAAAAAGTAACTGCGAAAATAAGCATAGCTGAGCAAAAGCAGGTTATTGTGTTAAGGTTAACATTTGCAGTGACACCGCATTACTAGGTTAGGTCGCTGGCACCAGATTCGCAGTCGGGTCTGTGGCCAAATTTGTTTCAGTGAGTTGTTTCTTCTATGACGTGCTCGTATGTACATATATTACACTCTCTCTCCCATAAACACATACACACACACACACACACACACACACACCAGGCATACACAGCATTTTTACGAATGTCAATGCGCACAATTTCGATTTTTGATGCTTTTTGTTTTTGCCAGCAGGTTGACCTGGTTCTGGTTCTGGTTCTGGTACTGTTGCTGCTTATTGAAACCAGGCCAGGGCAGGACAAACGCGCCAAATTTGGGCAATTGGGTTTTCGCTTGTTTTAAGCACAAAATTCTGTATTGCAAGTTTACTTGTGCACATTGACCTATTCGCCACATTCGTTCGCTAATCTGAGCTGTATTCATACTTGTGACCTATTTACGCATTTCGGGTAGCTCATTTATAAGTCACTCGTACATATCTATGTAGTACATCGGAGTAAATCGTAAAAGTCTTACCAATTACTTAGCTTACTTAAGCTGCCCTTCAGTCTTGAGGAAAAAAAAATGTAGAGCAATCTTTGGACGGTCTACAAAATAGGTCAGATGTATAGTCATTTAGTAAGTAATCCATCTAAAATAAAAAAAAAATATTAACATCAAGAAGTAAAGATAAATTATGTACTGCATAATCTTTATGAAGCTTCCGAATCTACCCACGCCTTTTCTTGTGTATGGCAGGACCCTGTTGCTTTACGCTGATGACCCTGTACGTTTGTTTCTACTAAGGAGAGATTATCTAAAGCTGCCACAAAGATTTGCCGCTTTCATTAGTTAATCTTCGCTGTTACATTTGCCCAATTTAAAAAAAACTCCTAAAAAAACAAAATAAATCCTAATAATTCAAAAAGCTCTAGCATATGACTTTTGAGTGATCGATGGATTTTTTTTATATATAAACGGCGATTTGTTGATTTACTTTGGCTTTTCTGTTGTGAGTATATGTTACAAATTTATTTAATTTATAATTGTTAACATAAGTCATCTAGATGATGCATTGCTTTTACTTGGAATAACTGTTGGAGATTGTGCACATAAGTACATATATATGTATATACTTACTTATATGCGTGTTTATGTATGCAATTGCATTTACGATATATGCTTTCTTTTCATATTGAATGCATTAACTATTCTCGATTGTTGTGTGCCCAAAGCATATTATATCTAATCTTGAAAATGCTCAAACAGATTTATCACATAAATAAAAAAAGTAAGAAAAACAAAAAAAAAAAAAAGATTAAAACAAAAAAATTATAAATAAAATAAAGAACAAACAAAAAAGCGAAGAATACACAAAAATTTCACATTTTCAACGCCGCTCGTCTGCTTTGCTGCGATAAATGGCAAAAAATTGCAAAATCGCAAAAAACTCACAACTCAGTGAGAAAATCTCTGCGAGTGACAGAAGACGCGCAATTTTCGCTTGGCCTCTATAGGATTTTTCGTGATTTTTATACAACAAATTGAAAAATATACTTAAAAGTATATAAATATATAAATTTATGCAGTGTTTAAATAAGAAAAGAAGAAAATAAAATCAAATAAATTTAAAAGTGGTAAAAGTGTGTGCCGTCTTCTTTTTTTTACACTTATGCATGTGCATGCCCACACTCTCTCCTTCGCCCGGCTTCGCTCTGCTACTTAAAAAGAAAAAATACAAAATTCCAATTTGTCACTTATCAGTTAATGATAATCGAAGGTATTTCTTCAATTATTTATGTATTTATTTTGTTGTTCACATATGTGTTTAGTTTGCTTTATTTAGTTTAATTCTCAGTGTATTTAGTTTATTTTATTTATTTTTATATTTCGTATTTTTGCTGCCGTTCCGCTGTTTTTTTTTGTTTTTTTTTTTCTTTTCCTTTTTTTCCGAATGCAAAAGCGCAGCGAACCAGTTATTTTCGCATCGACTGTGTTCAGTACTGAGTAGATTTGCTTTGCTGTTGTTCTCCATGCCATTCGTTCGTTCGTTCGTTGACGTCAAAGCTTTCAATAAACACAAATTGTCAGTTGGTTAGTGACGCATTCGCTCGATATACTCGGTACATATATTTTCTCTTTCAGCTGATAAAAATACTTTTTTTGTAGCTTGTGTCTACACATGTATTATTTTATATATAAATTATTTTTATTTTTTTTTGCTCGTGTTTAGTTTGAAATTCTGCGTTTTTTTTATGATTTGCAAAGGAAATGTTTTTTTTTTTTGTTAAGTAAAACCAAATGAAACTTCATTTTCAATTGTTTCATTGGTTAAATTGGTTAATTTTTTTTGGCTTTATTTTTGCAACTTTATTAGTTTTAATTTGTAATTAAAACAAACTTATTTATCTCAATTGTAGCACATAATTCTTGGAATTGTGCTGATGTTGTTTATGCGCGTTTTACGTTGCCCCCTTTTCATTGTTTTCAATAACTTTTTTTTTATTATTATTTTTATTTTTTTTTCTCATTTTTATTATTTCGTTTTTTGTGTATTTTTGTTTTGATTTCGTTTTATGTCCTTGAAAAAGTTCAAAGATTTATTAAATATTTTTTGTTTATATTTCTGAAAATTTCTTTCATATTTTTAATTAAAATACAGCCAATAAAAGCGACAAAAAAGCGCGTGCAATATTTTGTATATTATGGTTCTCATGTTTATACGATTATTTTAGTTTTCCTATTAACTTGTGATAAATATTCAATTAGAGTTAAATTTTCTATATATCCACCATAATAATTTTTCTATTTTTTATTATTTCATTCTAGGTAAGAAACGTTTCGTTGCTTGTGGTCTATAAACATGTAAGAGTTATAAAAATCTCAAATTCAAACTTTAATTGATTTTTTGTACTCTGGAAAAAAATATTTCATTAAAAACAGTTAATCAGCAAAATCACAAAGATTTTTGTCTTTGAAATAATTCTAGGCAGACTTGATTTGGTGTGCAATTAGATATTGTTGATGAGCCGTTTAAGTTATCAATTTAATTTTGAAGATTAGCTGAATTTCATTTGATTTCAAATAAAGCCAAAGTCACGTTTGGCTGAGAAAATAATATACAGTCTTTGTTCACTGACTGCATCATGTGCAGTTTAGCATTCTACTCGAAGCAAAAACTGAGTAGGGGACTCGCATATGCTCTGCGAAGAACGAATTACACAAACAGAATATATTTGTGGCCCACCTCCCGCCATTGTCACGTGTCACGAATCGTGTGAATTTCACAAATGCGCCATTGCACATTTGTTGATTGTAACACAAAAGGAAATTTTATAAACAAACTTACATAAATGCACTTACATATTTATTTACCCTCAGGGGCTGGGTTTGACATTTATTTTTGTGGGACCACCGACCATTCTAAAATTGCTAATGCAATGCCATGCAGTGACAAACCCACTTTAGAGTAAATGCAAACATTTCTCGGTTCTAATAAATATATTTAGCACAAGTCAAGTATGCAAAATGACCTGCATCTAGTGTAATAATATATACATATATATATTCTACATTATATATGTACATATTTGTACATGGTAATGCTCAGTTTTCTTTTGTGTGTTTTTATTTATATATTTTTCTTTAGTATTTCAAACTACTTTATTTTTTCTTTTTAAATTCTTTTATTGTTTGCATTTTGTGGCATTTTTTCATTAGTATTTTGTTTTTGTTTTTTTTTGTATTTATTTAGTTTGGTTTTAGTTTGTTTATTTTAGTATTTGTTGTAGCTTTTGATATTTTATTTAATATTTTTTATTAACTTGATTGTTTTTATCAATTGCAATTGTGATGACGCCATCATCTTGTGTGAATTTCATAATAAAACGCAATCAAAGCCATCAGGCTTCTCTTTGTGTTTCCTTGTCGTCGTCCTCAATGTCACAGAAATGCCATGCAATTTCATGTTATTGCGTATTGTCGCATTTCCATTTTCTTCCTGCAGCAAAAATGACCTTCAACAATCAATTAAGGCTGTTTGTGGGGAAATAATTAAACGCTGCTAAAAATAGACTTACAATGCGGGTGGTCTGGCTTAAAAACAACATGCAAATATAAGGGTAATGAAGTCCTTTGTGATTTCATGGCATTCATGTAATTACTGTAGCTTGTTATAGATTTATTTTTAAATTTTAAATAACAAAGCCAATTAGTTTACCAATTATTGCACATAGAGTGTCACATACAAAATTGAAATTTAAAAGTATTTTTTTTTTGTGTATAATATTACCCAATTACCCAAGGTATATTAAATCTTAATGTTACTTAAAAACATATTTAGGCTATTTTAAATAAAGTATATAAATATAAAAATTGTCTATGAATTTATTTTTCCACTTGCTGCCAAAGAAAATTGCGTCATATAAATTCATTCAAGTTGACTTTTACGACGTACAAAATTTTTATATTGTGTGATTTTCCCCCTTTTTTGTTATATGGTCGACGCAATTTTCCAAATACTTTTGCTATGCTGCACAATCCGTCTTTGTTGGGAAAAAAATTTCAGTTTGTCTACCTTTTCGGTGCCAGCTTAGCTGAAAAGGCAACTACACTCCACGAAATTCGTTTCAATGCTTACAACATTTTTCTTTCCTTACTATCAAAAGGGCTACAAAATATTGAAAGTCAGCTATTATTTTTCAAGTTTTTCACAACATATTTTCTTCACATGCGGCTTTAAGATAAGCAGCTGTCCTTTCTTTAGGTTTTGCAATAGCAAAAAATCTGACGTTGTGAAGTTTATGCAACAGTTCTAACTTTGTGTGCAAGTGTCTTTAATTGTATTATGCGCAGTGTAGGTAGAGAAAAAAAGCAGATTATCGCTGGCAAATAATTAACCCATTTATCTACGTGGCGCGACAGTTTTAATGTGCCAGAAAGTTATTATGGCTGTGTGAATACTTATTTGGATTTTTTTTTTTATTTTTTTCTTTGCGTTTGTGTCGCAGCTAAGTTGAAAGTGAATCAGCATCAAAGCAAAGTTCTGTATATAGATTTGCACATATTTCAACTAATATACTTATTATTTTTACATATGCCGCCTACGTATTGCCATGTGGGTGCCTTGCCTGGTGCGCCTGCCAAAGGACAACAGCAGCAGCCCACACGTTTTTATTTTTCAGCGAAACGTGCGTATGCAAGTTAATTATAAGCAAAGTCGTTTAGCAGTTTGTAGATTAGGTACGGGGGAGGAGGAGGCAGCGTAGGTGCTATATGTGCAGCCCTAGAACAGACAGTCCCCAAATGGAACTTGCGCGAGCAACAAAGAGCAGCTGTTTGTCGGCATGTAGGCGTTTAATTGACGCATTAACTTGCGGTCTAGTTGGCCATATCGGGCATCAAATAACATCTCGTTGCGGTGTTGCCACTTCGCAATGCCATGCGGGGAGACATGCATGTGATTGCTTCTGTGCTATATTGCGCGTCGGCTGGCCGGCAACTATGCGAGTAATTGATTTAAGGTGTGTGCATGTGTGAGTGCAAAAAGTTGTACTGACTAAGCCAATGGCAAGAAACTGTGGTCTACACTACACTCAAGTCACAAGCAACTCAATTCGTGCGCTACTCTCCACTCGTTGCGGTCTCTGTCTGTTGCCATGTAGAAGCAAATAAATTGCAAAATGCGACAGAAGTCACACGTCAAAGTAATTTGATTAAGTTGTTGTTGTTGTTAACATCAACGTAAGCGTCGGCGTCTGCGGCAGCGTCGTTGTAGTATTTAGCTGTTTGACGCTTGATGTCGCTGGCTTTGCGTTGGCTCTGCGTTGGTGTATGCACGCAGCTTGAGTTGAGTTGCTTTGTTTGTAATCGCATTGCAGGCTGCGCTGTTTTTGACTTAAGCGTGTGAGCGTCTATTGTACATGTCTAACGTGGTTACACGGGTATTTGCCATTGAAGTTTATTTATAGCATGTGTATAGAAAACAAAGTTTTCCATTTTCTCTTATTTATTTTGTATTTTTTTTTTTATTTTTTTCTTGTCTTTATTTGCAATCTACGTAACGAAGCGTAGGCGCAGTTAAGCCCAGAAGTTGTTGGCTTGGTTTTGTATTGCATACTCTTAGGCGTAATTTAATTGTAAAATATTAAGTTTACCTCACTTCTGTGTGCTTTGGCTCTAACAAAAATGGCGCTCGAGTGCCATAGGTTGGCTCATTTTGTATCACATTGCCAATTTGGATTTTGCAGTGAAATGGCTATGTGATATTTTTTATGCTCTAGTCAATGTAAGGGACATTTGGTCAGTTTGTTTCAAACTACGTCATCACGCCTTGATTAAGTGTTGATTAAATAAAAACTTTAAGTAAAATCACAAGTCATCAAGGACGTACGTTCAGAATGACAAATATGACTTTGCGCAGTAGTCAAGCAGTGGCCACAGCTGGTCGTGCATGAGCAGTGCAACTTTATAAAACTGCGTAGTGTTGCTCAACGTAGCCTGCATTTCTGAAAATAACCTTTGTCTGTATTAAATTTCTCTGAATTTTTCTTTTTTTTTTTTGATAGTTGCTTATATTATTCTTGCGCTTGTGGGATCCTGACAAGTCCTTAATTAATGCTGCTGCTCGTGACTCTTTGCACAACAGCGACTCGAAGCATTCTCAACAGCTGCCAACGTGATTTTCAATTTGCAATTTAATCTAATAATCGTCCAACCGAGAAAAGTTTCTCATCTGCATCAATTTGCTGTTATATTTTTATATTTTTCCTTTTTCGCTCCCGCTGTGAAACATGCGCGCACACCTTTCGTGCTTGAGGCGTTCAACACAATCAAGGCAGTGTAGGTGTTGGAAATGGGTTTCCTTTGGTTGACATTCACGGATTTTCCACAGAAATTCAATACACAAAAGATTGCAGTCGGAGCGGACTTGTGTGCACGAACTAATCTTAAGTAGTTTACTTCCTGCACGTTTTTGCGGCTGTGGAAATCTACGTTTCATTTAAGCCATTGAATTTCTTTATGCAAAATGTGACGATTTGCTTTTTTTTCTTTTTTTTTTTGCAGCATTTCGTTTTTTTTTTTCTTTTTTAAAACGATATAACTTGCCAGTTAAGTAATGACTTGCACGATTGCTTATATATTCTTAGTATATATGTATATATATACATAGCTGTGTATATACATTTAAGCGGCATTTTAAGTTTGCAGTCGTAAATTAAATTTTATGACTAGCACAAATAAATTTTATGTCGCTGATATGGCGTTTGGCCAAAATGGTTAAAATTGTTGCACATACAGCCTCAATGCACCGAACAATACCAGACGCCAGTTGCTGATTCCAAAAAAACCCTTTAGATGCGCAATATATTTTGGCCACCGCCCAAAAATATGCAATGCATTTAAAGCCATGAATCACATGGTTGGTCCGTCTGTCGTTCGGGGTCTCCACATCTACTCACTTCACCATGTACGCTGCTGGCATGTACACAGCATACAGCAATACAGTCCTCTGACTGAACCTACTCACAGACAACATTAAATGGATTGCAGTAGCCAAAAACGCTATTTGAGCCAAAGGTTGAGCGCTTAGCCATACAAAAGTCTAATTTATTTACCAGACAGGCTATGTACAAACATGCATATATTGCATATTTTAGAAAAAAAAAAAAAGGTAAAGTAGCGGAAACTTGGCGCTCTGTATGCTCTGCACTGCTTATATACGCATTTGTCTGCTTGTGTAGAAATCAATATTGTGGAGCAAACTTTTCATGTTGTTGCTGTTGTTGTTGTGTGGTGTTTTATTACTCTTTCACTTGCATGCATGCGCGGCGCTCATTGACACTCTCTTTGCATTTGTTCTCGCAGCGCTTGAAACACAAAAACTCTACACTGTAAACAGCATTTTGTAGTATAGAAAAGAAGGGCAACACAGAACTTCAAACAGCCCAGTAGCAGACAGAGACGATATAGTGTTAAAACTCTATTTATTGCCAATGCCTGGACGCATCAATTGTCTGTCATGCTGCTGCATACTTTTACTTGTTTGTTGTTGTTGTTGTTAAATGCATTGGCGATTTGAAACTTCTCTTCTTGTATGTGCTCTCTACGCATTTAAAAAAGTTTTACCTGTGTGCAATTATTTGTTAATTTGTTTGTCTTAACTTTGCAGCCGCAGGCCGTTGAATATCTGTCTGCATAACTTTAGCAGGACTAAGTTTTTGTTTTGTTGTACTGTTTTTCAAATGCTTGTTTTTTTTTCTTCTTCGCTCGTTAAGAGTGCTGAGCTACTTTACATTACAAGTATTTTGCACATAAGTAGTTTCGCCTGCTGTACATTGAACTCGAATTGCCATTGCCTATTGTGTGAGACCGAAAGTAGGCTGTTGACTTCGCAATGTGCACAGTGCCAAGAAATATGTTACAGCTGCTTAGTCGCAGTACTTATGTATCTGATCTTAAAATGCGACGCTCATGCATACACAGGCACTCACAGCCCCATTCCAGCTAATCTGTCTACATGTCTGCGACGCTACGTACGTATTTATTTACTCATGTATTTACGCAATGTGGCTCGTGTATTTCTATGGCAGTAGGCTGCTTCATAAGTTATTCACACACACAAAATGAAATGACTCATAGTAAACACAACGTGTCTGAGCTACAGAAGCCGTCATAGGCCTAAGCAGCAGAGACACCGCGTGCCTCTGGCTGCGTCCGTCGCTTTACATGTAAAAATCGATATCAAGTCTACGCCGGTGCAGAGCATCAAAACAAAACAAAAAGCGTAGAATAAAAAAAAAAGATGACAGCAAAAATAAAATGGGCGTGTGTCAACAATGCCATTAATTTTCACTGATTCTTGACTGTTTCGTGGCTTTCTCTTATATATGCGCATACACACACACGCATACATGTATAAAAGTGTTCTACACACATTTACAAACAATTCGTGGTTTTTTTTGTCGTTTTTTTTTGTTCGCTTACGCATAAAGTTCATTGACTTTTGCGTCTGTGTGTAGGCGTGAAATTCACTGAATGTGCGTGTGCCGCATTGGAATATTGTGGTTTGGCAAGTTTTTTTTTTATTATCATTATTTTTGTTGCATGCTTTTAGGCGCTGTGCGTAAGAACTTTTGCGATTTGAAATGACATTTGTCAGCACAACTTTATGAGAGTTTCACTATAAACTTTATGCGTGCCATGTTTTGTCGTAAATGAGACTAAAAGCTTTTTCAAACATTTAATTAATAGGCACCACAAAACTCATGCTAAGCTAATTAAACTTCAAAGGTCTGCAATAGTAATTATCGAGCAGTATTTAGCTAAGTAAATGTACGTTATATTGGTAAACGCAGGCATATTAAACCCTTTATGAAAATGCAATTAATATATTAGAGGTACTGCCCCGCTGAACGAGTATTTATGAGATACATTTCTTCATGACACACAGGCCATTGCTAAAAGTGACTTGTGCGCCTTGAAGAAACCTAAAGGGAATAGTCGGTTTATGCATATTTCATAGTCGAATAGTCTGCATATGATAATTAACACACTGACAAAGCAAAAACAAAGGCCATGATATGATTGACTATACACATTATTTTATGTGACTATGACTTTCCGAAGTACAAAGTCCATAGTAATTAAAATATTTATTTATAAATAACAAACACAAGCAAACATCAGGTAATTTATATTTATTTCGAATTCTAAAAATACAAGTTTCGTTTTACAACAAACTGCGATACTCAATTGCAATAATAATCAAGAGTCATTAAGTGCTTTTTGTTAAGCCATTAGGGATTTGTTTAGTCTTTCTCTGTGAAATAAACAAAAACAAATTGCACTGCAAGTCATTTGCAATAAAAGTTTGTGCGCGTGTCTTTCTGTTCATATGATAAAGGTATTTTGTTTATATTTTTTAATTCGCATAGTCATTATTTGATCTATTAATTTTGACTTTTTTTTTTAACAATTTACTCTAGAAAAGGCACAATATTTTCTAAATATTAAATATCAGATCAATAGGCATTGGGAAAACATTGCGCCAAAGTTCAGTTCCCTTCACTTATGCATTGGGATTTGCATACCGGGAAACTGCATCAACATTTTGCAGACGTTTAAAATGCAGAATTTACCCCTATAATTGCTTTATGTAATCTAGATGTCACCAATATTTCAGCGAGTGCGTAAAATGACGCTGCTCTGTGAATTTACTCACTAAAGAAGCTCAGTAGGCTTTTGAGTTCAATAGCCGCGTCATCAAAAGACACTTGGGCACAGCTGCCGGCACGACCTCGGACAATGCATATTACTTTGTACCTCTGGCAGTCGGCAGTTGGCAGCCGGCCGCCTAGGCAGGCAGTGAGTTGGCAACGCAGATACAGACAATTTTGCAGAAGCCGCCTAACCCTTTTTTTTTGGTTTTTTTTTGTGTGAGTTGTCCTGATGCAACGATTGTGTGCAGCTTTTATTGCATTCACAAGAACAGCAGCAGCAGCAGCAGCAACAGAAGCCAGCCACGTTATTATGAGCAAGCAATAACAATAACAACCATCGGCAGCAACATTCTTGCCAGCGGCGCATTGACGACGTCTGACTGCAGCACGGGGCTGCATCTGCTGCAGCTGTTGCTCGGTTGTGCCTATCAACGCATGCCACTTTTATTTTTCATTTCTGTTTTGCTTTTCCTTTTTGTGTTTCTCCTCTTTTTTTTTTGTCTTTGGCAGGCCAAGTGCATTGACTCCTTTTGCCATTCACACCGACCGACCAGCCAAGGCAGCCATACATTGTGATATTTATGCTTTTTGCTCTTTGCACCGGTTTGCTGATTTTTGTAGTTAATATGGGTTTTCTTTCTTTTTTTTTTTTTTTTGTTATTCAATGGCCTTATGTGTTGTGTCATAACATATGAACAAACATTGCAATTTGATACGCGCTTTTTTAGGGTTTACAACATTTTGCAGCGAACTTAACTTTGTTGTTTTGGACAAAAGACGTTTCTTTTGCTTTTTGTATGTTGGCATAGTCATATTTCGATTTTTTTTTTTTTTTTTGTTTCATATTTTATTTAAAGTTTATTGAACTTTGAAGTGAAATAAATTTTTGAGAAACTTTATCACATTAAATATACAGTACTTTTCGATTATAACGAACCCGGTTATAACGAACTTTCAGATATAACGAACCATTTTGCATGAAAAACTGAAACGCAGCGTTTTATTTTTCGTATATTCTCGATTCCGGTAATTTCCCTAAGTTTAATGTTTGTGTGAAGACTCAAGTCAAGACTAAGCAATCTAAAATAGCTGATTTTTTTTCAAAACTAATTTTTTATGATACAATATTCCAAATTTCTTGTAATAAATAAACAATGGAGTTAATACATGCATGTGTATATACATAAATTGTTTTGTTCGAGTCTTCGTTTTTAGCGAACTTCGGTTATATCGAACCATTTTGCCCGGTCCCTTGAAGTGAAGGGTCTTCTGAGCAAAGAAGATTACCAAAGAAACGCTTCAGAATTCTTTTATAAATAGTGTATTTTGCCAGAAAATTTGTAATATTCTTTAATTCTATGTATTTTTTATTTTTGAGCTTAATCTTTATTTAATCATACAGATCTTTAAATTCGATTCGACTGTGGACTGCATAAATGATTTTAGCAACCCTCAATTAGATATTTTGCCAATTGTTATGTTTTCTGCGGAAATTCATTGCAAACAACAACAAAATGCAAACGCAGACAGAATAGCCTTGAACTTGAAAATAACCTACTCAGCAGTGACCTTCAAAATACTTCTTTTTTTATTTTATTTATTTTTTTTTTTTTTTTTGTTGCGAGTACACAACTGCCGACTGTCGAAAATTTGTATATATGCATAGCTGTAGCTATTATATTTAATGTACATACATATACACATTATTAGTTTATTCGTGTGCTAACTGAAATAACCCCCTTTATTGTGTTTTTAACGTACACACACTCACACATATGCATGTACAGCCACATAGTGTTTACTTTCGTCAGTTAACAATGAAAATTGCCCAAAACAAATTAAAATGTATTCAAATGCAAATAAGCACACGATGGATGCAATGTCTGGAGTCTAGACATTTTGTCCACTTTTGGTTTCAATTTCACTTACACATGCCTGCCTCGCCCTCGGCCCCGGCCCCGGGCTCTGGCCGGTCGAGCCTCTGATTTGCTGCGTGCCGGTTTTATATTTCATTTAGAGACAAGCGACAATATAACGGATTATTCACGCATGTATTTATTTCATTTGTGTCTTGTGTTTGTTGGCTTTAAATTTATTAATTATATGTCGCGTCGTTTTGTCTTTTGCTGACGCTAATCCGGTTTACGCATATATAAGAAATTTCTTATCACATTTTGCTGAACTTTTGTGACAAACATCACGTGCTGTTAATCAAATAAAAGTTATTTCTATTTATTTTTTTTTGGCTGTCTTGATAAATTTTGGAACTCTGATAAAAGTGAATAACGTCATCGCCTTATAAATTAGTTATATTATATGTGTCATATCTGTTTGTCATTTCATTTTGCTGTTTATTAAAAATTGTGATTTGTTTAACTTTGTCTTTGATGTGAGATCTGTGATACGTATGTATATTTAGCAAGAGATTAACTAAATTTTCACATGCTAAATGAAAGACATGAATTGAATAGCAAAAGCTACGAAGACATGCATATGCCTGATCTAATTTTTTATAATAAGTGAACATTCAATTTAAGCTATGTTCAAATGAAAATAAGCCATGAGAGCAGCACCCAAAGTGAAGTTTAATAGGGTCAGGGTAATTCATGAGCAGAGTTGCCTATTGATTTGTGGCAACAGCCAATGATTTTCTACTTGGCCTGCTTCGGCTGCTTAACACGTTTACGTGATTAAATTAAATTGCAAACAAATGAAGAATAAATAAATTGCTTGCGGTGTTGAGTGCTGTATGCCATGTATAATTTTTAAGTTTTGTTTTTTAATTCTGCAATTTTCGTTTATTTTATGTTATTTATTGCATTATCGCCAAAGCGCACTTCCTTTGTGTCTGATATTTGCCGACGTCGTCGCGTCATTGAAGTCATTGAACTTGGCTTTTGTTTGTTTGCTTAACTGAACTGAACCTGAACTGAACTGAACTGAAACCTGAAATCACTTCCGTTTGCCAGACGACGGCTGCCGCGTCGACACAAAGGCGCATTCTGCATTGAAATACCAAAATTGGTAAACTGTAGAAGCAAAAGCAGCAGCAGCAGCAGCGGAACAAGAAGAATAATACAAAACTCCTTAGACTTTACCGCTGCGATGACAGGAATTGTAAGGAATGCTTCGTTTGCAGGGGTAACTCGGCTCGTCTCGCCTTGGCTTGGCTTGGTTTGTTAACCCTCAGCTGTGTAGAACGTAAAACTCTTAAACTTTACTTTTGCTTTTTTGTTACTTTGTTGTTGTTTTTATTTTTGCAAGATGTCGTCCCTTTGCGTCGGCGCCTTATGTGCGCTCCTTTTTTTTTTATAGTCTGGCATACCTTTATAAGCTTTTTCCTTTTTTTCAGTTTTCGGTTTGGTATGTGGCATTGACTCGTCTGCCAGAGGACAATCAACTTTTTTAAGCAGCCACGTTTTTGTCTCAGCGGCCAATGCCGGAGCCACTCGGCACTCGGCTGCGTCTTCGTTGGTCTGTCTCCGACTCCTGTCCCTGTCCCTTTTTGCTTTGATTTGCTTTGGCAGACCATAAAATATGCGAGAGGCTTGTCTTTCAATTTGTTTCTGTTTCTTTTCTTTTTGGTTTTTGTTTTTGTCTTTTCCAAGCTTGATTGGCTTGAATGCATATATTGCGGTTAATCCATATTTCGACCTACACAACGCATATGTGAGCACAATAATTAATTAATTGGTTTATTTACTTTGGCCAGTCGCCAGCCAGCAACAAGATTAGCATGAAATGAATTGCTTTGTGCGCAGTGACACAGTAGCGGGATTCGCTTGTGCCATAATGAACTAATCTGGTTTGGCTTAATAGAATTCCAAGAGAAATTGAAGACAATTTTATACATAAACTGACAGACAGTTGAGTTACAAATGTATACTGTGGCACATCGATGACCTAAACCGCTGCTAAAGGTCAAGGCCAGGCAAGTTTTATAACTCGAAGTCTCCTTAAGAAGCAACAGCAGCAAATCGCGTCTCGATCGCATATAATTTTCATATACTTCTGTCTTCATAACCGAAAGTCCTTCCAATTGGAACAGCTTTCAGTGAAAAATCCACTGTATTGGATATACTTATATATATACTTGTGCTAAACATAAACTTTGCTTTAACTGTGAAGCTGAGTTGGACTGTGGACTTCGTTTTTGAGTAAACTATGTCGGAAACATGAGATTTTAACTGTAAACAAAGCTTAGAATGCAGTGAAGGTTCTGCATAACGAAATCCTAAAAAAAATACGAACCTCGGGTATAACTCGCAGACACTCACTGCGCCAGTGGTTACTTCATAACGGGCTTGCACTGTAGTTGAAAATTGTGAGCCAGCGTGAAGAAAAATGTTGAGTCAGGGAATTATTGAATGCTTGTGCACGCGCCGGAAAAAAGCAAATAAACAAAACAATTTTGTATCGTGTCCACACCAGTTCCCATTAGCCAAAGCCAAAGTCAAAGCGCCAATGTCAATGTCTCGACATTTTCTGTTCTTTTTGTTTTATGCTTGGCACATCGTTAAAGTTTTGTTTGAATTGTCTGAGGGTTTTTGTCTTTGTTTTTCATATTAACTTCAAGAACAAATGTCTGAAGTGGCCGACAAAACGCATTAAACGAAATTAAAAAAAAAAACAAGTAAGCAAAAGTACGGTGGCAGGCTGCAAAATTAATTTGATCCCAAGGACGGTGAAATTAGTATGAAGCAGAAAACTTTGATTTTGATAATTATATGGAATTTAATTATACCAAGTGTGCTCAACTGCGAAGAAAAGTGAGTGAACTGAATTGAATGTGTAAGTCAGATTGCATTCGAAACCATATGCTGATTACCTCGGGGTCTAGGAATAAGCGGAAAACCCATTTAGTAGATGCCAGATTACTCCAACTTGTCCTACAGATTCATAGACAGTCAAACTTCTGAAACGCCTTAAGGTTCTATTAAAATGTATCTCTTTAACAAGAAATATTCTCTGTCAATAATGGAACTTCGAGTTATAGAAAGTTGATAGAATATATTAAAAATGAAAATTCCAATTCGCATCTGATGTATGTAATTTAAAATTAAACAAAAACCATATATTGGTTATTAGTTTCTTCTATCACAAAATTTAATTATAGTCTTAATATGTTTGATGGCGAATAAAGAGATGTGAAGAAAAAAATTATTAGTTTTTTTGATAAGATAATTTATTGGCGTCATTTCAGAAAAGATGAATTTAAAATATTTGATATCAGTGAATATTTCGTTTTATATTTCAATGTCACATTTAGATTAGAGGGGTCGGTGTACAAGCCAAGATAAACATATATATATATATATGACACACAGTCCCTATAACCTATCAGCTCTCATCTCCGGAGCATCGGTGTCCGGTTATGAGAGATTTACAGTAGACATATTTATGAAACTTATGTGAATAAATATTCGTTACTCATTGAAGCCAAAGTTTGCATGTGAAATCTGAGAAGAACTTTTACATATATGGCATTAAACGTTATCTAATTTAATTTGTGTAATAAACTATTGCAAAACAAAAAATATTGACTGGGTTGGGGAAACTCAATGTCAGAATCATTTAATTGTAAATGTCAAGCACAGATATATACAAATTACTGTGTTGCGAAAAACGACTTCCGTCGTTGCTTGCAATACACTCGCATACACACAGACACACACACACACTCACACAAACATGCACATGAAACAAAATGCATAACACAAAAGCCGCAAACGATATAAGCAAAAACTAGACAAACACACGGAGACCGGCAGACAGACAAGCGGACAGACAGAACAAGGGAAAACATAAGAATCACTGAAGCGTTATGCAATGAAACAAAAACAATAACAAAAAACAAACGCTGCGTTGTGGTCTGTGATTTGGCAAGTTGGCGGTGAGCGGCGAAAAGGCAAATGATATATATCAAGCTCGTAAAAAAAATCATTATTAATTTTATTACTTAATAAAATTTTCTTTTGTCTTGCTCAGCATAAATGCGAGAACACGTTAAATCTAAACGTGTAAGTCAATTCTCCTACTTACCCCACTGCACCCTCGGTTTGAACACAAGGCGACCGTCTACGCGGCGCCATTGAGCTAAAGACGCCCCTCAACGTGTTCTAACCCAGCCCTGGCCGGCAGGGGCGACTGACAACTCATGACATGCTGTTGCAGCAGCTAAAACGTTGGCTGGCTTGATTCTTCTCTTTTTGTTTTTGTTTGATCTTTTCTGACTTTCTTTGACAAAACACAATCGCGTGTAGAACTCCTCTTCGCTTACTCTCCGTTTGACCTTCGCCAAAAAACTACAAAAGCGAAACTTTATAGAATTCGTTTATTAGCTTGCAATTTATTGATGAGTACGCAGAGCAACTGAAATAACTTGCCTTTTCGTTTATCCACTCTCCCCCTCCCACCACGCGCGTTTGTCTATCTTTGCTAACTGGCAGGCATATGCTTATGTGTAATACTGTAACAAGCAACTTAAGGAGCCTCGCTACGGTTGACATTTACAGAAAATTGCCAACAGGCTTTTTAGTTTTTATTGCCTTTGTTGCTTTTGTTGTTTTTGTTGCTTAAGCGACCTTGAGTTTGCAATTTGTATTTTGCATGTTAAGTTGTAGGAAGTTATTTTTAACAAAATGAGTTGCGGTTTTTAACATTTTGTTATATTAAAAAAAATATTTGTTTTTTCAACTCAACGATGCGACTAAATGAAACTGAACATGACTATGTGGATTTTAGTAGGACTCTGTTAAAGTAAAGTGAAAGCTTCTATGATTTCTTAAAAGGCTTTTAATGGTTTGCCTTATTATAATGTTGATTGTTAGCGATTGTCTCATAATACTTAACATAATTTATTTTATAAGTTGGAGATGTTAATTGTAAGTATTTGTTCGAAAAACATGACTTGATTTTCTTTTTATTTCCTTTTTTCCAATGTTCTATAAAATCGAGTTTTACCCAATTAAATGCAACTTTGTATTTCAATGGCGGTCATTGAATAAAAAATACGCAAAGCTTAGCGCTTTGTAATAAAAGTATTAAGATGTTGTGCGTCAACTATGTGGAATATCTTGACGAAGAGTTTCGTCATATTGTGTACCGAACGAATGACGTCTACTTGCATTTACACAACTAAAAATAGCAAATAATAAACATCACTAAAACGATAATGACAATTGTTTATTACGTCAAACTAAAATATCAAAAACAAAACAAAACACATTTAGTCGGTGCATTTTTACTACCTTATCTTTGTTCTCTATCATCGCAGGTCGCATGAAGCACGAAGCATTAAGCCTTTAAATCAGCTAAATTAATTTTTGATGCTTGCTTTGTCAACGTTTGGTGTCTCACTACACGCAAACGCACACATACATTCCCATAAAAAGTAAAAACAAACAACATTTAAATTTGAATGTAAAAAAAAAAGTCGCATGTTGAATTTGGCTTTGTGAATTTCACACATACATACAAACATACATACGTCTGCTAAATATTTCACACGCAGTGCTGCCAACTTTTTGTGCTCTCTGAGAGCAGCAAATCGTGTAGACTTTTCAAAACACTCACAGTTAACATGCCGGCAACCGTTTACGCTCAATTGCTACTCAAACACGATGCTGCGTTGTTGAGGTTGAGTGTAAACAAGATGCCGAGTTGGCAGTACGAACGGCCGACACAAGGAGCACAAAGAGGAATTGTCCGATGATTGCGGAAAATTATGAGAATGGAGAAGAAGACCAAAAGTCGGTTGAGTTATGAACAATAAATATGCAGCGTAAAAAACGAAATTATTTAGAAATACCTGCTATAACTCATTAACTTCACAGTTTTTGAATGTCTGATCAAAACGACAGACAACACAAACACACACAAACTTCTCTCCGTCTGTTTCCGGTCAAAACTGAAAAGAGTTTTGAGTAATACTGGGAAGAGAGCGTATTTCTCTCCACTCATCGAAGCAGTCAGCTGCCAACTTAGTAAGTCTACACACGCTGTGCGCGTCTCGATGACACGAGTGGCTGGTGTAGACTTCAAATGACTGTTAGCTGAAAGCGACACTATAAAAATCAAAGACTTCAGTCGACATCAAATGATGAAACTGAGCTCATCTCACGGCAACTTGCTGAATGTTGTAATCGATCAACGTCTACGTATTGACACCTGTCGATATCTAATCGAGATACTGTCGCGTCGTGTGTCGGGCGATTAATAAAAAGCCGTAATTGGTTCAAAAGCGACGGTTTCTTTATGAGAGAGCAATATATTGCACAAATAAATCACATTTTCAAAGAATCGCAAGGTGTGCGCATATAGCTTCATTTATTTTAATGAATTGCGCGTCATTATCGACGCAAAAAGCATAAGCGAAAATAAATAAAAGCAGTACGCGGAATTAAAGCGGCGAGACGTATTTGTGGCAAAAAAACATTGCATAAGCAAACAAGTGACACTTGTGTATATAATATACATATGTAAAAAGAAAACAATTTTAATTAAAAATAAAACAGAAAAAAAAAAAAATAAATAAATAACGCGCGTTTGCATGTATTTTTAATTTTCTTCAAATTTATATTTTTTAAATTTTCTTGATTTGTGTGGCGTCGACTAAAAGTCACAAAAAACAAAGCATAAAAAAAAACCAAAAGGTAAAAAAAATGATATTCGCCAAATGCTCTTGACCGAAGCAAGTGAAAGTTGTTTTGTGCAAAAGCGGTTTTCTTTTCTTTTTTTTTTCAACAAAAACTTTTTTATTTTTTTTTGTAAATTCGTCGTGTTGGCGCATTTTCTTTTTTAACTTCCGCTGCATTTTATTTTATTTTTTTTTTTTATATATTTATTTCTTTAAATGTATATGTGGCTAAAAATATTTTGCTGAATTTTTTATTTTATTTTGTTTCTATTTATTTTCGTGTTTATCCTACCTTAATCTATACATATATTAGATTCGGTTGATGCCAGTTTCATTGGATTTGCACCTGTTTGTGTGGGCCCGAAGTATGCTTCAGGTGTTTACATTGGCAGCACACATTCCTTAACTTGTGTACAGAGTCAAACAATTGAAATATTTGCATAAAATTTCATACTCTCAAATATGAAACATTTTAACTTTGCACTTATTAGTTTTTAATATACTTTAGATTTTTCGATTTCTAGAATTTTAAGATTAACTGTTAGTTAAATGTACTTAAAGGCATAGCAACTAAAAATTTCTTTTAAACTGATAAGATATGCGCGACTGTTTGCTAATTATTCAGAAAAAAAAGAAATACAAGTTCTACGTCATGGAAACAGCTGGAAAAATGCAATTATACACATGTTAATGATCATTTTGCTATATTAGCACAAGAATTACAACAAACAAATTACTTTGTTGTTACTGTAATGAACTTATACTTATGTATTTCTCAAGCATACAATCTATGTAAAGAGTCGAGCTTATAATTCCCTTTACTTTACTGCGTTGAACTTATTTCGCAAGTAATGTCTACTCATACTAACAACATCCGATTTTCAATTCAGCTGCCAGGCCCTTTGCCTTTTACCCTTAACGAAGCCGGCCAGGCTTGATGCGTATGCCGTCACTTTCAAGTTCAAGATTATCACATTCAAAAAAGCACAATTAATCTAAAATACGATTTCGTCAAACAATTGACTGACGTATTATAAATTTAAATAATTTTTTTTTTTTTTTTGCAGTTTAATTAGCTACGTGCAAACATGCTGTTTCACTCTCTCTCCCTGTCTGCCCTTCTCGCTCTCTTTGTGTACTTAATAGCTGCAAACCTGTATTTAGCAACTTTCTGATCGATACGTTTTGACAAAAAGGTTTTTTTTTGTTTTTTTCTTATTCTTATCTGGCTCTGCTTCTTCTTTTCGACACTTTTTGTTTGCGTGCTTGCGGCATTTTTTGTTTGTTTTTGCTCTTTTTTCTACACACATAAAAATTGAATTGTTACAAACGAATTTCCAAGAAAAGTGCACACAACAAACAATAAGATAATAAAGAAACACTTCTTTCGCAATTTTACTGATTTTCCGTTTCTAGGAAAAAATGTATCAAAATATATTTTTATTTATTTGCAGTAAAAAAAAAAGCACAAACACGCCGATTATATTATAAAATAAAAGAACATAGTTCGAACGAGAAATAGCGAGAGAGATGATTTTGCTAAGAGACTGATAACGTTTTATAAGCATATAAACAACAACAAAGTAAAATAATAATCAAATATATATAAGTAACATTTTCTATAAGAGAAAATAAAAACGAATGAATTATTTTTATCACTAAGAAGTCGAAGTCGTACGAGTTTGTGGCGTTGTTGTCTGAGCTTTTGTTGTTGTCTTCTGCTTGACCGTTCTCACGCTTTGTTGTGTTAATGTAAATCCCCGTCAGTTTGTTTTTAAGTAAATAATAACCTTTGCGTAAATACGTTTTTGGCTGCTCATTTGAGTTCACTGCTGGGTAAGTAAATCAACAATAAATCTGCACAAGTTCGAAAACGTATATATTTGAAAGAATCTATCCAAGCGCTAAAAACATGAAAAAAGCGATCATGTCTTCAGTATTAAAATTAATTATCAGTATGCCTGCATGAGAGGCTGGCAACAAACAAAGTTGGAATATACATTAATAATTTAAACTTACATATATGTGTTAAATATGGAAAAAATAAAAAAAAAATAATTCAATTAAATTTGCATCAATTAAAAAATTAATAAATTTATAAAATAAACACAGCGGTCAACCTTTTGACAATATTCCTCTGCTTATGTTTCAAAAATTCCCAAAACTTTCTCTCAAACGGATAAAAGCTTTGCCTGCTAACTCAACGAAATAGATTAAAATAATCTATATATATTAAGATTTTAACTTAATCCTTCATATAGATAATTTCCGCGTTTAGTGTTTTAAGAGTCCATATTGGATAAATGAAGCAAAAATGTTTTTTTAATCTTGCCTTTCCCTGTTCAGGTACAGTTGCCGCATTATTAGGTCACGAAGAACTTATGCAAATATTATTCATATTATCCATTGAATAATTTTGAGTGAGATTTTTTATTATTTAGCATACGCACCTTGACAATCATGGCATCAACAATTATTTCGTTGCATTGGTTTGTTTTAGGAAACATTACAAGTGACCCACGTCGTACAGTACAACAAATTAATCTCTGATCAAGTTAAAGTAAATCGGTGCCAAATAGGAATCACAAAATTGATTTTTCATATTGGGTTCGTCCAAGCTGCCATTTGCATGCGCAACTGACGTACAGCCCATCTATTTTAGGCCATGACCTCAGGCCAGAAAGAGATGCCAAGTGCGCGCACATATTATCTTTTGTTATCTACATCGCAAATGTTGCTATGCATAGTCGTGCAGCTGCGTGCGTGCGTGCGTGTGTGTGTGTGGGTATGCATGTGTATAGTTGGGCACGCTTTAATGTCATTAAACGCTGCTCACTAATCTAATCAAAACTTAGCTGGCGCAGGTCGCTCGCCTGGGTGCCGACATGGGTCGGCTCATGTCATTAGGCGTTATTAGAGATGGGTGTGAGGCGATAATATGCACAATAATTACATCCGGTGTTTCGTTCTTGTCAGTTAATTGCTGCGCTGCTGTCAGTTATGCGATGTTCAAAGCTTGTGGGGATTGATCGCGTTGCGTTTTTCCTTTTCTCTCTTATGTTTTGTTTCCATGACACAGACATATACATATGTATATATACATATATGCCTTTATGTTCGATGTATTTTAATTTAAGTTCAAATTGTGTCAACCAAATAAATTGGCAAAATTTAACGCTTTTGATCAGCTGTGACATCAGCCCATCAGCCCATCTATATATATATAAATGTTTTTTTTTTTTTCTGTGCCTCTGTGTCTGTGTCATTTATGGGTTGCTATGCCGATCATTCAATTGCAATGAAACTTTGGTGAGTTGTTCTGTGCACGCCTGGGAAGGTTTCTATGATATTTCCAATGAATAAAATGGGTGGGGTCACACCCCCTAGATATAAGCTAAAACTTAAATTCGTTATATTGCTTGAGGTATTTGATGTAACTGAATAAAGTTACGTACATTTATAAAGGACACTGGGAGGAATATGATTACTAGAAAAAGTAGTCGTTGCCACGCCCCATATAAAAGATATAAACGATATTTTTCACATTTCTAGGAACCTGCCTAGATATTATAATGCTAAAAAGTCGAAGAGTTTGAAATGTTATAAAATGATTTGTGCAATTTAATGTTTATTATAAAATACGTATTAAAAATTTGTTTACTCTAATAATTTTTTTATTTAGCATATTGATTTTATTTTATTTAAAATAATGCGCGTTTAGGCTGAAATCATGTGCCATGAACATTTTTGAAAAAACAAAAATGTTGTTTGCCAAAATTCGAATTTCCTTTGCTTATCTTGTTATTATTTTGAAATGTTCTTGTTATTGTATCCAAACACGCGCCAAAATGTGTTGTTGTTGTCGGTGTTTTTGAAAAGATTCGTAGAAAAATTGAATTTTATATTTTCCTTTAGCCATTAAAATATTAAAGTAAAAGTGACCTTCAAGATCCGTTCAATTTTTACGCTTGTGCGCGTTTTGCAGGTTTTAAATTTTTGCGTTTTTTCTATACTCAAATTTATGCATAATTATTTAACAATTTTCCTTACATGCCAATTATCTACATATTAAATATTGAAGAATTTCTTTTCTGTTTTCTTGTTCCCGTTGCAGCTGGTTAGACCTGTTCCTACATCTATGGAGTTTCATCTAGACAGTGCAGAATACTGCCAGGCACAGCACAAATAAAAAGTAAGTGAGTGCAATGACACACATAAACCGACTAATTTTTTCAATTGTATTTAAGTTAAATTGACAATGACATTCAAAAATGTGCGGCGCACAGAGCAGCAGCCAGCAGCAGAACTATGTTTTGTGTTATTGCAAAGATTTCTGCTGCTTTTTCGCCCCCGCAGCATTGTGAGCGGCGGCGGGCGCGGGAATTGAGTTTTCTTTGTTCGTCAACGCCAATTGAACAGGCAAATATTTAAATTTAAATTAAGCGCAAGCAACCCGAAAAAATTTGTATAAATAAAGCAAAGATTTAATTTGTAGAATTTACAATAACGAAAACTCAAAGAAGGCGACACAGTTGCCAATAGAAATCCTACTTGGGGTCAAATTGATCAAGGCAGGCCAAATAAAATTTGGACAATATTAAAAAAGTCACTTCTGGTTTTTCCTTTTTTTTTTTTTTTTTGATACATGTGACAAAAGTCGCTTTGCTCGCTTAGTGTAGCCACGACTTTGAGTTCGACTTATAGTGCAAATTGCGCGCAACGCTGCCAGATCGTGTTTCAGTGTATTTCCACTTTACTTAGTGTGACTGCAGATCCTTCATATTTCTGTATAAAAAGGGGGTGCTTTGTTATAACCCACGATATCAGCTATGGCTATTTTAATAAAATCTATTAAGTGCTTTGCGCGCTGAGACTGCGATCACGATACTCGGACGCCCAATGCTTAGCTTGGAAAGAAACTTTTATTAAAAGAAAAAAAAATTGTTTTTCTTTAAATAAATTTAAGTTATTTTTTGTTTTTTATTTTGGTATTTCTGTTTGGATTAATTGTTTGGATGCTTGCTTTTATTTTTCACAATTAAACTGCGACTTTAGAGAAAGACGCATAGAGCAGCAAAGTAAAATAAGAAAAAAGGAAAAATTGAAAAAAGCTTCTAGAAAAAGAAAAAGAGACGCGTCTTGTCATAACCGCTTTTTTCTACTGCTGCCGATGACATCAATTTTAAATATAGTATCTGAGCTATTTAAAAATGTTCTCAAGCAATTCCGCCAGTTGTGGCTGGCAAGAGTTCAGTGACAAGTGAAATTCGCCGTTTGTATGAGGAATAATTGCATTCACTGCCTACCCCACAGTCACACAGTCAGCCCAGCCCAGTCCATCGCATCCCTTCCCATCACCTCGCATCCCTTCGCAGCTGTGGGCTGCTGGCTTTGTGTTCGTCGCAGTCTTTTGCCAATTTCGGCAATTATTCAATTCGCTTATTTTTATTGCTATAGGCTATTTGTTTATTGCAAACGTTGCCTGCCGTCCACCAGAGGACGCCAAAGGTCAATTGTTAAGAAAACGCAAAACCGACATTTGCGCTACGCACTTCTTCGCACCCATACAAAAGCTTTTAATTGATCGTAAAGCAGCCAATTGATGAAAGTATTCAATTGTGTGCAATTTATTTATGCCACAATTAATATTTATTTGTGTATTCCTTAGCCTTTTTAAGTGCGAACTTAATTTTCTTCATTTAATTTTTTAGTTATTATTTGAACGATGCACGTGCAAAGTCAGCAATTAAATTGGCACTATTCGAAATGAAGGTTTAAGCAATTAAAACAAAGTAAATAAAATTTTATTCCCGTCTGGCATTTATTGCTTAATTGTGCTGCCAAAAAACAAATAAATTCATTAATAATAATAAATATTAGTGTCGATGTAATAACATTGAAAAACAAAAATAAAAAAATATGTTAAAAAGGGTTTGTCAAATTTATGATCGCCTTGAGTGACTTGAGAGATTATCTGTTTTATATTTTTATTTAGCTGAGCTATTTTTGTCATGCGCCAACTTTTTTTTTGTGCCTATTCTTATTTTTCTTGGCGCTAGTTCAGAAAAAAATAAATATATGTATATACATATATGAGCGATAGGTCTTCTAGCCGATGTCTACGGTAAAAACAAACAGCAACCACCGAAAAATGATTTGCGAAAATTCATTCATTTGGCTTTTTGCCTTTATTTATGTTGTCTTATTTTCTGTTTTGGTACATTTTCTATTTTTGTGTTCTGCATTTAATGGCAACCACTGTGAGGTACAAAAACAAAAGATACATGATTTTAAGATTTGTGGGCATGTGAAAATCTGACAGCTTTATTTGATTATGTGATTTTAAAAGCTAAGGACGCTAAGGGAATTTTAGCTTACCTGCAACTTGGTAAATATGAACATTTTGCAATCTGTATTATTAAAAAAAAAAAAAAAAAAAAAATTTTCAATTTCTAATTAAAAGGGTTTTTCAATTATTTTTGAAATTAAGCTATTAAATCCAAAATATTTGTGTCAGTCATTACAACTTAATGCATCCTTAACATCCATCATATTTATTTATTATATCTCAACCGTTTATCTTGAAGCAAGGCTGGCTCAGCTTTTCAGACTAGGATACTCCAGTCATCTTAATTTTCCACCCAAATTGAAACCTTGAACCTTGGTTCAGCACTGATAAATATACGTTTGGGGAACCATAGCCAAAGAGTAGACTAGACATAGGTTTGAACCGCCAAAATGTTCACATAGCAAACATTTGGGGCTTGCTGCCCTGGTGAAGCACACAATTGCAGCCATTTTGTTTTCTTTCAATATTCTTCATTTTTGTTAACATTGTCAATTTGATTAAAAAACATATGCAACACTTTGTTGCATGTATTTATGACTTCGCTATGTATAATTTATATGTGTGTGGCAATAAATTTGCTTTTTATTCTTCTCAGGGGAAAAAGAAGCTTCAGAACGAATACAAAAGCCAAGCCACTCATTGGCCGCGTCAGCTTGTTTACCGTACAGGAGCTGCGTTGAGTAAGAGAGCCAGAGACAGAAGGAGAAGGAGCAGAGTGCGAGAGGGAGAGAGTGTGTTGGAGGCATCTAAAGTGTTAAAAAGAAGCCGGTGCAGCAGCAAAGGAGTTTATTTTGCATCTGTGAAAAACGAAGCAAGAAAGAGAAAATTTGTTTTTTGATCCAGTCGAAAACTTTTGGCAAAAGTCATATCACATAATTAGTTTCCAACAACGAAAGTTTAGCAGAAAATTTATGTTTATTACAACAACAACAAGAACAACAACATAAAAAAAAAAAAGAGAAACAGCACAATATTGTAAACTTCTTCTGTTTTTAACATTTGAAAAAAAAAGAAAAGAAAAAGGAAAAGAAATTAAATTCAATTTAAAACTTGGGCAGGGATTTACTCAAACGGCAACTTTGTGTGTTTGCAAGTAAAGATAAAAAAAACGTAGCTAAGCTTAAAGGAAAATTAGAGAACTATTTTTGAAAAAATCGATTTAATTTTTGTGATAACAAAATATTTTTAAAAACAAAACTAATTGTACTTAATTGAAAACAGAAAATACTTAATAAATATTTAGGTTTCCTTTGTGCGTGAGAAGAGAAAATAAGAAGATAATTATATAGTATATATATTTTTAGATAACCTAAACATAAACCTTAAAAATTATTAAATATTTAGTAATTTAAAAATTTCATTGAAAGCTGAATTGTAACAAAGCAAGAAAAAAAGAAGAACTTAAGTTTAGCTGCTTACTCTATAAAAAAAAGTCGAATTACAGACATAATTTATTTTTAATTTTTAAAACAAAATTATTATTCGGTAAAAAAAAAAAGAAAACAAATTCATTCATAACAGAAGAAGTATAATAAATAGGGAAAATTAAACACGCATAAGTTCCCCAAGAATTTTGTGTAGACAGTCAAAAACAATAAATAAAAAAACAACGAACCTCCCCCCTTAATATTCACAACTGAGCTGAGTTGTAATAAATTTCAACACCTTGGCTGATAACAATTAATGAGCAACATGCGTCAGAAGGATTTGCGCCCAGCTCCCGCTCTAATTGAGTACAAGGGCATGAAGTTCCTAATCACCGATCGACCATCCGATGTAACAATTAACCATTACATTATGGTATGCTGTCCGTCTGTCTTCATTTGATTTTGTAAGCATGCTAATTTCGTACTCATTTGCAGGAGCTTAAGAAAAACCATGTGAACACTGTGGTACGCGTCTGCGAGCCCAGCTATAATACGGAGGAGCTCGAGGCACAAGGCATCACGGTCAAAGACTTGGCATTCGAAGACGGCACCTTTCCGCCGCAGCAGGTCGTCGATGAATGGTTTGAGGTTTTGAAAGACAAGTGAGTTGAGTTGTTCAAAGCAAAGTAATGTTTCCAACATTTTTTAATATGTCATTTACAATTTATTTTATTTGTTAAGTTCGGTCCACTTTTTTCCTTGTTTTTTTTTTTCTTTGCTTATGCAAAATCATTGATACGCTTTCTGTTTTAAGGGTTCTTAAGTGAAATTTTGTTGTAAAATAATTTTTCACTTAACTAACTGGCAAAATTTTTATAATGAATTGGCGACTGATATTTTTTTTTTCATAGCCATGTAATTATTTTTTTTTTGTAATTGTAATTGTTTTTCTCTTGCTTGCACAAAAAAAAAAGAAAAATTTATTTGAACTCTCTTTAAATAATAACAATAATAATAATAATAAAAAAACATTTTCACTTTTCTCTTTAAATAAAAAAAAATCTATTTTTCTATTTAAAAGAAAAAGACTATTATAAATACAGGGTGGCAGAGTGGTGTTATAAAGAAAAAAAAGCTCTGCTTTCATTCAAAGTTTATTTGAAAGTGTCAAATTTGACTACTAATTCACTTTATATCTATATCATAAATGTAAAAGCACAGTGATTTGCAAAAATGACAGCCAATTCAAACTATGACATTACTTCTGCGCCACCCTGTATAAAATACAAACATTAAATGTTTCACATGTCATTGTACATTTTTCCAATACGTACATTGTGCATTACGCTGACTTGCCACTATCTTAGGTAAAGTCTCTAAGCTGTACAACATATTTATGGAATATAAAACAATTCGTATCAATGATTTAACACCCACTAATGCCATTTCCAGTTTTTTTGTTTTCACCGGTTATCAATAATTCTTATTAAAAAACCAAAAGCAAAAAGAAAAAACAAGTAATTTATCAATTATCAGTATTATTTGTTGCTTTCTAACATAGAAATAAAATCAATTCAAAAATAATTACGAATCGAAATAAATTAAAATTTTAACAATTAAGTCACATTAACTAAAAGTTGCGGACTAACCAAACCAAGCTTAAATGTTGCCCAGTTTTTTGTAAACACCTTCATATAGTTATAAATTTTCATTGGCATAAATCACAAATCCTTTTTGTACATACTTTGAGCTCCTTTTAGCTGTTGTGCGCTTTTTTAGATGACTTAGCTGCGAATATTTTAAAAAACTTTCTTCTATTTTTTATTTTTTTTTTGTGCTTTTAAGTAGTAACAGTAAAAAAAAAACTTACTATTAAAAACTTAACTTTGACTTTCATTTTATGATTTCTTTTTCCTAATGTTGTGCTAAAACAATAATAAAATAATAAAAAAAAAACAAAAAAAAAAAAAAAAAAAAACCAACAAACTCTGCCTACTGCTAGCTTTAGAAAATCCACAACCGCTACAGTATCCTTCTACAAAAATAAACGTTTCTCGCTCAGACACAATCCAAAAACAGCTCTAAGAACAACAATAACAGCAACAACAAGCATAGACACAATACCATTAACAGCATCAATAAATGATACAACAACAATAACAGCAACATCTGCTACTTCTACTGATCTAGCAACAATAAATAATACTGCATTTGATAATGCCACTTGTCGGTAAGGTGTTGGCTTGATGCTGTTAAGTCTAAGTCAATTGTTTCATTAAGTTTACCCAACCCTCAGCCGAGCAACATTTGATTGACCAACAAAAACACAAATCTTCCCTCGTTCTCTTCCCTATACAATTAGATATCAGCAAAATCCGGAAGCCTGCGTTGCTGTGCACTGCGTGGCTGGCTTGGGTCGTGCACCGGTCTTAGTTGCATTGGCACTCATCGAGTTGGGTCTCAAATACGAGGCAGCTGTGGAAATGATCAGAGAGTGCGTGCCGTGTCTCATTGTAACTGAAATCGCCTTGCTTACTAATCTTTTGTTTTGCACTTGCAGTAAACGTCGGGGCGCCATCAATGCCAAGCAGCTGTCGTTCTTGGAGAAATACAAGCCAAAGGCACGGCTAAAGCACAAAAATGGCCACAAAAACTCATGCTGTGTGCAATAGATTTCCAATACCATATATATTCCCACCAGATATAAAGTGTTCATTTTTTCAAAAACAAAAAAACGAAAAAAACTAAAAAAAACAAAAAACTAAAAATAAATAAAACACACATTTTTAAAATGAATGTTAAAGACACCAACAATAGCCACAACAGCAAAACCAACCAAACAACAAACAACAAACAGCAATAGCAAAAATAGCCAAAAAAAAAAAAAAAAAAAAAACAATAAGAAACCAATTGTAATTAAAATATGCTTATATAAAAGAAGAAGAAAAAACGAAAAGAAATTTGTAAAAATGTCTACTGTATGTCTACAGAAAAAAAGCGGCAAAAATTGTCAACTTTTTGGTTTTAAAGTATTTTGCGTCATTTTATTTAAGTTGTTCTTATAACGTTTTGATTTGTATTTTTAATTGATAATTATTTTAGTAATATGGCAACAATATGGCAGCGCAAGGCAACAATATTATCAAATAAAGTTAACCAACAAAATTATAGCTTGGACGATTGTAAATGAAAGCAATAGTTTAAAATGTAAGCGAGTAAAAGTTATAACCCTTGTACCGAGATTGTCTTTCAAAATGATACTGTACGGAAATGCATAAATTGTTAAAAGTAAATAAACTATATACAAGAAATAAAGTTAAGCCAATATGCTAACGACAACTTCTGAATATATTTAAACAAATAAAGCAAATTTCTAAATATAAAGTAAAAAAATAAAAGAATGTTCTAAAACGCATACTTATATATACAATATATATAAATTTATATATATAAATAAAAATAAAGTAGCAAGTGTAAAAATGGCTTCAGATTAAAATCCAAGCTTTGATTCGCTCAGAACTACACCAAATGAAGACTATCCAAAATGCAACTGAACGTTGAAAAATCAAACTGAATTAAATACGTAAAAATACTTTTCGCTGACCTACAGTTTTGATTTATTCAATTGATTTTTTTTTTTTCAAAAATTCTACAAGAAAAACTACAAAACAAAGTTTAAAATTGCAAACGTTACAATGCTACAAAAATGTTAAACTTGCAAATAAATATACATACTTATATATACATATATAAAAATACATTTGAAAAATTTTTGTTAAATCTGAACACAAAAAAAAAAAAAAATCATCTGCTTTATTATATATCAAATCCGAAAAACAGATTCCATGTAGCGTGCAAAAATCATTCGCTTTATACGCAGAAGAACCCAAGTCTTTCAAATAAGATAATATTTGTCATGAACATTTAAAAAAACTCTAGGCATCCCTGTCGTCATCGTATGTATGCATCTATGTATATAGGCTATATATATACATATATATAGGCTCATTTCAGCGCATAACGAATATGTCTTATTTTTATATTAAACCAATGAAATCAAACAAAAATACGCATAAAGAAAAAATAAGAGAACAATTAATTTATAAATAATTGCAAATTAATGTCTAGCTGTTTTATAAAAATATATGACTTTTCGAAATTTATGTAATAAAATTATTTAACATTTATTTTTGAAAGCGACAACAATTAAACAAATGCTATTTTAAAGTCTACATACAAACGATAACAACAACAAAAACATGTACTAAATGCTAAAACAAAGAAAATTGCATAAATAATTTTAAAAAATTATAGTATATATTTAGTAATTAAAAATGAAGAAACAATAAAACAAAAACAAAAAAAAGAAAAAAAAAACCAAAAAAAAAATATTGAGAAAATGAACATTGAACGGCAAGAAATATATTAAATAACAAAGGTAACAAAGAAAAAAAAAAGAAAAAAACAACAACCACAAGCAAATAAAACAAATGTAATGCTTAAAATTGTAATAAAATAATCATTATTGTAATTTTTTAAAAATAGTCATTTAAACTAAATAAAAATATGGAAAAAGTATTTAAAAACATAATCAACCATTCTTTTTACTTTATGGTGTCGACTGAGCGCGTATGAAAAAGGTAACTTGGCTTTTCTTACACTTTAAAATCTTTTCTTACTCGTCGATTTAATGAATTTAAATAGAATCAGATACTTATTTGAATTTTAGCAATGTATAGTTGTATTAATTTTAACTCAGTTTTATTAATTAGGTTTTTTCCAATATATATGTAAAAATTTTGTTCATAAGGTCGTTTCTGTGGAAAGCCGCTTCATTGATGAATTATCTTATTCCGCTGACATGTGATAATTTGCCAAATAGTTTCGTTTAACCACTTTACTGACTTACTCGCTTAAAGGTTTCTTGAAAATATAATGAAAAAAATAGATTTCCAGGAAATCATGATGGCAGAAATAAATTTCATTACTTACCGTCGACATTTTGCTGCAAAAGTTTAAGTTCAAAAATTATTATATTATTCAAATACAATTTGTGCACACACGTTGTCAGCGATAGTCAAAGTCAGTTTGTTGTGTTGTGTTGTGAGAGTCAAAGTTGTGTTTTGCTTGTGTTAAAGTCAGCTGTTGTGTTGGTGAGTAAATTGTTACCAACACAAAGTTTTGTGCACACGGTTGCATTTATTTAATTTAGGAATCTTCCCGACCTCAATTTCCTACGGCTCGAACTCAGCTTCCCGAGAAGTTAATGCAATTTAACATGCTGGCAATGCTTGGAAATAAACTGAAAAGTAAAACATCAACATTGAACGTTTACGGCATTCGCCAGACAGACAGACGGTCGATCCGATCAGTAGTAAATTGAAAAATGTGAAAAAAGCAGAAAAACGTTTATGAATGAAGACACTTAATAGGGTATATTTTATATATATGTTCTTTTATTATTATTATTAACAAAAATGAGTGAAGTCAAGAGTCAAGTCACCACAAATTAGCAAATAGGAAATTGAAGGCAGACGACGCAAATTAATGGACGATTTATTTTGGCTTTTCACTATTCGCATGACAGGGATCTGATTTTAAGAAATTGAGCAATATGAATTAATGAATAAGGCATTTTAAGGAATTCATTGATGAATTATCAAACATCCACCACTTAGCATTAGTGCGAGCAGCACATGCTTAGGTGGGAAAAGGAAAACAATAACTAAAATGGTAACAGGTGGGGTTAAAAGTTTGTAGGCTGACACATAGATGGCGCTACTAGTATCAAATCCATATGATTTTAGTTAGCCCTAACAACCTTCAAAAGAAAGCTGTTAAAATTTCATAATATTCCATTCAGATATTTGTGAGTTTTTGTGCGATTCAAAACAATGGATCAAAAACAATTTCGTACTTAAATTTTACATATAAATAACGGATAAAATACCGTTCAAGCGATGAAATGGCTTGAAAAGTGTTATAAGGACTCCGCTCCATCAGAAAAAACAATATAACGTTGGTTGGCTGACTTCAAACATGGTCGTAGGGACACCGATGATGCAGAACGCAGTGGACACAAAATTTTTTCTTTGCTAGCCTACTGTTAAATAAGAAATGATTTCTTAACTTTGCTCTCGCAAGTTAAATTTTCCTTCCACTTCACGCTGCCCACCATTGCCTGTTTTTGTCATTCGGAGTTGAAATGCTGTTTGTATGAGATGCGTCTTCTTATAAGTATCTTCATATTCTCTGAATGCGTCTTCAAAGAATTTTGGCTTCAGAAAGCTCATAAACTTTTTGTGTTGAACTTTCACAGGTTAGTCGTGACACGAAGGATTTTTGACGGCGTAAGCTTTTTAAAAGCTATTTCGTGTGTCAGCTTTATGCTGCATGTGGATTCTAAGCTTTTATTTTTTATTTTGACAGTTTTTTTTTATTTATTTTCAAATTGGCGGCATGAATGTGCTGAAATGATTGAAAACAAAATGCATGTGCAGGCGGATTAGCGGCTGCAGGTTTTTGGTGAAGTATATCAAAGTAATCTATGAGTGTGCATCCGTCACAATCAAGGAATTGCTGTTGGTTACAGCAGAATGCACCTATGAAACTGAAAATTAAATTCAGCCCTGCATCCTAAGCGCATTGCGAATGTGGCAAAATATATTTTGATAGAAACCTTGCACAGCAGCTTTCCATCTTTTTTGTTGTGTTGTGTCTTTGTACTCAACGTTCTTTTTTATGCATAGTTACATGTTAAGAATTATAATGAAATAAATTATAAAGTTTTTCTATGTCTTAGTGTCGGTTAATGATGCCTGTGTTTATAAAAAAAATGGGACTTTCAGTTTTAGCAGTTCGACTGTACATGAAAATATATGTGGAATAAGTTAGGAAAACTAACAGTTGAAATATTTAATTCAAAGTTATTTTAATTAATGAATTGAGTAAATTATTAAATGGGTGAATATAATGAACCAAAATCGGATATTATGCAGATTATCACCAGAGTTTAAGAACAGAAGTTAATTATTAAATTAGAGGTTAAATGTCTCATGTCTTTTATATTCTCGCACGTCGAACTCTTTCTCGATCTCGTATTAAAGTGATCTGCACATTCGTCTTCTTGCTGATTCGTCTGGTGTCAGTACGGGGATGCCTGGCACATTCCCACATATATTCCAAAGTGGGTCCTTGGCCGGTGGGTTCAATTTTAGCGCCTTGCTCACATAGTTCATAATTATGGTGAATCATTGAAGTTGAGGTAGTGCATATTTGGCAATTATATGCATTTGCGGCTCACGGAGGTCTCAGCTAATTGCACTTTGATAAATGAGTTTAGTAACTGCGTAACAAGCCGAGCAAGGCAACCCGGCGAGCGAACCAAGGTATTGTACACGCGCATTTGCCGCGAATGAGCAAATATGCAATTTCTTATTTCCAAATGAGCGTGCAATGCAAATGCTGTTGCCTAATTACTTTCGTGCGATTTCCCGCGATTTTACGCGATTTCCCACGTGTGTGCCAATGCAAAGCAGACCGCGAGGGAGATCATGTAATGCGTAAGCCTCAGTACCTGGCCGGTCGGTGGATACCCACACACCCACACACACACACGCACACGCATAAAATGCCTGTGAGAGCAAATAAATGAAATAAAAAAAAAAAAAGAAAAGAAAAATAGAAAAATTAACAACATGGCAAACTCAATGTTGAGCATATCATCATTAACAATAACAACAACAACAATAACAACAACAACATCAAAATGGCACAACATAGCGTTGTTGTCAGTATGCATGTGCATGTGCATGTGTATGTGTGTGTGTGTGTGTGTGTGTGCGTATTTGTTTGATTTGTTGAACCCGAAACGCGCTGAGCTGAGCTGCAGCAAAACTAAATCAAACTGCGCCGCTGCACCTTTGCAGCTGACTGCAGCTGGCGACGAAATAAAGGCCCAAGTGACTGTGCGCCATGTTGGCCATAACGGGCGGCCCGCGCCAAGGACTGCAAACAGAAGAAGATGCAATCGCAATCGCAATGGCAAACTCGCATATTCGCATATTCGCATATATGCGGACACGTTCGTCGTATATGAGGACATGCCGTGTGGAATAGTTTTGAATGTTGTGCGCCAGAATGATTGTGCATGATGAATCGCTTCACGATGACACGAAAATTCAACGAACAGCAAATGGCAAATGGCAAAAAACATGCACAAAAAACAAAAAAAAGAAGCAGCAAACCAAGCAAAGCCCAAACAAGTTATTCTCATATGTAAATATGTAAACATGCATATGTGTGTGTGTGTGTTTGTGTGTATGTGTGTGTGTGTGTGGGAAAAAATGTAGCGCAAATTTCACAAATACACAAAACATTTGATAACTGCATGGGCAGGAAATCTGCACAAATGCAGCAGCGTGTTGCAAATAGTCAAGCAAAACAACAACAACAACAAAAGAAGAAACAAAGCATAAAAAAGGGATAAAAAGAAAAAAGGAGAAAAAAAAAACACAGAACAACATGAATACTCACTCACATGAATTCAAATCAAATGCAACGTTCATATCAGAGTTCAGTTTGTTTATGCTCGCATATTGCGAATCCGTGCTGCCGGCCGACACCCTGCACGCTGCTCAAAGCGGTCCTTTTGAAAAGGATTCGCCACTTGCCGCACCTTGCAGCGCTCGGAGCAGGCGACACATTTTATCCTTGATCTAATGATTCTATTTTACGAAATTTTAATGAGTCAAGTTCTAAGTTAGGTTCTCATTTGCATGCAGCTTTTGTTCTTGTCTTTCCTCCTCAATAGCAATCCTTGCTAGCTGCATGTGAGCCTTTTTAATGAGCATGCCGTGTGTGCGGTCCACACAAAAGTCAACCTGGAGAAATTTATGCCCCAAAGGCATAACATAAAATTCCGCTGCTGGTGCACTGACTTGCATGCATGATTTGTGCTGATGCGCACAAAAGTTGAAAAATTTGACAACTGACAACTCAAGATCATTAGAATGTGCATATTTTTAAAGCGTTGACTCTTTTTCAGGTGAAAGAATTTATTTTGCACTAATTTCACATTTTTTGAATTCAATTTAATATTTTAATTGTCTCATTTTACAATTTTATTCCTCTGCGAGTTCCGCGTAGAATCATAGAAAACTCACAACTTCAGCGGAAAGATAGAATAGAACTCTTGGCACAGAGTTTAACACACTAACACTGATAGGTAATTTTATACTTATCGTGAGTCTTACTGATTTGTAGATGATATCCCAAATTCCGTCGATTTGACTTAGACTACTATAAAAGTAAGGTTTGCTGAACATCAGAGCTGTTTATGTTGATATCATCATATCAAATCATCATATCAAACAAGCCAGCAAAGCTTCAAGGATACACAGAACTTAATCAGATTGCTCGTCTAAATAATAAATTGCCTTGCCTTTATTAGGCAAATTAGAAAGGGAGCTGACTATCGCTCTGAAGTGACAAAGAGGGGGCAGGTGCAGAGCAGGAGCTATGGAGAGACAGTGCGAGGTAGAGAATGGAAGTTAGAGAAGATATAGGGAGACATAAATATAAATAGAGATGAAAAGGAACATAAGGAGAACGATTGATGGAAAGAAAGTAAGAGAAAGAAGAAGTTATTGAGACAGCTGTTAGCTAGCTGAAGTTTCCGCTGGAAGCCAATAAGTAAATAAATTTAATTTAAATTACACAAAGCATAGTAACAGGGCAGGAAGCTGAGTGAATAAGGGTATGGCATTAACGAAATCAAAGCCAGAAGGCCTCAATGGTGCATTTAGGTAGGGTGCATAATCCTAATGCCTGCCGACTATCGATTTCAGTATTTACCGAACTTTGTTTTGCTCTATTGGACCTTCCGAGCCACGCAACAGGATATGCTCACGTACGCGCATTTGAATGCAATGAATATTTTTTTGTTTCGTTGTTTGTATGCCTTTTTTGTCTTTTTCCCTGTTTTTATCTGTATTTTCTTGTTTTCGTTTATTTTCGGGGAATTTTGTTGCGCTGTCAGTAGTTTTCACTCCAGAGACGCGTAATTCATACTCCCACGCTATGTTGGCTGCTGTGTGTCTGTGTGTCTGTCTCTGTGTGTGTGTGTGTGTGTCTAAGTGAGAGTGTTGTGCCTGGCAGTGTGTGTCTCCGAGTGAGTGCGTGTGTGTGTGTGAGTTGGCTACAAGTGCGCACAATTGTACAAATGTGTGCAATAGTTGCCGACTTCGACCAGGCTAACATAATTTATAATTAGAGAACCGAAGCACAACAGAGCAGCGCACACCACAGCAGCGCAGAGCAGAGCAGAGCCGAGTGGAGCAGAGCAGCAGCGCGTTGTGCCTTGATTCGCTTGGCTCAGTTTGGCTCAGCTTGGCTTTGGTTTGCTTTCCTTTGCGTTTGGCGTTTGGCGCTGCGCTGCGCTGCGTTGCGTGGGACTGCGTTGCCGTTTTTGTATTAACTCCCAAATGTTTTGCCGCCTGCTGCTCATGGGCCCATGGCCCAAGTGCTGTGTTCTATGTAAGTGAATTCTCCTATATGTATAATACGGATGCACGCGTGTACCTAAACAAAATGCGCAACAACAACAACATAAACCAAAATAAAGACAAAAACGTATGAGGAAAAAAGTGCGCAGCCGTTTGCTCAGTTTAGTTTTTGCGCTGCGTTGCATTTGCCTCGTTTGGCGTAATCTACTTGGCACACATGGCGTATGCATTATTTCGCTTGTGAGCAGCATCAGCAGCGGCGGAATATGCAAACCTGTGTTCTAGGCGTCTGTGTGGACCCAACTGCATACACACACACACACACACACACACACACACAGCCACTCATACTCACATGTCAGTTGTTGCTTCGTTTCGAGTGCGATTGCTTGCTTCTACCTCTGATGTGTGTGTGGTTGTGTGTGTGGTGTGTGTGTGTGGTGTGTGTGTGTGTGGGTGTGTTTGGGTGGTTGCATATGCATAAGCAAGCGTATTTGTTTAAGCAGTTTATTATTACTTTTGCTCTGCTGTGGCGCTGTTGCATATGACAAATGCACAGCTCATTATTTTCCTTTCCATATACTTTGCTAAGCGTGTACAATTATAAGTGCACTAAATAATTGGCATGCATGTGTTTTCGCTAGTTTTGATTTGCATGCTTTGCCTTGAAGTTGCAGCGAAAGCGTAGCTCACTTTGTGGCATGTAATAATCATTGTTTTTTACTATTGTCAATGTTTCATGTTTGTAGCATGTTTTGCAACATTGCAATGGCCAAAGTAGACATAATCTATCTTACTTATATAATAATGTAATGTAATGACTTATATTAATATACTCTTGCGTTATATGCAAGTCTCAGCATGGCTGTGAAAGCATAGCTGAACTCTTAGTTGTGGCTCATAATGAATCCAATCAGCGGTCTAAGTGGCAACACCATTTATGTGACCTAACTACTTAGCTAACATTGCCATAAGTTGTGGCTTCCATTCTATTATTGCAGTTAAGTAGTTGATTCACTTGAAGAGCTGTCAACTATTTATCAGCCATGTGCTTAGGTGCGTATAAAAATAAACAAATAGTTGCTAGCTCACAGCGTGCATAAACTACATAATAGAGTCACGGTCCTTCACTGAAAGTAAAAAGAAGAAAGCCTAAGACGTGTAAGCATAATCTGATCCCACTGAGATTAGCTGGCTTGCTTGATTACAGTCTGCTGTACGACTCGGTATGTTTAATAATTTGAAATGCTGCTTCATTGAGTAGATCGTCTCAAAGACAGTGTCGATGCTAAGCTGCCAATGGATGTCACTATATCAGATACATAAGTCCTCTTTGGCTTTGGCATTCGCCATACTTTACTTTTTCTTAATCGACGCAAACACATACTTCTAGAAGACAAGCCCCAGCTACTCATATTAGCAATGCTAGGCAGCAGATCATTTTGGAATATTTTTATGTATCAATTGCTAAGGGAACGTACTCAATGCTATGTGAGCTGTTAGGATTAGGTTTTTGTCACTTAGACAATATCCATGTTTGACATATCACGTTTGACACCATCGGATGTAGCGATGAGCACGGGCCGGGCCGGGATTCGTGGCCCACGGGCCTCTTTCTGAAAACTAGGTGTTTAGTGTTTCAAAATTGTATTCGGGCTTTTTTCGTTCGGGCTTCGGGCCAAAGCTAAAAGCCCGAAAGCCCGATAGGCCCGGAAGACACTAAAAAGGCTCGAACTCGATTTACACTTAAGCACATCTCGAGCGAGCGAACGCATTTTTTCTACGTCAGGAAGCATTTTGAATGAGAAGCGCACCAGGCTCTTAAGTTATAATTTAGATAAAATTATATTCACATATAGGAAAATATGTAAATGATTTCGGTAAATGTATTTAGATTAAAAAAAATATCATATTAAAATATATGTATTCCTAAATAGTACTTCTCACATATATTTGAGCATATTATTATTTCGTGACGGACCGGGGCTGGCTTTTTGTAGATATGATCGTGTTGGGCTGGGCCGGGCTTTCAAATTTAGTTTCGTGTTCGGGATGGGCCGAACCTTACAAGGGATGCACCATATGTGGTTATCAACACCATATAGTCAAAAAACCGAACGTACTTTTTGGATGACCCAATATATACGTAACAGCCAACTGCAGTTGGAATTTGCTTGCTTGCTTATCGAAGGTCTCTTGTGATACTGATAAGATAGTTTCGAACCAAGTTGTCTGTAGCGTACATCTCGTATGCACATGACTGGCTTGGATGTCAAAGTCTCATTTCTTAACTGCTGTGGCATTTTAGCAGTTCGAGGCTGCTGTGGGCAACTTACATGTTTTCGGCATTTGCTAGAAACTAACCGACACGTGTATGAATATTTTAATAGTTCTCAGAGCTGTCTTGTATTTGCAAGCTTGAATTGCATTTTAGCTGCATGGCATTTTGGTTTGATGACTGTTTATTTTTGAATGTATTTTTACTTTATTTATTTATTTTTTTGTTAAGTTTAGATGAACTTAATTGCCTGCTTTGTTAAAGTCAACTACAAGAAATTGCAATTTTAGGTCAAAGGTTAATTTTTGTCTAAGGCTGCCTAGTTTCAAATGAGATTGGCTCACATAAAATGAAAATAGCTTTCATATTAGAATTGCCTAATTAGTTTGCATGTTGCCTGCCACATATTCTCATATATCATTTATTGCGAATTTGTTTGTTTTTTTTAGCCGCGTGTTGAGTGTCAACATTCGCATTTATCCTACGCAAAATAAATAACTGCAGGCTGTACTGCTTTTGCAGCATTTTTGCTGGAGTTGCCAACAATTATTAAATTTTTAAAGTGGCTTCCGCTTTCGCTTTGGCGCTTTATGCATGCCAAGGATAAATAAACGAAATGATATCAGATTTGCACTTTAATAGGTTTAATTTCCGCTTAATAATAAAACAAAACCACATTTCACAACCTTTCGCATTATTAGGTATTTATATAGTCCCGTATAACCGCTTTTCATTTCCTTGCTTATTTTTGTTGCATTTTTTTTTGGTTTTTTTTTTGAATGCAGCTTTTTCGTGTTTGCACATGACAGTGCTGTGATATTTTTTTTCCAGAGGTCTGAGTTCGGGTTTTGGGTTTGGCTTTGATATATTAATGTGCTCTGCTGCTTCAGCATATGTTTCAAATAAATTTCCGTGAATTTATGTATGCACAAATGTGACGCTGACTGACTGACTGACTTACTGACTGTCTGACTGACAGACTGTCTGTCGGCTCTGTCTATCTGTCTGTCTGCGTAACTGTGCACACGCATGTCACGCGGCGTATGAGTAATCTCAAATTCAGGGGATTTGCATGTAAGTAAATTTTGCCATTTCTTTTTTTCGTTTTTTTTTTGTTTTTTGTGAGAATTGCCAAGCTGCCGGAGCAACCTTGTAACAGAGTAACTGCGCAGCGTCTGCCGGCAGTTGTGTAGTTTTTAATTATATAAAAATATTTGCCAAATGTAAAAATATTTTAATTGAATATTTGTGGTACCAGTTGCATGCCTCCGGGAAGTACACCGCACACTTCACCTCCTACTGCACACACACACACATTTTTGTATGTATTTCAATTATGGTTTTCTTAATTATAAAACTAAATACTTGCCATGCATCTGTCTGCATGTGTGTGTCTAGATTTGCATGTTTGCGCAATTTGGGCAACATTTCGGCCACAATGTGTTGAAGCAAGTTATGAAAGTCTTATTTCAGTTGTTTGTCACAAAGAAAATAATGCTGCAATACTCGGATTTCCCAATGTGAGCCAAGGCAATTGTGGAATTTATTAAAATTTATGTAGCTGCCGGTCAAGTAGGAAATTGCAGTAATTTGCACTTTAAATTTACGCTTACAAAAACATTGTGTCAATCTTCCTTTATTTGTTTTAGCACTCAGCTTAAAAAAGAAAAACACAACAGTCGCATAATTACATTTCGTCTTTTTCAGTGTGCCAAGTTCCCTAACAGCCAAATGTTACTTCTGCTGCAGTCCGAATAATTGTCTATTTGTCACTTTGCAGCTCATGCAGCTCCTCGTCCATTCATTTTTGCTGTCAGCAGCACAGAATTAAGGAAGCGATGAAGCATTCTTTTTTAGCAAGCTAACAGTGTCTCCTGGTCATAAGTTTCAAGTTCCATGCTTCTGTGCTATACACACTGCACTTCTCGAGTTAGGCTCATCCTTGAATACTGTACTTGTGGAATCTGTACAAAAACAGTTTCTATTGTTCACCCTTCGTGGACTAAATTGGCACCACACTCGTCCTCTCCCGGTGTATAAGGATAGGGACTGCTTGCTGGCCTTGCCCTCCCTTGAAGTTCACAGGACCAGCCACGTTGTGATTTTTGTTCATTGATGTTTGCAGTTTTTTTCTGAATATCTTCTCCATCTATATATGTTTTCCCTCCGTGCTAGACCTATTTGTAACTTTTGCCCCTTATTTCCCTTTCACGCTGCTCAACTGACGGGGCTCTTTTTTAACCCTTTCGATTAGTCTGTTCTAATTATAATATCCTTTATCAGCTATTCTCCTCTGACTCTCTTTTTAACACTTCTAAAATTTTTGGTTTCCTTGCTAACATTTAACTTTACTTTTAATCATTTTTGTAATAAGTCCTTATGTTCATGATAGACAGCAAATGTTACATGGGCATTGTAAGTTAATATAAATAGAAGCAAGGAAGTAAATGAGGACTTATAGAGTGGCATTTTTGTGCCTCGAGAGTGGACTCTATTCTTTAGCTGTAATGGTTTGTTAAGACGTTCATCGATTTGTGTGTGGGTTTTTATTTTTGTTTTAATTATTTATGCTATTCCACACAGTCAGAATATTCTCCATAAATTCGTGGACTTGCCCCTTTTAAGTGTTTTAGTGTCATAACCGGAACTGCACTGAACTGAGTGCCGGGGAATAGTTTAATGACTTTAATTTCTGCATGTTTTTGTGTTTTAAGTGCTTTGGGCCATTCGAGCAGTTGATTTTTAAAAACACAAGGTTACAAGCGAAAGTCCTGTATTCACTGCACACTAGGACTTTGTAAATAATTGTGCTTTGTGTTGTTGCTCACGAGATTATTGTACATGATTTTTTGATTGATGCGTTGTGTTTTGGCACATTGTGTGCTTCACAACATTGTAATCGTTGCAGCAGAGGACTCCGATTTTTTTGATTTCAGAACTTTTGAGCAGCTCAGCTTTTGTGTCAAATATGCAAAATGGCGGGCTTGCGATTTGTTGACATGGCTACCATTTTCAATGTTCGTGCGCATTTTGATATTTGCTGTTTGCTGTTTTGGCCGGTTTTTGTATTTAGTCAAGTGCGAATGGCACTCGTATATTTAACGCATGTTCATGTCGTTTTTTACACCTCACCGCCGGCACCGCACTGCATGGCATGCACCGGGGGTTTATCAACTATGCAATGCTTGGCTCAGCCAAGTGCCTGGTCACTCTCTCACATGGTCGGCTGCAGTTGAAGGCTTCAAATCTTGCATTTATTCAAATAAAACGGCAAGGGTAATGTTGTGTTTTTTTGTATTATTATTTACGCTGGCATTGTATGCACATTGTATGTATGGATTTGAAAACCACTTTAAAAAAATGTATAAAAATCTATCTATATGCAGTAGACTCTGAATCTTTGCACATGTTCGATGGTTGCAAACCTCGATTCTTGCTACATCAAAATTGTTTACACTAGAGACTTTTTATTTGCATTATCCGAATAATTTTCATTCAGCAGTTGTTTGTTTTTTTTTTTTGTTTGTTTTTTTTTGCAAATTATTTTTTGACGTGACTAAATGAAATTCCAGGAAGTTGCTTTTATTTCTTTTTGCTGCCGAAATGTGTCAAATTTCATAAATTTTTGAGATTAACTTTGATCTCGATGCGGTCTTATAATGGCAAACATAAAGTTTACGTTGCTGATAATTTAAAATAAAATTGGAATTTTTAGGATATTAAGTGAGTAAAACAAACAAACAATTTAAATTTCTTTAAATACGCATGAAATATTAAATGAACTTGTAAAATAAATATAAGTATAATTTCTTACTAATATCTAAAGAAAATAGGTATTCGCATAGTGCTACATTCCCGTAACTTACACCGAGTTCGGATTTTATTGCGAGCAAGTATCGAGAGACTATCACAGATGGTCATATGAAAACGGTTTATAATTCTGCGTTCGACAAAGCATTTGATTCTTATCAAAAACGCTTCATAGATAAACATGCGCTAAACAGGCAAATATTTTACGTATAATTTAGACTTATAGACATAAATCGAAAATCATTGAAGTTGAAATGAATAGAATAAAATCTCAATCAAATAAAATACTTGGTTGTGATACCAAACCAGAAGAAGGCATATATGGGCCAAAATGCACAATTGCGTAAAACTCGTTGAAGTTCAATTTCACCTGGCAATTCCCCAAGTTCAATTGGTTTAAATTTTTTAATGCACATGGCAAACGAGTTGCACTCAAAACCCCTTTGCAATGCTTGCAGACTGTTTTCAACACGCTGCTCTGAAATTCATGCATTCGAAGAGTCACGTCGAAGCTTTCGCATGCAATTAAACTCGTCTCTTGCTGTTGGCCGCTCTTAAATGCAACTGAGAGCGGCTTTGTTCGAAAAAGAAGAGCGAATTGTGCAGTTTATGAGTTGAATGAAGAGGCATTTTGTGAGTGCATTAGGCTGGAGTTGAGTGCATTTGGATCGACTGCAAGTTGCAAATGTTAAGTTAGTCGCAGCTTTTCACCTCAGTGGACAATTGCCGCGCTGTGCTGCGCTGTAAGTTGAAGTAATGCATGATTTGAATATGAAATTGCAGAAAATTGTGAAAACTTTTGATAAGAGTTCATTAAGGAGCATATCAAAGGATGGTGTATTAGAATATCTTTCAAGTGTTTAGAGTTGGACAACTTTCGAGTTGAAGATGTTGTTGCGTTTGTTATTGTTGCTGTTGTTATTGTTGTTGTTGTTGATACCACTAATTTCTGTTACGACGATTTCTGTAGTTTGGTGTCAATTTTCTCAAAATGTTTGAAACTAACTTTTATAGTTGACTAAAGTTATTTACATATGTTCGCAATAACAAAGAGGAAATTTCTTTAATGGAAACTAAGCAACTAATGGCCATATCGGATTGCAGTTTTTTGCTTATGAATTTGTTGCCATCGCATAAATCCTTTCTGGCATTTAAATAATTTCAGCTAAGCCGTAGACGCTTAACATGCCAGGCATAAGTGAAAGGCAGCAAGGTGCTTACATATTTGAAATAGTTTTCTCATTCTAGCTGCCGGCACAGCTTGGAATTTTATCCAAAGGTTTTCCAGCTTACGTAACTTTGCGCCGTAATTTTTTACATGCGCGCATAATTCTCAGCTCAAGCCACAAGGTCAACGTGCAGTTGCTTAAGCAAATCTTTACATTTCCTAATATTTATAAACTTGCCACTCTGGATTTCAGTCATATTTATTGTATTATATCCTGCGCTAGGCCAATCATATTCATTCAAGTAGTTGCCGTTTTATGCTAAAGTTGTGGCTGTTGTTGCTGTTGTTGTTATTGCAGCTTGTTATCTTTGCATAAATTTATAAGCCTTGTCAGCCTGCTCATCAATCTTTATTTTCAATTCAAGCTTTGTCTGCCAGTCACGCAACATTGCATGCAATTGTTTATCTACTTTTGACGTCGAGCCGAACACTCGTGTCGAGTCAATAGGGCAAAGTACACATGCACGACTCTCACAATATTTTGTGTGCTGCCTTTATATAAATTAATTATGAGCCCGTTTACACCCCCACTACCCCACACAGTTATGCGCACCTCACTCAGGTTGCGGCTATAACGGTGCAGTTTCTTGTGAAATTGACACTCAGGCAATAACAAGATGTGTCAGAAAAGCAATTCCTATATGCATATGTATATCAGTTGGCATTATATATATTTTTTTATTTTTATACCCTACACCAAAAAATGGTAAAGGGTATATTAAAGTTGTGCAAATGTATGTAATGGGCAGAAGGAGACGTGGCAGTCCCCACAAAGTATGTATATTCTTGATCAGCATCGAAAGGCGAGTCGATATAGCCATGTCCGTCTGTCTGTCCGTCCGTCTGTATGAACAAACGGATCTCGAAAACGGTAAGACCTTACAACCACCAACTTCGGCATGAAGACTCGCCAAATCCAATATCCATATCCATTTATTTTTTGTTTCGATATTCGACCTATAACATATAGCTGCCATAGGAACGATCGGCTGAAAAACCGCATTTACTGAGAAAAACTTTTTTGTTTATTAAGATATCATTACCAAATTTTAGAGTTTTGGATTGGGTACAGGGTTTTCTATAGTCGTTTACGCCCGACTATAGCCCTGCCTTTCTAGTTTCATATGAGCTTAGTTTATTTATTTTATAAGAAGCGCCTGGGTTACATGTTTAAATTATTTTATTAAGGTAATGAATTTGCGAAAAGTTAAATATTTACGCTATATTCAATTTCGAGACTTATGAGCCGAGAAGTGTTTACCGCATGGAGTAACTGCAAGGCAGAATGACTGTGAGAGCGAAATTAATGTCTTTTTCAATAGAAGCTACTGCATAGGGATTGTGACAATTTCGTTGGCTGCATTGTATTTTATAGAGTAAAGATGGCATCGACTTAGCCAATGATGAACTCTTAAGCAGCCTTGTGCACTGCAAAATTGAGGCTGACACAGTTTATTATTTTAACATTAACATTAAAGTGATAAATTTTTAATTGCATTCTTGAAATTGCCTAAATTATTTGCATCCTGAGAGTTTCAACTGTCGACGGCCATAAACTGTTGGGATTTGTTAGGCAGCTGCAGCCATAAGCTGCACGAAGCCAGACACGCCAGATTGGTTAGTTATGCGACACCTGGAGCATCCTTGGCATGCATATTTCAGTGCCGAATTTAATTGCTGATTTCAATGTGTGCAGCAAGGCAGCAAGGCAGCCAATAACCGAAGGAGTTCACGTATACGCATATGCATGGCAATGCGCTGTTTCGGCCAAGACAAATTCACACAACCAAGGTAAGCGCATATAGGCAATCGAAGAATGATTGTGTGTGTGTATGTGTGTGTGTGTACAGTAAAGCCGAGTTATGCATGGAGGTATACGGCATATAGCTAATAACATTTAATTTCCTTAAGGATAACATCTGTTAAAAGTGTTTGTACACGATTTAACAAATTAAGTTCTGCATAACAGCAGCAGGCACAGCAATTCCAACAACAACAACAACAACAATAAGGTGAACAACAACAACAATACGCACATGTACTAATGTTGTCTTTATCGACATTGAGTAGGAAGCTGCAACGTGCCAATATCGAAGAAGTAACAACCCAAACTGAGCAAGCAAACCCAGCCAAGCCAAGCCAAGCCAAGCAAACCAAGCGAAGCCGCCAACCAACAAAGCAACCGAGCAACCAAGCAACCGAGCAACGGTACAAACTTCAAATAATATACACGTAAATGTACGACTATCTTAGAAATTGCAGCATGGCAGTGTGGCACCGTGGCAGGGAGGCAGGGGAGGCAGGGGAGACAGGGGAGACAGACGAAGCAGAGCAAGTAACTACATTCAATTCCTGTTGACAATGCGCATATACATAATACATACATACACACAGACACACACATATGTATATATGCATGTGTGTATGTGTGTGTGTATGTGTGTGTGTGTATATATATAGAACTATGCGAGTTGCGTAAATCTCAGCTAAACAATCTGCCAAAGTGTATCTGTGACTAACAACAGCGTAGCGAGTAAAGACAGTTGGCCCGCCATACCGAGCAGGCAGAGAGGAGGCAGGGGTGAGCAGGCGACGTGTATAACGTAAAACACTACTGCGCAGACAGCACGGACAGACACTTCCTCAACTCAACTCAACTCAACGCAACGCAATGCAATGCAACTCAAGGCAACGCAACTCTTCAATTCAACTCTTGTCTGTCTATCGAAGTGTGTGCAATTTTCTAGCCATGCAGCAGCAGCAGCCGCAGCAGCGACAAGCAAACGAAAAAGATTGCTGCAGATTGCTTCGGATTGCTGATGGTCTTGCCCCTCCTCTCACTCCTGCTGCTGTTGCTGTTGTTGTTGCTTTTGCTGTTGCTGTTGCAGATGTATGCACGTCTTGTGTATTAAAACTTGTCGAAAATTTTATTCAATTTAGTTGCACTTAAGTGACAATTGTGTATTAAGATATGACGCAGGCGTTTTACTTATACAAGTACAAGCAACACTCCCCCAGCTCTGCTCTACCCTTCGCTGCTCTGCTCCGGATGGAGCGTAACTCAATGGCAAAATATGTCGCACACTTTTGGCTCAGCAATTGTCCGGCATTGCTTGCCAAAGTCAGCAGCAATCTGCTGACCCGAACTTGTCTTCTGGTCAATGCTGAGCCTGGCTTCCTCTCTCTTCGTTGTCATCATCGTCAGCAACGTCAGCGTCTGCTGCTTCTGTTTATTTGTAAACATTTTAATAAAGTGATAAAATTTACATACTCGGCTCGCTCGGTCTGCCAGTTGGCATTTGTGTCAAGTTTGCAGTCGATTGCGAAATCAAAATGTTTTTGCAAAATTTATGCCAGGTAAACATCAGGCGACGTTGACTGCCAGGCAGCAGGTATGCGACCTGTGAGTTTCTGTGTATTTTTCATTTTTGTCTATCCGTCTGCTCTGCTGTCCTCCTCTGATCCTCTCTTCGGCGACCGCAGCCTCAGCGCAGAAATTGCTGAATTTTACTTTTGGCTATGCGAGATTTGTTTTGCTTTCATTTGTGTGCTGCTGCATGTGTCAAAACAAAACGAAAACACAACGAAAACAAACAAATCAAATCAAAACACAACAAAATGCAACAAAAGCACACGAGCGGAGACGAAACAGCTTAGGAGACATTATTAGACTGTAATGTGGGAAAAGCTGCCGGTGGCTTAAAATTTGCATTGCTGGCTGAGCAAAATTTAAATGCTTTTCTTTAAAACAAAATGCAACTGAGCTGAGTTTGTTTCAGCATTTAATAGAAATAAACTGGAATCACAATGAATTTTATTTTATTTTATTTTATTAATTTTTAAATATTTCAAAAATGCACTTCCCCTGACACGAGCTACGAACCTCAGCAATGGCCAACTGCCAAATACTGGCTTGGCTAGCGGAAGTCATAAGACAGTCCTTGAAAATCGCTGCAGCTATTCCTAGGATCGCTGTGCTGCGCTTTTGTGGTGGCAAAATATATGAGCCACCTATCGTCTGTACCTCACATAATTTTGTGTGTTTTGCTGGCTGCCGGAATATTATTATTTAGTTTTGAGCAGCTGTTATGCACTTGTATAAAATGCGTTGCGAATTGCGTGACTTAGATATACAAATGTTTGAGTAATGAAAATTGAAAGCAACTTAATCCTGGCTCAGACACAAATATGTATGTATATATATGTGTATACACAGAGTATATATGTATATTATATAATGGCAGATTGTTTGTGGAAAAGTTTCAATTTGCTCTAAGCCTTTCAGTTCTGTCTTTGTAACCCGCTCGCGTATAAAGTCGACATTCGTTTTTAATAATAATAATTCCTCTAATGCATTAACTTCTCACTTGTGCGCTTATGCGCGGCATCGGCGGCGTTGGCGGCATCTGTCTGTGAATCAACGCTTTATTGAGGGCGAAAAACAAACTGAGTTGTTGACGTCTAAGCACACCCACGTAATCACACACACACACACACACACACATTAATATACATGCATAACCATAGCCACACTCATGCCCACATGCACAGCCCAGCCCAGCCCAGCTCAGCCCAGCACACAGCGCACACTTTGGCAGCGAGCGCAAAACTATTTTTAGCAAGAAGCAATTTCTTGATTACGAATAAAAAACTTTGATTGCATTTACTCATTTTACAATTTGTGACACCTTAGACATGATACTTTAACTTGTATTCATCACAATGAAGGCGAGCAAATGAAAAGCATGTGCGATGGTGAGAATGTGTCGCATTCTTCTTTCTATAAAATGAAACGCTGTCAGCCAGTCGCTATAAATAGCAGTGCACAAAACGATGTCGAGAAGTTCAAGTGCAAGGTGAGTGGGCAAGCATAATAGCTGAGCATTAAGCAAACGAAAGCACAGCACACCGAGCACACGGAGCATACCGAGCACACGGAGCACAGTGCAGACAAGCAGACTTGTAGAAGAAATAGTCGACATTAGTGCAGAGTCGCGCAAAGTCACTTAAGGAATAATCAAAGCATGCCAGCGATGCGCTCCACACACACGCCGCATCGCATGTCAGCTGTCGCGGGCATAAGCAGCAGCATCATCCCACCCATCATGCTGATGCTCATCATCATCAGCCACGCACTGCTGACTGCTGGGCAAGCTGAGGTTACGCTGAAGACCATTGAAAGGACGCCGAGAACCGTGAAGGAGTACAAGGCCTGCGGCATCAACAGCACGGCACAGTGTGTGCCCTCTGCCCTCTGCAACAAGGGCATGACAATCGGCAGGAAGTTCTATGTCGATCACACGCGCACCATCTGGGATGCACAGTGCCACTACCTGGAGAAGTGCTGCGAGGTTGACGAAACGGTGAGTGACGGCTGTACGAAAATACGGAGGCGCACTTTCACTTGAGCGACTTTAAACAAAAACTTCTTGGCACTGCAATTCGTTTCTTTATTCGTGTCTGTCCTTTGTCCATGCCTAATGCAAGAGCAGCTACTCTATATACGATAATTGCATATTTCTGACATTCTTCAAGGAAAGTGTTTCGAGTTCAAAATGTATACAAAAATTCTCTTCATCTTTGACTTGATGGCGGCGCTATGTTGACGCATCGGAACAATAAACATCTGAGTGATCCGTAGTCAAGAACTTCAATTGCCATATGTTGATCTTGGCATTCCTTTGGTTCATTCTCCAAGCTGACTACACACCTGAACTTTTCTTTTCTGTTTCCGCGTTTTTGGAACAATTGGGAGTACAGCAGAGAATTCGCAGCTGAACACTGACGTATCTATCAAGTTCAGAGTCAAATTGCGCAAAATATAGTAAAGTTCTTGCAACAGGCTAAGCTTGAGATACACTCCACTTCTCAGACCCTTACTCAGTTTATACACAAGGTCTACTGCTAAGGTCTCATAGTAAACATGACAGTGAAGCTTAATTCCAAAATTTTTCAATACATTATCTTTGTGCTTCGCTCATTCCAGTTAACCGAGGCCGCAGCTCTGAATTATACTGCAAGCGACTTTCGCACTTGTGGCAGTCGCTTGGACAATTGGATCTATCTGCGACCGCTGGGCTACAAAATGAAAGAAGCCAATTTCGCGGAGTTTCCCTGGATCGTTGCCATTTTCCTCGCCGGCACTGGCGACTACGTCTGCAGCGGCGCACTCATCACGCCCGGGGTGGTCATAACGGCAGCTCACTGTGCCGAACCGCTGCTGAACGCGTCGCTAAGCGTGCGCGCGGGCGAATGGGATGCGTTGGTTGACTTGGAGCCGCTGCCGCATCAGGATCGCCACGTCAGCGAGATAATTATACATGCCAACTACACCAAAGCCCCGGTGATGCACAATTTGGCCCTCGTTTTGCTGGCCACGCCCTTTGAGCTGGCGCCGCATATACAAACGATTTGCCTGCCCACGCCAAACACGAACTTCAATTACACGCAGTGCTTCGTCAGCGGCTGGGACAAGGCGCAGTTCGGGGATCCGAGCTACAGCGAGGTGCTGCTGAAGAAGGTGCCCATGTTCGCGCTGCCGAGTGATCAGTGCGCGGCCAAGATCCGCTTGGCCATACTGGGGCGCCGCTACACGCTGCACGACAGCTTCATATGCACCGGCGGCGATAAGCACGACTTTGTGTGCCGCGGTGGCGGCGGCGGCGGGGGCGGCATTCCCCTGGTGTGTGCCATCAACGGCTGCGAGAATTACTTTCTCGCCGGCATGCTGGCGCGTGGTGCGCGCTGCGATGGCAGCCAACTCTTGGGCATTTATACGAATGTCAAGTTCTATCGCGCTTGGATCGACTTGAAGCTCAGGGAACGGGATCTCGATATACGGTACTATATGAAGTGAATGTGACAAGATAGCCTAGAAGTAGTTTAGATTTAAAGTGTGACTACATACATTTATGGTTAAGCATTCGTATTGTGGATTTATAATTTTAGACAAACCTTAATAAAAATGTTCTGTTATATAAAAAACTTATCTTGAAAGAGAGTTAGCATATATATGTATATATTTTATACTTAAATTCTTGATTGTAGTAAATAGTTCAGAATAGTTTTTGACATGAGAACAATTCGTCATAGTTTTTCATATACCATAACTATAATATTATTAGGCAAATGATAATGAGTTACATCCATTTTTAGCTGCCTTAAAGACGACGTATTCACTTGATTTTTTTTTATACCCTGTATTAAAAAATGGTGAAGGGTATATTAAAGTTATGCGAATGCATGTAACAGGCAGAAGGAGGCGTGGCAGACCCCATAAAGTATATATATTCTTGATCAGCATCGAAAGGCGAGTCGATCTAGACATGTCCGTTTGTCTATCTGTCCGTATGAACAAACGGATCTCGGAAACGGTTACACCTACAACCACCAAATTTAGCACGAAGACTCTCCTAACCCATAGGCAAAACGAGTTTATTTTTTTTTTTCTATATTCATCCTATAACATATAGCTGCCATAGGCACGATCGGCTGAAAAATGACTTTTTGGTTTCTTGAAATATCGTTAACTATCTTAAATACGATAGGCAAAAACTAGGCATCACATACACATTTCTGGTCGTGTGAGTATGGGAGTGAGTGGATCTTATCTAATGTTGGTAAATGCTATTGACCCAGCATTAGTGTTAAGCAAGCTCACAAAAACTTGCTAGCGAATCGCTAGTCTATATAAACTAGCGAAAATATAATATATGCACACCTGACTTGCCAAGAAGCTGAGCCACGAATTGTAGCTGGAAAAGTGCTGCACATGTGCAAAACTGGATTATGTACAATCTGAATTTTAGCATTAATTGCTCATTTACTGACAACTGTGCATGGCTGCATGCTTGTAGGGTATTGTATTTCTCAAAAGGTGGCCTGAGTTTGCCTATAAAAAGCGAGTGGCGGCTGCCAATTGCTTAGTTACCTGAGCAACGTTTCGCGACTCGTTACTTTAGTGCATTGTAGCTGGAGTTTGCTGCAGTTTTCATTATATGTAAGTTTTTCCTCAACGATCCCAGCACTCAGACCAAGTGGGACTATTATAAATTGATTATTTCAAAAGAAACATTTATTTATTGGCAGCATGCTTCTGAGATTGCTCATTCTACTTGCCTGCTTATGGGTCTCATGTCACGGTTTTCACTTCCTTGAGCCGGACACTTATGTCGATCTGGATTTCGATGATTGTGAGGAGTGTGAAAACAACTTTAAGCAATTCGTTATACGCTTGAGCAATGCGGGCACAGCCTTGTATGCCATGCAGATTTTGGGCAGCAGCCTCACTTTATTGGCCATAATGTTTTAAATCATTGTTTGTGTATATGCTTATGCAATAAATAATGTAGTCCTTAAAAATCCTGCAGGTTCTTCGAAAGTGCGAACTCTAGTGTTTTCTTCCATGGTTTCAAAAATTAGTTTGAAGAGCCAAGATTTTGCAATAGTAAATTCCAAAAAAAGGGAAGCATTTTTTTTATTTTGAAAATTTTTTATAAGTTTCCCAACATTTTGATACTCTCAGCTCAGAGCGGTTGAGGTTTCAAATCTCGCAGAGCGGTTTCTGATATTCCCGGTTATAGACAGTTTGGCGGAATCTACGGATTTAATTTTGAAGTGTGCTACCTGCAGTTTCTCGTTACATTGTCTTTGTGTTTTCTCTTACAAAAAACGTTTTTTGTTTTATCTAAATATCGCCAGCGCCAGGCCGATTAGCCTATAAGCCTATGCCAGGATTAATTATAATTTATTGTAGCGGCATGTGAGGATTTTAGAATATTGCGGCAGTCAGTTTGCAATTTATGCCTGGCACATTTTTCACAGTTCATCTGCATACTGCAGTGAAGTTTATGTTGCCCTGTATTAAGTTGCGCGTTCAACGCAAAAGGATATAAATTTGCTATTTGCCACAGTTACCTCCTTTGTGTGCATACGTACGCACAGCCAAGATTAATGCATTGAGAGAAATCAACTAACTGATTTACTATCTTTGTACTAATAATTCAACGTTTATTACGCGCGGAAATTTTTACAAATTTGTAAATTCACTTCAGCAGACACTGACACCGACACCGACACCGACAACGGCACCGACAACAAACCCAACAGCAACGGGAATATCGAGATAATGCCACAGTGGCAGAGACAGTCGGGCAAAGGCCGGTGGTGGGCAGACGGAGAGGCAGTGGGGAAGGCAGACAGAGAGACAGACATTTAGCTAGACGGCGACGACCCGGACTAATAGTATCTGCCGCTAAGCTGCACACACACACACACACACACACACATACACACACACACACACAAATTCGCTTCCGCAAAGGAAATTACCAAACAACGCGCGTATCCGGACACATGCCCACGGGATGACTGTGCAGTAAGTAGCTTGCAAAAATAAAAGGCTGCACAAACTGCAGCGAAGATCGCCGACAGGGCTTTGAATGTTGCTGATTTCGTGGGCTGGCTTCGCTGCATGTCAGCGCATGCATTTCCAACCTTGTTCATATAATTCTCTTTTTTTTTTTTTTTTTGTGCCCCTCTCATTGCTCGTTTCTTGTTTCGTTTCTCGCGTAGAGAAAACTCGACTTTCTTGTCGGTCGGTCTTGCCGGTTGGCAAGCAAGCGAAGCGAGAGTAGCAACATTTTGACATAATGCCTAAAAGCATGCAATGGATGTGCATTGCCGCTGACATTCTCTGTGCCGTCTAATGAAGTATGATAACACGCTGCAAGATGTTTTCGGGCTTTTGCACGTTTACGTTTCACATGTATAATTTGTCTGGCAGCAGGCAGGCGATATGCTAAACGGCTCTTCTTCCTCGGTTCGAAGTAGTCCGACTAAATCACCCACTTGGCGCCGCAGTTCGTTGTGTGTTTTGTGCGAGTTGTGTATCATTATGTGCAGATATCCGCGTAATTTGATCGAAAATTTGAGAAATTAGTTCCATTTCAGTTTATGGCTTTGTAAACAGTTTTACCTAAACTACATGTGCCCCATTAACATCTGCTCCTTAGTTAAACAAACTATATACCCTTATATAGGCTTGTCATATAATAGATCATTGGGATTTCTTTTATTACTCTACTTTTATTGTTTTATTACTTTCATTTGTTTTGGTTTTATTTCTAAATAGACATTTACTCCATTTGCTATTTTCCTTTGTGTATTCCTATGCAATGTTTTTGCAGTAAAGTGGCATAAGTAATAATCCGTTGCTTTTCAGTTTGATATGCAATAAATTTGCGGCTTGATTGCCTTTGTATAAGCTATAAATAAACCAAATCCTTTTTGAAGTAGACGAATTTAACATTTTTACAGCAATAGAAAAGTTTTCTCTACTGCGCACCGAGCCTTTGTTGAGTTTGAAAATGTTTTGCCGCATTTGTGTTTGGCTTTTGTTTGATTGATGTAATGATTTACCAAACAATCCATTAAATATACTACAAACTACAAAAACTGAGTCAGTTTGGTTTTTTTTTTATTTTTGTTTGTTTCGTTTGTTATGCATTGAACTGGCATTTTTTCTAACAATTAGTATGTAAATATTGTAAATAACCATAATTGATAAAAAAATATGCTTAGAAATAAAAAGTAAAACTGTAGAATCGCAAAGTTGAAAAATTTAATTTTTTTTTTCTATGTCAAAAAACAGTCTTGCCTGACTTGATATATATATGCATGTAAAAGCCAAAACATTTTTTTTTTATTTATTTCTTTATTTTTTTTTAAAACGCTGACAAAGAATTTAATAATTAAAACTAATACAAAGTAAATTTTTATACTAACCATGGCTGCCAGGACCTTCAACTGGGAATGCAAATGTTTGTGCACTTTTTCCCATATTGAGCATAGCAGTCTGTCCGTTTTTGTTTATTGTTCTGTCCCAGAACTCAGTCAAAATTCATCGAAATGCAGCAGGTCTTTAGGGACGTCTTCGAAATAAACGCGGACTAAGTCCGCAGCTGCCTTGTACGTAGGATCTTTTAAGATATTCACATTGATGCTAGTTTTTTCGGCCAAGAATGAGATTGGCTTTTTACGGTCACACGTCTTACTCAGAATGCGATTGCGCATTGTCTGTATCAACTCATTTATAAGCTCATTGTTGATGCTAGCGCAATTTTGAATATGAACTTCTTTCAATTCTGGGTTGCCAAGTACCAACCTTGTCAGCGCAATGTTGCTGACATTGCGGCAACCCTTGAGTACTAAATGCCTCAGGTGCTTGAGATCACTCAAACACTGGAGACCTTTCTCTGTAATCCTATCATTTCTGGAGCAGATCAGCGTCTGCAAGCCGCTTATTTGAGAGATAATTTTAATTGTTTCATCATCTATGCAGTCTGTTCCGATTATATGCAGAAACTCCAGCTGTGTTGCCTTGTGCTGCACCAATTGCTCAAAAAGTTTATGTCTAACGGGATGCGTGTCTGCGACGATCGTGAGTTGCTTGAGCATTGGCAATTGGGCCACAAAGTCATAGCTTGACAAGTCATGGGCGAAGATTTTCAAAATTTCCAGATGTTTGCAGCTCTGGACCATGGCTTCGTATACAGACGTGGACAAGAAGAAACTCATACGCAGATCCAGTTCCTTGAGATTGATTAGGGATTGCCAAAAGGCCAACGCAAGTAATTGGCTGCGCAGTGAGATGTTTATCGACAGCACCTCAATGCTGGGCGAGCATGTGTGAGTGAGTGACTCGATCTCTTTTTCTGTAAGACAAATGAAACCCGCCAAATATAATTTCTTTAGATTGCGCATTTTAAGAAAACTTAAGATGTTCTGATAGTCAAAGTAATTATCGCGTAGACGCAGTTCCACAACATTGGGCACACTCTCAATTAACCTGTTTAGCGTTTTGCTGCACATGTCACTCGTAACGAGTTGCAGATACTGGATGCCTTTGCAGTATGTGCCCAGGCTGTCCACAACACATACAAGGTGCGAGTACTCATCCGGCAAAGTGCCATCGATGCGCGTAATATGTGGGCCGCAGAGAACAAAGAAAGCACGTATCTCACACAGTGTCAGGCCACTGAGCTGATCCAGTTTCAAGCTCCGGTGCAGCCCCTTGCTCGCCATCTTGAACACTTGGCGAAAACGTGAGCACGTGTGCGCAAAACGCAACTGTTCCCGAATTCCCAGTTGATCGATAATATGCAACAGGCAGTCATCATTCAATGTAAAAATGTCAGAATCCTTTGCTGCCTTCTCAGCAGTGTTTAGTTTATTCAAGGCTTGGCTGCTGTTCCGTCCACTGGACCTGGCAGCTGGTTGATGCCACTTATATCTGGCCGTGACGTGTATCCATTTAGAGCCAATGTTGTGACGATTGTTCCTGGGTGCAGCAGCAGCCTTCACGGCTTTCTTGAAGTGCACCACAGCTCCTTTGTAGCCTCCTTTATCGGGTAAGAAATTCACTCTGGCTAATTCACCATAATTCTCAAAGTAATGCTGCACATCCGTAATTGTTGCCTTGCGTGGTATTTTGTGAACGAACAACTTGTAGATCGAAATGTTATCTTCAGTGTGGACATTCCTTTTCAGACAAAAGAATTTGCGTTTGTAATAATTGTTATCATTCGCTTCTCCGTTAGTTGCAAGTTTTCGTTTTGCGCAACTCATCGTACTGATTTTTGTTGTTATTTTTCTTTTTCGTATTCTTTTTTTTAAGCTTGTGCTTAGGGAACACACCGAGGTAAAGAAATGCATACAGTCGTCTGTTCGGCTGCTTTATTTATAGCGAAATCTTAAAATATTACTAAGCTCATATTGAATGCAGTTTGTTTACCTGAGGTGCACACTGTCAGTTGAGATGTTGATAAAACCCTTTTTCTAATTAATTTCAAAGTTAACTTTGGCTACCTGACTCTTGTTTACTGTAAATACGTTTATCAAACGATGTCGGAAATTGAAAGTAGTTGAGTAATATTATTTATGGTGCAAGCAAAGAAGCCATATGTCATGTAGGTAACTGCCTGTGGACCCGCACCATTTAGGTGCCTTGCAAGAAAAGGACATTTTACAACTCTTATTTTTGTCATAATTTCTGCATAAAGTTGTTATCGATTTATTGTTGTTTTTTTTTTTTTTTACCATCGGGTAATAAAACATATCATTAAGAATGCTGTTAGTTTAAGCAATGCTGCAGTTGCTGGTGTTCCACGGCTGTGGCGGGAATACACAGACGAAGTTCTGCAATCGATTGAGGATTTACACAGCAAACAACTCAGCTAACGAGAACCGCTGCCAAGGTTACACTACTTTGTATGGCACTAACTGTAAAGTGTAACACTTTCGATGCCAGCAGCAGCTGCGTAGCAGAAAAAACTAAAGCCGCAGCAATTCATCTCAATTGCCTCAAGACCCACAATCCATTTACGAATTAGCATACACGTTTGGTTTTTTGTTTTTTGTCCTTTTTGTTGGATTTTCAACTAAACTCGTAGACCCGCATATTTTCAATTGATTAAGCCTGAAAATGCTATGCCGCTGCACAGAAAAAAAGTTACCTTTATATAAGTATTGAATATGTGCATGCATGTGTGTGGGTATGAGTGTCTATGGCCGGCAAAAGGCTAATCCCATTACTTTTCCAACACTCACACAATGGGAAAATCTTAACCTGTGGTCAAAATCAGAAACCAAAGCCAAATGAAACGAAGCCAAGCCAGACCAAACCAAACGAAATGAAACGAATTGAGCAGCAGCAGCAGCAGCAGCAGCAGCAGTAGCAAATGCAGGCAGCAGATACCATTTGCAGGACTTGCAACATTTGCGCCATGCTTCGACGCTTCGGTAAAACATTGAACCTCTATGCTCCGCCGTATTGAACCGGCGTGAACCAGTAAGCGGCGCCGTGCTCAGCTCGGCTGTGCTGCATTCAACTGGACACAACACGACTAAACTTAAAATGCACTTTGGGGGTTTTTCATTTAGTGCGCCATAAATTAGGCAACAGATTTTTTTTCTCACACAACTCGTATATTTTTTTCTCTACCGCTGGCTCTGTTAGACGTCTTTGCTGTTGCTGTTTTTTGCACATAGAAAAAATCAGAGTCATATTTTCTGGGAAACAGACTGGATTTTGATTGGCTTTTACTAGCAAGGACCTCCTAGACTTGGATACATATCAGTAATTGCATATAAGTCATTTTTTTATTTGATTAAAAGAAGGATCGAAGAATTTCATAAAAATTTTACTCAACTCCAGTTTAGGGTTAGAGCAAACAAAAATTGTATATTAATGAAAGTTCTTCAAAATCAGAATTAGTAAGCACTGCATCGCAGTTTGATGGATAAGTTTTTTACTTAATCGTGTTTAGTTGAAAAGGATCATCTGCTGATGAACACAATCTGATGTGAGTTTTTTGCTTGTGTATCATTGTGTTGGGCATTTCACGCTGCGACGAATGTCGTAATGTGTGCAATGAACATTTGTGTGCTAGTGCATTTGAATGTATGACTATCGATTACAAACGTACAGCGGCTGGCAATTAATCTGGGATTTCACACGAACAGAGTCAGGCTCAGTGCGACAGAAGAACGTTAAAAAAAAAAAAAACACAGCAAAGAAAAAAAAACAAATAAACGCAAATCCAAGTGAGAAGTTTAAACTTAAAAAATGTTGATTTAAATTAGAGTTCAAACGATCAACGTGCACACAGCACACAACACACAGCAGACAGGAGCTGGCACAAAGCGAGCAAGGATATGCCGCCTGGCAGCATAGTGGCCGCTGAGAGTCCTGTGCATAAATTCAATAGAGCAATAAGTGCATTAGCAGCATATTTCACAGATTGGCAGGCAGGCAGGCAAGCGGGCAGACTGGTGCTGGTCATGCGGGTTACTTGGCTGCCTGCAGCCTGCAGCCTTTGCCCTGACTCCGCTGCTCTGCTGCACTGCTGCTGTATGCGACTTCAACGACTGCCGGCATTCAGACAGTTAGGTCGACCAAAAGTAAGCCACAAATTGCATGAGATCATAAATATTTCAAGCATAAAGTACAAAATATGCAAAAGTTTTTCCAAGAGTGCAAGCCAAAAAATAGTAGCAAAGAAAATAAATAAAAAAAAAAATCCAAATCCTGACAGGAATAGAAAAAAGAAAAAAGAAATAGAAAAAGACGAAACTTACCAAAATGCCAAGAGAAGAAGATGAAAAACCAAATACAAGAAATATTGCAAAATTTCGAAATAGAAACAGGAAGCAGCAAGTAGCGCAAATCGTGCTGCTGGTTGCATGTCCATCCGTTCACAGCACGTTTATCTAGCATTTGGCTTTTGTAGGAGCTTATGTGTGTGTGTGTGTGTTTGTGTGTGTGTGTGTGTGCGAGTGTGTGACTCTGTTCAGTTACTAACTACTCGAAATGGCAAACGGAAGTTGAAAGAGCAACTGTTGGTCATGCGAAAAAAAGGACACACACCGGTCAGCGACAGCAACTTGGACGACACCAGCCAGGCAGCCGAGCCAGCCAAGCCAGCAACGTCCACGGTGACAACGACGATTGTGGCAACACAAATTTTCCCAATAAGCAATTTTTCAATTTTCAATTTAGAAAAACTGCAACAACAACAAAACAAATCGCTTGGGAAGTGTGAGTTTGTGTGTAAAGAAAACAAAAAAAAAAAGGAATCGGAATAGCGATGCCGATGTCGCTGCCGAAAAGCAAGGAAGTGTGACAAGTTGCGATGGCAGCGACGGAATCGAATGCGGAACCGATGTGCGCTGCTGCTGCCGCCGCCGCTGCGCTGACCAACGCCGCACATAATTCATCGCTTTAGCGTGCCGGCGCATGTACGAGCCAGCGAACGTGTGAAGCAGAAAGGAAGGAGCAAATCATTTAAAAAAGGATATATGCGCAATAATGCACAACAATAACAACAACAACAACAACAATTAACCCGTAACAACAGCACCAACAACAACAACAGGGTCTGAAGTCTGCTTTGGCAGCTGCTCGGCTTTGGCGCGGGGGCGGGAGACGTCAACGCCAGCTGCCTCGTATATGTCTGCTGCAGGCATGTATCTTCTTCAGCCATTGGCTGTGCTGTGCTTTTGTTTTTCTCTTTTGCATTGCTTTGCTGCCTTTTTGCATATTTTCTTTGCTTTGTTTTGTTGTTGTTTTTTTTTTGTTTGTTTGTTTTTTTGCCAAAATGATAAGTGTTCGGAAAATGCAAAAATCGTCGATGTCGGTTTCATCCTCATAGTTGTCCCCATGCTTGCCATTGCCATTGGCATTGTTATTGTTGTTGTTGTTGTTATTATTGTTGCCTTTGTTGTTGCAGCTGCAGCAGCTGACATTCGTGCTCACAAATCGCTTATGCATAGTTAAGTTCATTAGTGGGAAATTGTGCATTGCACTTTTTTCTATTCTTCATTTTTCATTTTTCCGGTTCTTTTTTTTTTTTTTGGTTATTTTATTTTTTTTTTTTGTGTTTTTGCACATATAAATGTTTTTTCTCACGTATATTGCGGCATGTTATGCATATTCGAAATATTCGCGTTATTTGATAGTTTATTTATGTGCGCAACAAATTGTGTATATTGCACTTTGGTTATTTTAAATGGCCAAATAAATAAAAACGAAGCGGAATGTGCATGTACAGACACGTGCGTATTGCATTGCTGTCTTGTATAATAATAAAAAATAACAGCTGAGCAGGACAGGGCAGGGCAGGGCAGGCAGTAGCTAGCAAATGCTGAGTCGGGTTTGAACTGCAGAGTGAATGAATTATGTTAATATGCATTAATGCACAAACATAAAAAGCTGCAATTTATAAAATTGTTTTTCCTTCTTGATTTAGATCGGCATTGCGTGAAATTAGTCAATTTGACATTCAGTTAACTTTTTGCAGGCATTGTGATGTGCACTAACGTAGAAGAGCATATGACGTTAAAGTGCCCTGGGGTTCTCGGATTATGCGGCAGGTATTATTTATTGAGGTTGGAATTCCCATTGGTTCTAGTTATTAGAGAACCCTTATAAGTCCTATATCTTGCAAAAAGGCAAGGATACTTAGGAGGTTAAGTGTCGGGAGAAGCTCGACCATCTCTTGGTATCCCAAGTGACCGATGTGTCGCAGATGCGGCAGGTAAGTGATCAAAATGATAATTTAATAATCAATTAAAAATAGCTTTTTTTTTTTGCTTTGGAAGAAAGGCCAATGAATTGAGCAGAATAAATAGTTCTTTATTCTTGTTATTTTTTTTAGATTTAGTACAATGAAATACCTCATGACCTTTTTACTTTTGCTGACAAAAGTCAGTTTTCTTTTAATAAGTACAAGCAGCAAATTAAACAAATTGTTCAACTGTCGTATTTTTGTGCCACATGTTGCCATACCCGGCGTATGCTTGATTTTAATTTTTTATTGTAAAATTCAATTGTACTGCTTTGTAAAATAAGTTAAGCAAAGAAAAATGTCTTGTACTCGTTTTTGTTTTTTTTTTGTTTTTTAAAAGTTACAAAAGAAATGATAATTGCATAATTCGTTTTATTCGCTTGTTTCTTATTAAGCAAAATTTTTATATATTTTTTTCCCCTTTTGTTTATTTTTTCTTTCAAGTAAGTAACAATTTTTATTGCCTTGCGTTGTTGGCAAGTTGTTTACTGATTTTATTTGTGGCAGCAAGTTTTGCGCAGCCTTGCAGTGCAGAGCAGTGCGTAAAGTTGCTATGGCGTTCGTCTCTGGCTGTAATCAGTTAATAGCAATTACTGTTGATTATTGTTTAAACATTATTAACATAATTAACAAATGCAGTCGATAAATAAAGTAAACTTCTGAGCATGAAACTTTTGTACTTAAAATCCAGCATTTCAATATTTTCAGTTGTGCAAATACTCGCAATATACAGTAATAACTTTGCCGATAAACTCAAACCTTGTTGATGGCGACGCAGATGACGAGGACGAGGACGAGGACGAGGACGATGTACTTAAAGGCAGAGTGACAGGGATGCGGCAGCAGGCAAGCATGCGAAGGCCGTTACTTGGCATGAGGTTAGTGCTGACGATGTTTGCAGTATCGCTCATCTTGAGCCACATTTACGTAGATTTTAATCATAATTCCCACACACTTCGCTGAGCAACGTCAACGTCAATGCCGAGCAGCCGCAGCCCCGCCCAGCCTATGCGCAGCGGCTCTTTACCGCACTCATCGAAGCCGGTGAAGAAACACTGGCAACATTAAATGGTGTGAGTGCATATCTTAAGTTGTACTTCAACAAGTTCTACACTCAAATGCAAAATGAAATATTTCATTATTTTTCTTAGACAACATCATCAACTTTGGATAAACTACTATATACGCTCGCGTACACGCGCGCGCTCTCCCTCACTCGCCCGCTACTATCTCGTTCGCTCTGCCTGTGTGCCGCATTGGCATGTTGTGCTCGATATGCAGGCACTCGACTTTCATTACTTTTTATGTAGCCCGAAAATTTTCGTTTCAATTTTCAGTTTTCCTTCAGTTTTATTTAATCTCACTTGAGGTGCAACGAATTTTCGAGTGTTTATTTTTTGGGTAGGTGTATCTTTGTATATATATTGCCATGCTTCATGTATACACACACACACACACATACACACACCCACACATACACATATAGACACTCTTCCATCTATGCAACTGTCTGTATGTGTGTGTGTGTGAGTGTGTGTATATGTGTGCCTAGTTACCTTTACGGCCTCGAAGCGTCGTGTGTGTGTTGTTTCTGTTGTTGTTGTTGTTGTTGTATATGTTTGTGTAATGTTTTAAATTACATTCATTTCTAGTAGTTTGCTATAAATATTCTGTTGATTTTTGTTGAAATACAGTTTGGGATTTCTGCAGCCGTTTTCCCTACTTTTTGTTGTTTTTCTTATTTTTTGATGTTGTTGTTGTTGTTGCTGTTATAGTTATACGTCTGCCGTCATATGTACGTGTGTTGCGGCACAAAGTCATGCAAACATTTTCGATTTGTTTGTTAAATTTACTTTACCGGAAAATCCATACAATACAGAGTACAGAGTACAGTGCAGAGTAAGGAGTACAGTTACACAAATATCCATCTGCATATTCACGCCTCGTACAATATATCGCCTCTAATGGAAATTAATTATAGAAATTGCAAATTCATGTTTGCACTATTTTAATGCTTTCTGTTTTTGTTTTCTCTTGTTGTTTTTCCACAGCATTTAGTTAGCAGCTTTGCTTTGTTTTGACTCACACAAAATATACTCCACATTTTTATTATTGCTAAGTTTTGCAGCCTAGCCCCAGGCAATAAATTTTGGTATCTCCGTGGAATTTATGCAAAAGGGATGCTGGCAAAATAAATTCTCATATATAGTATCTATATATACATATATATATTTACATTTAAGCCAAGATTTATGCAATTTGTGCTTTTCTTATTTAGTCCATTTTTCAGCATTTACGTGTTTTTTATTCACTGCAAAACTTAAAAGAAATTACGCGCCTAAAAGCAGGCTAATAAATTGTGTAACTACAAATACTGCAAAATTAGTTAAAGGCTTTGAGAAAACATAAACACAAACCTCGAACTTAGCTGGAAAAATTTCTAAAGTTGCTATTTAAGAAAAACAAAAAAAAAAAACCAAATGCTGGGCAATGCCTAACTAGAAAAAAGTAAAAAAGGCAAATTATTTAATTAAATGTAATGAAAGAACACAGTAGAGCAAAAAAGAGTTACAAAAATGCACATTGCTCAGAGCTCAAGTGCATTGCCAAAGCAACACTTGCCAGCATTTACTGCGGCAATCAAAGCAAGACTGTAAACTAAAGGAGAAAGATTAGTTGATGTTTATCATATTCATTTTACTTTTGACTAAATTAAGTCATTCATGTAACTTACTTTACTATGCCGTAATAAGATTGTGGTGTTGATATTTCAACTTCTTATTTCACTTCTCGTTTTTGAGAATCACACAGGATGTCATTTTTTTTTTCAATTGCATAACTTTTTCTTAGGCTGTGCTGCTGTGCAACAAAACTTTGAGTATATTATATGCACTTTGGTGGTAAAGAAATTTGTATGCATGAAATGTAGAAGAAAGTTGATTTTTGTTTCTTTTGATCTGGCAGCAAAAGGCTTTTAACAAGCTGAAAGATTTTTTTAAGTATTGCCATAATGTTAGCAACTCTTCTTTCCTAAGTAGTCTACTGAAGCATGAAGTATTGCAACTTTTAGCTGGCATATATTGGGTGATTTAAAAAGTACGTGCGGTTTTTTGATTAGATGGTGTTTGTACCCATCTATCATGCAGCGGTAACTGTAACTGTCTGCACAAATAATATAGCCTTTGAAACATGTGTTCGTCTGATAGAATCGAATAAATGGGTATCAGCACCAACAAAAACCGCGGATACTTTTTAAATCAGTCAATATTTAGTTTCTCAACAAAATTGATCACATGCTAACAAAGCAACTCAATAAGCTGCTGGAAGTCCACAAAGCAGTTGAGAGTCGTGTGCTGCAGTTAGGCCACAGTTATTCAAGATAAGTCGTCATGTGCCTTATCAAACACATGACCAAAGTGCAGCTGCGATCATAGACTCATAAAACGCAGCCCACACTGCAGTTTCAATGATATTATTTATCAACAATCTGACTCATTTGCATTAGATAAGTCTTGAACTGAGACCTAGGACCTATGCTAACAATTTACAATCAAGAAAACATTTATATAAACCTTGCCTTTGACTTAATAAATTCAGTGTGAAAAGAACATTCTCCGTAAACATTTGACCGATTCCGATTCCCATTGAAATACTCAAAGCTGAGTTTGCGATCAACAGTGTTCTTCTATTTGTCTTCTATTTAAAACTAAAAAAAAAAATACTTATCATTTTTACAATTCGTGTGATTATTGTGAAAAAGTGTGGATAAATTCATAATACAAGTAAAAAATAAATTTCCACTACAAAAAAAAAACAGAAAAAAAGAAAACAATTAAATATTTATTCGTAACATTTGATAACTAAAGTTTATTTGAAAAAAAATATTGAATTCCCTTGCAATTTCTTTTCCTTTTCAATGCATTTTACAAGTTTCGCTTCAACAGTTCGTTGCTGCTTCATTTAAAAGGGGAATAACAGAAAATAAAAAATTGCAAGAAGCAGAAAAGAAATTTTGTGTAAAGAATGCAATAAAGTTTGCCTAAATTGCTTAATAAGAGAATAAGAGCTAAGCGCAGCGTCGCTACGCAAATTTTCTTCGCATTTAAGTTTCCTTTATTATTTTTGTTATCTTGTGCCAAACTTGTTTACCGACAATTGAAATGCAAGTTTTTTAACCTTTTGCAAAAATGCCACCGAAAGTATGCATTGACAATAGTTGGCGAACACTTAACAACAAAACTGTTATTGTGCAGAATTTTACTGTTATTCGAATGCATTTATTCGGCTGCGTTTATTAAATATATATACACACACACACACACACACACACACACACACACACACACACACACACACACACAAATACTTACTCAGCAATGCTGCCAACAGTCATGGAGCAACAGAAAAGGAAAAAGGAAAAAAGGAATAAAGTGAAATAAAAAAGAAAAGTGTCGACGAGGCGGCATTGAAAATACACACACACACCCACCCACACACACACACACCCACACACACAAAGTATTCGAGTGTACCTTTTCCTTGCATATTTGTTTGCCAGAAACTTTTCAATTGCTTTGCAAAATTTTCAAACGCAAACTATACCCGCACGCACATGCTGGCACCTCACACCCCACACCCCATACCACGCACCATGTACCTCGCACCCGCATACATTTCTGCTGAGAATCATACGTAGCCATTCTCATTATTATTTGTTTTTTATTTTCATTACGTTTTCGTTTTCTTCGATCTGCTTTTGGTTTGTGTCATTTGAAATTTGTTCTCAATTGATTTCAAACACTTGAATTTATTGGTTTTTGAAAAGTTTTCGAATTTTATTGTTTCCGCTAATTTCTTTGTCCAGTGAACACAGAACAGTTCAATATGCGAAAGTGTTTTTGGTCTGGGCATTTTTTAGCCAAGAGCCAGACAAAAGGAACCTACCATGAGACATATAATGCGAATATACGAGCAGCATGTGATGTATGCAAATAATCTCTCATGAGTGCATTGTCCGTCGGTGGGGGCAATTACTTGCAAAACAATTGAGTGCCATAAACGAAAAAGGATACTTTGTGCAGTGGAAGCCGTTTTTCATTGTGGCCTCTCATATGCACGGCAAAGAAATCGTTATGGTAACGCAATTAATTGATTGTTCAGGTGGACAAAAAAGAAAAATATTTTATGTTTTCTAGTGTAATGTAGTGAAAGGCTTGTATTCATATACGATGTTCTTAATACATTTTCAAGATGTTTGTTATAATATTGAGCATTGCCAAAGATTAAAGCGAAATCCGTCTAAAATCATCTACGCTGCACTTGCCTTTTAGTTATTTATGGGCAGGGTAGTAAGGATTTGTCATTATATAGCATTCATGCATCCATATATTTGCCAGGCATGTGGCCTTTTCCCAACTTGGAAGCTAACTCAAATCATCGGTTACATTTTCTTTATTTTATATATTGTATAATACATAAGCCAGCCTCAGATAACAAGTTTATAAAAAATCTGTTGCGGGGTATTCACTTTTATTGCAAGATCATCAGTGGAAAAGAATTAAAACAAAAGACATATATATGATCCAGTGTCGTTTATATTAGAAAAAAATCTATTCTGTTGTTTTTTAAATTTTTTTTAGTTTTGATGTTTCAAAAATTGTATTTACAATTCGAAACAATTTTTAGTTAACATTTTATGCTGGCAATACTGCAATTCACAAGAATTAATGTCCTGCGCATGTCCCTGCAGGCTCAGCTGATTTCTTATTGTTGTTGCTGGCTTGACAGTTGGCATAAAATGTGCATTCGCAGTCAAAGGCGTTAAAGCAAAAAAATAAAAATCAAAAAGTTAACAATCCAATCTCAACAATTTCAATATCAAATTTTAACACGTGCAAGGGCAATTCACATATAAAGTAGTTAATCGTTGGCATAATTGTTTTCTTTTAAAAGTTTAGTGCGAGGAAATGGAATCAATTTTATATGCTTCCGCGTAGTTCCTACAAAAGGGTATCCTGCAGTGGCGCCATTTGAAATATTTTATTGAACGAAACGAATTTTGTTGCTTCTATTTAATTGTGGAAATTTGTGCGCTGAAGCAAATTTGTGCAAAAATATTAAATTGAAATAAGCTAAGTGGCAAAACAAAGGCAGAGTTTATCAATTAAAACGTTTGTGTAATACGCGGAAAATCTGCGCGCATTATTGATTTTTCCTTTAATTGGCCAGAAATGTCATATTGAAAGTGAGAAAATTTCATTGTAGCCTACACGTTCATTTGCGCTCTATTCGCTCCTGTTTCTGCGCTCACTGGGGGTTGTTTCCGTTTTCCGGTTTTTTGTTTTGCTCGTGAAATTTGCCTGCATGCGTGTCGTGAGCATTCAACAAGCGTTGCTTGCATGACACTTTTTGTTTCTATGTAAATAAATACATTTTTTGTTTTTTTAATTTTCTTTTTCAAATTAGAACGCAGCCTGCCAATGAAATTTAAAGCTCAAAAACGCCATGACAAAGTATTCTAGTGCAACAAAAACAAAATATTGAATATAGAAACGCAAAGCGGCAACAAAAATACCAACAAGTGTTAATAGATTACATAGCACACACGGAAATGTTTAACAATCGGAGCCCCCCAAATTATCACAAGAATTTAACGGGGGGCTCCAATAATACGCCATCGACAGCCACAACAACAACAACAACAAAAACCATATATATGACATCGAATGCTGCTGCAGCTAACTGCCATGGCTCCACCTCGACTACTTCATCTTTGTCCTCACCTTTGCGGTTGGGTGGCAGCGGAGGGTGCAGCGCAAGTCGCAGCAGTTCGGCACTTTCGCTGCAATCGTCTGCCTCACAGGCGAACTTGCTGCTGAGCAATGCCAAGTCCTACACTAATCACAGCCATCATAATCACTATCATCACAGTCACGCACATCATCATCAGCATCAGCATCACTATCAGCCAAGTCAGCAGCACAGCAGTCGCACATCGCTGATGCCGCCGAGCAAGCGCGGCAAGAAGAATTGGGGCACTCGGGAGCGTTCAGGCATGAGCTTTCTTATTGTAATTGCGTTCTTTGCCGTTTTCGGTTTGATTATTTTGACAGAGGTGAGCTTTCAACTTAATTTAATTCCTTACTAACTTTTTGTATAAGATCTTAAAGAGCATTTAAATTTTAATCTGTTGATATATATCTGATAATAGGGGAATTTATATACCTTAGTTCTCATCAAATGAATAAGACAGCATTGAAACTGTTCATTAATTTCAGGAGCAATAGTTTTCAAAGGTTAGAAAGATGCATAGCATATTATGCACAAATCCTACATGATCCCATCCATTACTGATTCCGAGTTGGATGCATTCAATAATCGCACTTTCGCGTTAAATAATTAAAAATCAAATGATTAAGATTGATTGAATGATTGTACGAATTTACCGTGTCTCATAAATGAAAACTAACAGCAAGGTACCTCAGCTATAGGAACTCAGCTTCAGATATTGTTAAATTCAGTTTTTCTTAGGATCGAATCTTAATTTATACTGAGTATCGTTAAATTGTCACTTAATTGCTGATCAGGATATTTTTATTATCTGAGGGAAATATCCGCCGTTTCTTAACATTTATATGCCACAGCATATTGCCTGCAAATGTATTATATGGCTAAATTTAATATATAATGTATTCTGCTTGCACATAAAAAAATCTAAAAATGAAATTGCAGAAATTCTATGGTTTAATTAATTAAGCAAACAGCCAACCTAATTGAAACGCATACTTTATGTTGTATATCAGAGTCTGTTTAATGCAAAGAAAACATAAAGTTTGATTTTAGCAATTTTGCTTAATTTTACACCTTGTCTACTGATTTATAATTGCAATTAGCTGTAATAAAAAATTCAGCAGCTAATTAATTAAAAACTGCAGGCTCTGTGCAATGCGAAATCATTGCGAAATCACATGCGAAAGCACTCTTTGTTTTTTTTTGCTCACTTTGAGGTAGAATTAAGTATTAAAATGCAAATATATATTAATTAAAAAATAACTTTCGCTTAAATATTTATGAGCTAGTTAAAACAATAACGAAAAAAATAGAGAAACATAAAAATTAAGGATAAAAAATGATTATTCTCGTATACAAAGATTATTTCTAAAAAATTGCAAAAATAATTCTTTGGCATTTATGCTTATTTTTTTTTTCATTCTGGAATTTCACTAACATGCCAACCGCCCATCAACCAACCAACGAACGAACCAACAAACCAACGGCTGCAGGTATTCATGATCGACGAAAGGTCGCACAGCGGCATGTTGACGCTGCGCCAGGGCAGCAATCTGGGCGGCCGCTTGGGTGACTCGATGCCGGATTATGATAATGTTAAGGTAAGTTTTGTTATGCAAATGCGCAAAGTGTGCGCAACGGGATGCGCTCACAATCATAGTGAATTGCGTTAACAACAACAACAAAAACAAAAAACAAAAACAGCAAAAAAAAAAAAAAACACACTGGCTATACATTGCAAAAACAATGCAAAAGGTAAATTAAAAATTCCAACAATTGTTTGGCAAAAACGGGAAAATCATAATTCAGCAAACAACGGCCAAGAGTCGTGTCAGACAGAGACAGTGAGAGTGTGAGTGAGAGAGCGCATGAGTATGCAATGTGCCGACTTGCCATGTCGCTGCAAGTCGAGTCGAGTGCGGCGCAGCGGCTTTCATCATAAGCGTCGCATCCGCCGCATTTGCCGGCACAGCATGTCCTGGCCCTGGACCTGCTGCCGCAGCCGCCGCTGGCAGATGGCGGATTGCCGACTGTTGGCTTTCGCATCGCTCGCGCATCTGTATAGAATATAAGTACATCCGTGGGAAAAACAAAAGATGTTACTGCATATTTTCAGTGCACGAAAAAATGGATTTGCATATTTAAGCAGACATAATGCACATTTTTAACACAGAAAAAAGCTGATTTATTTATTCTCAACACTTGGAATTCATAGTGGATTCGTGGACTCGTGGATTCGGATTCATGCCATATTTTGTTGTGCTTTTGAGTTTGGCTGCAAATGATTTTACTCTTCATCCACTTTTTGTTTTTCATTTTCGATTTTTGGCCCAAGTTGCCAAACTGCAGGCTGTGCATTTTATTTTGTAATACTTAAATCGTATCCTCGCAGTTGTCATCGTTTCGGTTTTGGTTATGGTTTCGGGTTTCGCGTTTGGCGGTTGTGTGCTCTCTGTGGGCTTTTTAATTGACTTTCCAAGTATTTATTAATGCCACACAATTCTCTGCACTTTAAGCTTCACAGTTTTTGCTGATTGTTCAGCATTGAATGCAATGCTGCTTGTTGATTATGCAGATCTGACTAAAGCAAAAGCTTCACAGTTTCCAGTTCAAAACTATTTAACATTTACTCCATATGGCTTATGCGCTGCATACCTTAATAGGTAAAACTAAAATTCATTCAAATACAACTGAGGTTTTGCTTAGTTGGTATTACTTTATACTAGATCTATATATTATACTATATTTATAATTTACTCAACTTTAGTTCCTCATATGCTTTTAAAAGCAGCTTATTATTTTAATTTGAGTTGCAATTTATCAAACTGTTAAACTAATCATTACAATGACTTGGGTTGATTGTGGTGGCGTGCAGCCAACGGATGACCAAGCAAAACCTAATGCCAAAGGATTAAAGAAGATTCGTTGTTTATTGCTGCTTAGAGCTATGGAATATTCTCTTCATTTGCTCCACTCTCTATGCTTTTACTAGAACAAGTCGATCCCATCCATATCCATTAAGGAATTCAGTGATTCCTGTACTGTTAAAATTCTCTACACTTCTGCTATGTCCATTATTGCATATCGGACGTTCTCAATATTTCAAAACCTTAACTCGCAGTTGAAGTGTGGTCTTCTAAGGTCAGAGATAGCGCATCATTTGAGTGAAGTGAAGTGTGTCCATAGTGTGTGTGTTTACTTCAGCAGTTTATTGTTTGTTTGATATATTACTGAAAGCACTAAAAAATATTTGTGCTTAGCTGTAATTGAATTTTAAGGCCATTTTATTTCAATTTATATTATATTTCAGCACTTATCAATTTTTTTCTATTATACTTGCAGGATGATTATGATTTATTGGATGATAGCCTCCTAAGTGATAATAAATTAGGTTTTGTACAATTTCGTGACAATAAATTAAAAATTCAAGGTGAGTAAAACATTGCACACAACTCACACACACACACACATGTACATACATGCACACACACAATGGGCAGCAAGATAAGATCTAATCTAGCGCACAGTCAGCCATAGAAAAATTGTGTTTTGTTGAATGTGTGTCTGTACGTGGAGGAAAAATGCTTTGATGCCGTAGGCAAGCGAAAGACAAGTGCCAAAAAACTATTTTCAACAGTGTAAAATTCAATTTGAAAAAGTTGAATGAGATCTTTTTTCCGATAATAGAATACACACACACATACACATGCCTACTTGTGGGATATTTTGCTGGTTAACGTGGGTTGCTTTCATTAAACGTATTACAGAAGCGGCAGGCGATGTGGGCCGTTACCCTGGTGTGCTGCTCAATAACGGCGTGGGCGGCAATGGGGTCGGCGTTGGCGGCTTGGGTGGTGCCAATGTGCCAATTATACCGTGGGGCCAAGTGCTGCCCGCAAAGGTGGAGGAGACTTTGCCGCATTTTCCATTTGGCACGCGTCCAACCGATGGCTCCTGGCAGGTTGTCAATGGCACACGTTTCAAATTCTTTGTTTTCTCGGCCTATTATGACCGACGTGACGGTGCGCGGCTGGTGCGCGTCGTTGGCGCCACAAAGACACGCGCCCCGGAGCGTGTCTGGTGCCGCTTCTGGTATGGCCAGCGCAACTCGACTGAGCCTAATGAGGGTCAGCGTGCACGGCAGCGTGCCAAGTACGCTTCGGCCACGGTGATGGCGCGTGTGAAGGTGAGGCAAAGCCTAATTAGTGTGCGCGCATAAATTCAGTTAATTTAGCGAACTTCAACTCGCACAGATTATACGCGAAAATTGGAATCTGAAGTACAGCGCCTGCTTCGTGCTCTGCCCGGTGGCCGCGGCACCGCTGGAGGTGCCACAATTCATCAGCGTTGTGTCGCGTCTGCGTGCGCCGCCCGGTAATCTGCTGCAGTTGCGCAACACCGACTGGGATGGCGACTTCGTGCCTGACAGTGCCAGCGGCAATCCAGCCCCACATGCTCCGCCCACTGGCGATAGGGTACCCGATCGTTTGGCTGTGTGCGTTAAACCCTTCCACTTCAGCTATGACCAGGCGCTGTATCTGATGGAGTACCTGGAGTTCTATGCGCTGCTCGGCATCTCGCATTTCACATTCTATAATCACACGATGGGTCCACACACATCTTGCGTGCTCAAGCACTACATCGACGGTGACATACCGGCCAATCTGACGGCAGTTGACTATGAGGAGCTGCGGCCCAGCGCAGCACTGACAACGCAGGCACAGAGTGCGGCCAACGGCAGCCATGCCAATCAAAAAGTGCTCAGATCGCTCCACTATGCCAAACCCACGGTTACCATATTGCCCTGGGATCTACGCATGCGCTCGCAGAAGGAGATACGCACCGAGGGCCTCTTTGCGGCGCTCAACGATTGCCTCTATCGCACCATGTATCGCTACAAGTATCTTGCCTTGGTGGATTTGGATGAGTTCATCGTGCCGCGTTACACGGATACTCTGGGCGAGCTATTGAGGTGGGTCTGGATGGGATAATTTATGTGCCATCAGTTTGTTTACTGTTTTACTGTTTTCTATTGGTTTCTTAGCTCATTAAACCGACGTTACCGTAATCGCAATACGGGCGCATATTCGTTCCAAAACGCATTCTTCTACCTACAATTTGCAGATGATCCGCTGGCCAGTGCAATCAATTCGGAAACTAGTGAAGAACTGACACGTGTGCGTGCCGCTTTGGTCACGCAGAGGAAGACGAGAAGGTAAGTTTGGTTTGTGTCTAGGCTAATATGCATTTGTAACAAACTGCTTATATTCGGGGTCTTTTCTTTTCTTTTGGAAGTTATTGCTTGGGTAATAAGGATGAAAAGTTAGTTTTGCTTTTAATATCTTTATCAGCATTCTACTTATAGCTAATAGCTATAGCTCAGAATTGTAAAACCTCAAGCGGAACAGGTTGACTTTGGGTAGGTCGTTGTCTATGTTGGTAGAGGGTTAAGTGAGAGTGACCGAGTCGAAGACATTTTTTACTTAGGCAAGGGGAGTTTTTTAGCTCAACTTATTTCCGGATATTTGTACATGTTCAGACATCCAAAGGGGTTGGAGTGTTGGGTAATATTTCAGGTTCAGGAGGTTTCTAATCGTTTTAATTTACATTTTCACAGACGCTACAAGCTGCACCCCCAGAAGCAGCGTTCAAAGTACATATGCAAACCTGAAGCGGTTGTCGAAGCGGGAAATCATTTCGTCTGGGAGTTTGCGCCGGGCAAGGGTTCGCTCAATGTGCCGCCCAAGGAGGCCATACTGCAGCATTACCGGGTATGTATTAGCATAATAATAAACAAGAGACACAATGCGGCATTTACTCAACACAAGCGACAATACATTAACAGGTGTGCGAGTTCGGAGGCAATGACTGCATTAAGGCGCCATCCATCGTCGATCGCACGACCACGAAATATGTTAATCGCCTCGTGCAGCGTGTCGATGCTGTTTATAAATATTTGCGGCAACGTTGTGATTTGCCACCGTTGCCGGTGTTGCCGAAACAGCAACCGAAGAATGATGTAAACAGGTTCAATAGAAAGCCCATATTCAACAATCAGAACAACAACAATAACAACGAAAAGAGCAAGTTACTAAAAGAGGAGGAGGAGAAGCATGAGATCCGGAAAGAAGTGAAGAGAAACGAAACAACGAGAGAAGTGGCGACGGCGAAAGCGTCGGCATTGACAGGAGCAACGATAAGCAAGACGACGACGACGACCAAGACGAAGGGCGTAATGGCAAACGGAACTAGCGGAAACGGAAATGCCAAGCCGGAAGAAGTGGCGACACGCGTGCGTAAAAAACGCAAATTCGTTGTTTTCGAACACAATGAGTACGGGGTGCCAGTCGCGCGTGTCGAGTACCAATAAGCAACAAATGTCAATCTCAATGCATGCTAATGTTGATGAGGTGTAGAAAAGCAAATAATGCTATGAAAATATTTTATTTGTGCCAATGTGTAAACGCAAGCAAAAAACAGAAAAACATAAAAGAAAAAACCAAATCTAAACAAGAAAAAGAAATTAAAATTAAACAATAGAAAATTTTGGCTCGGTTGGCTTAACGAACATTGGTTGTGCTTGAGTTGCGTTGCAGGAATTTCAAAAAAGGCAAAGAAAAGACAAATGAAACAAAAACAAAACGAAAACGAAAACTAAAATAATTAAAATAAAATAAGCCAACAATATAAACACAATTAAAGGCAATAAACATGCAAAAAGTCAGACCAAAGATAATAAAATGAAATATGCACAAAAATGGCAACAGCAACAGCAACAGTAAGAGGCAAAGGCAAAGGCAAAGGCGCACAGTGTGCTGTTGTATTTAATCAATAGAAAGTAAAGTAAACGGCATGGGAACGGAACGGCATTGAATGCGGGTTTGTCGGCACAAAGAGTGGCACGCCACTCACTATACATAGGTTTACATATCAGTATAGAGGCAGCAGAATTAACTACGTATTTAAAGTAAATCAAAAACCCAAAGTTATTCCATTAGCAACAATAATTAAGTGTAGTACACGATTTGCTCAAACCATATTCGATAATTCTTAAGGAGCTGACGTTACACTGAAAATGTTTCTTGTGTTTCCTTAAGCTCGTCGTGACTTTTGTATACGTTTATTTAATTGCAGTATTTATTTGTGTTATGTACAACAACGATGCGAAGAAATTTTAAAATTATTTGTGAAGAAATCAAATTATTTTAATGAGCACTTTAAATAACTTCAACGTAAGCAATAACTTATATAATGTTTGGTTAGTGTATTAGGAAGGTTGTAGTTTGCAGCTTGATTTCAATGTAAACTTTACTCTATACTATATAAAGTAATATTTAAATATTTATTCAAATGTTTATATTTATAATTATATTAATCTTGGTTATTTAATTATTTTTAATTTTTAAATTTTCTGTCTTTAGCATTTCATTTAGTCGCACTGTTCGCCTCAACCTGCTCAGTGCGTAGGTTTCACATTTTTGCAAAGTTCCTCTGCGAAAAAGCAAGGGATCTACTCAATTATGATCAGCTTCTACCTCTCAACCTGAACCCTGTGCATTTTCTACTTTATTTGCTTTCTGTGTGAGAGTTTAAAGTTATAGAACTCATGTTAAACTTGCACTCAGACTCTCAGGTTCATTTTACATGAAGAATGCATCTTAATTGGTCATTTTTCTAAAACAGTTAAAATTATTGACAGTATGAATTTTATGTTTTTTGGTTTCAAAATCTTGCTGCACGAAGTCACTTTGCTTTGGAGAATTTCATATTTCTCTAAATACTTAGTAAATTTGTATATCCTTGTATGCATTAAACCGCTCAATTAATATAAGAAATTGAATAGTTTTGATGTGCAATTGTGTAAAATTTTGTGTTTTAACTAGAAGTGCTGCCATAGAATGCCCAAATCTGAGTAATAAGTTTTCTATTTTACCTACTGAGGTTTGTCGTAAAGAAAATTACTCATATATGGAGTATTTCATCATCCCTACATACTTCAACAATATGTCGTCCACTCAACCAATAAATAGAATTTAAAATGTGATAAATGTCTGTTTTCGCTTTTATTTTTCTTCTTTCATTAAATTTGTCTTCTGTCAACTGCACAATTTTTTCTTGCTGTCTTTAATAAAAAAAATACCTCCACCAGCAAATCACAATACTCTTATAAATGTTTCAAATATTAAACGAATCCACAATATAATGTGGCTCATTTAACAAAAGTTCTTAGCGCTCTCAACGATTCTAAAAAGCAACAAACAGAAAAAGAAAACCCAGAGATAACTATTTAGCTAGTGTATAGTCAAAACGAAACGAATTTTCTATGCTTAACATTATAATATATTTTGCATTAGCATTAAGAAATCCAAAAATTGAAATCAAATAAGAAAATCACGAAAAGCAAAAATTAAGTAATCAATAAAAGAAAACATAGATTGATGCTCAATAGTTGTAAGCAAGTAAATACAATATTGAAGTCAACAAAATTCCTTGGTATATACATAAATATAAAAATGAATGAAAGTCAATAAAAATTATATTAAATATATATTTATGTGAATTTTCTTATTAACATGAAGTGAAATTTAAGAATTTGAAATATTCCTTCTCGAAAACGAAATATTTGCAAATTTCAATGCTTATAGTAGCAAGTTTTTATAGTTCTAGCAGAAGCAATAATAATAATTGTTAGAAAAATTTTGGATTGCATTTACTTGAGTATAAAAGGAGAAATTTACGTGTGTTTCTCTGCTTTGGCACGTAACTGAGTCCAAAAGAAATCATACACTGAAGTCCATAAAGAATATAGTTAAATTGTGCATTTTATAACAAGGACTTCAATGGTCAAAAAAAGTGACTTTATTATGGCAATACCAGTTTATAATAGTTATAACACAATTCGACCTAAATTTCGACTAGTTTAGAACAATTTAGACGAGTTTGCTTAAAACTTCGACCACTTTAGACTAGATTTTTCGTCCAGTTTATAACAGTTTTTCGGCCAGTTTATTATAGAACACAACCTTGAATTTTATTGCAGAACTAAACCATTTTACATTTATGGCGCACATGTGGACTACATTTTGAGGACCTTATTTGCCAGCTAAGTGTAGAATACGGAGCAAGGAATATGTTTATTTGTCTTGTATTGTAATTTAGGGTTCAAAATTACAATCCAAGGCTGGGGAAGTGGTATAAAATATTTTATGTTGGGAAATTTGAAATGATTTTCCCCTTTTTAACTTTTGCCGACAATACCATGCATGCCTATGCTTGCTTTCATTTATTCATTTATTCCTTTATATACAATAATTTGCATATTATAATAAAATTATATTATAATAAAATGTTTAATTACTTTAAAGCGGCATCTATTTGAGTTTGAAGGCGCAGTTGGCCTGATAGGAAACTGACGTAAGCCGCATTTGCACATGGAGTACCAGAGAGTGATGTGCCATTTAAAGTTCTCGCTTGTGTCAGAAAGCCGCTTAAGTTAGGCTGCGCCGGTCTTACAATTTGAATGCCAGGATTCGTTAGTTGTGTGCATCTAGAGACCGTTGTTGCGGGGACTAAGCAGGTCTGAACGTGCCCCTCTAGTTCTAGTGTAGCTTTCTGATAGCGCGACACTGCACTAAATATATTAGCCGCTAGAGTGTAGATGTTTTGTAGGATTGTCTCAGCACAGGCGTTAAGGGTTTTCTCAGAACTTGCCACATAAGCATTTACCAGACTCGCTACCTTTGCGACTTTAGTCTCATTATTGTTAGTCGTCGTGTTGGCCAGATCTATTTTTTGAGTAGCAAAGCTCTTCCATTCGGCTACCTTTCCATCGATTTCAGCAAGTATGGCTGGTGTTTTGCTTACGCTAAGATTTGATATTGCCGCAGACAAATCTCCTGCAATCGGACCAAGTGCGGCATACACGCCAAAAAGAGTCGTAATGGGCACGGTTTTTCCTTGCCCTACAGCTTCTGTCAAGTTAGCCGTGAGATTGGCAGAAAAAGCCGTTGATTCAGCGCTCAGTTCGGCTGTGGCGTTCAGGACGTAGTCCAAGTATATGGTGCCCACATTCTGTGCGTATTCATTCGTCGAGTTCTCATATGTTTCGCTTGCTTCCTGCAGTACTGTGTTACCTCCTTCGCCATTGTTCAAAGCACCCAAGATGGTCCTGCCTTGCGCACCAAAACTACTCCAAATGATATTCAATATCGCAGAAAAATCCGGCGCAGCCAGTATTGTCTGGATCGTGAACGCCGCGAAAATCACACTAACCACAAATATAAACTGCATCGTGTCGATATTGTGAACTAACGAATTAGCGATCCAATGGCGGATATTTATAGTCAAATATGAAATTTTCATTGTCAATATTTAAGTAAATTTTTACCATTATATCGATTCAAAGCCATATTGAGTAAATATTTGTGCGTTATGCAACTTCAGTCTCTTAGTTCAAATATTGGCGCAGTTGTAGTTTTTATTAGCCGGAAGTATTGGACTTGGCGTTTACTTAAAGTCTGGAGTTCGAATGCACTACACAGTTCAGCATAACGCTTATCAGTGTTTGGTTTTGCGATCTGTTGCTTTTTTTTAAAAGGTCCCTAACTTAGTCGTTCCAGAACTCCATATCTAATATGATATTAGGTGAAAGGTGGTTATTTTGGATGGACTTCCAATTAAAGGAAAAACGTTTTCTTTTTTTTTTTGCAAATGAAACAAATTAATATGAAAAAAAGTTTTTTTTTTTTAAATTGTAGAATCTACGAAAATTTTTGTTTTATATATATTGTATGCAATATAGACTATACTTCCGGACACCTCTCTTCAGCAAAAATTTTTTCGAAAATCATAAACGCTTTGCGAGCAATAGTAGCCTGAAGGTGACTGGACGCCCATGTAAGGTTGCGCTTTAGCAGATTTCTGCTGTGTTTCCATGCATTTTTTTATAGTGAATAAAATTGTCGCTGTCTTCTATATTTCACTTAAATTCTAAGACGTAGTTTCGGTTTCAATATCATTTCGCTATAATGCCAACGTCGTCAGTCGAAGCTATTAGCGTCAAGTTATTTTGGATTATTAGGTGGCTCGCAGTTAGTCTAAGCCACAAACCTTATTGAATATGATTCTCAAAAATTCATAATGGAAAACGTTTTGGGTTTGCATAAATTTAACTCATTGAAAATTGTTGAAAAATAACAAAACACTTAAAAAGAATTTATACGTTTTTGACGTGTTGATTGTGTAGATAGAAAGATTGTTTCAACATAAATAGATCGCAAAATAAAGCAGCTTAGGATTTGCGCATGGTTTGCCATTGGCTGTGAGATATTTGTGAAGCAAGGTGGAAAGCTAATGTAAATGATGAATATGGATGCGTTGGCACTGCAATTATCCATTACTCAGTCGGACAAGTTAATTTTCAACGGGGAGTTAATAATAATCGTGCTTTCAATCGCTTTTCTCATTATGAATTCCACTTAAAGATCTGCGAAAAACCTTTTTCCATGCGACTTCGCTCACGTTACACGGCATCATGGCATTGCCATCATCTGGCGAGTGGTGAACGGCGAACGGCAAACGTCGCCGCCGCAGCACCGCAAAGTAATTAGCATTAAAAGCTGCTGCCCCACTCAGCTCAGCTTTGTGCGAGTAAATGCGAGTAAATGCGAGTCTGTGCAGACGATTCCGCGTTTATGCTTTATAAACGGAACATTAAAAATGCGCTAACAGTCGCACCAAAGTACATCAAAATAAAAAAAAAAAATAAAAATAAAAAAAAAAACAGACACAGTCAAGAGTCTAGGGACACTTGGCACTCAAATGAAGTACCAAACATCCAAGCAGTCAGCTATGAGCTACTCTCCTCTCTCCACTTTCCTTTCATCCACATCCATTTTTTCGGTTCATGTTTTTTTATTTTAGTTTTGTGTTACGCAAAAAGGTGTGCGGCTGCGAGTGTAGTATGCCAAATCATGTGCCGCATGTTTGTGATACATATGCACGCGAGCTAATGTTGGCGCTTGATCCCAGGGGGCAGCTGCGACTGCAGCACCCAGCCAGCACTGGCAGCAGCGCATAAGAGGATGCCATAAATATTCGCCTGAACGTGCGTTCCCAAGTGCGCAGCCCAACCGGCACCGTTACCTCAACCAAACCATCAGCGTCACCGTCACCATCACCGCCGTCACCGCCGTCATCGCCGACAACGACAACGGCACCGGCACCGGCAGCACCTGCGTATGAGCAACTTCCGCTGCGGGGTCTAATGCATAAACAATTTCATGTGCACTGATTTCACTTATGCGTATTTTGTGCTTTACGCTTTGTTTATGCATTATGTGCAATTTTCGTTGATGATGTTGTTTAGCGGTATTTACGAATCATGATTCCCTCCTTTTTTCTCTGCTTACTTTTTTATTGTATTTGTAATAATTTATAAATTGCTTGGGGTCGCTATCAGCAAAATTAAATATGCGCCATGTGCATTCGCGTTGTGCATTTCGCAAATTCGTTGCAATTGATAATTAGCGCAGCAGCAGCAGCTGCATTTAAGATTCATTTAATGATGTGTTACACAGCCACAAAAAAAACTAGAAAGACAGCAAGGGCTATAATCGGGCGCTCCCGACTATAGAATACCCTGTACACATTCCGAAACTGACTATAATTTTTTGTTGCCTTAATATTTTGTATTCATTATGTTAGCATATCTCAAAAAAAGAAAAATTTTTTTTTCTTAGTAAAAGTCATTTTCGGCCAATCGTTCCTATGGTAGCTATATTTTATATTAAACCGATATTTATCATATTTGGGAGAATTATTGAATATTATTTAAAATCATTAAATCCAAAATTTGGTAACGATATCTTAATAAACAAAAAAGTTTTTCTCAGCAAATGTTGTTTATCGCCCAATCGTTCCTATGGCAGCTATATGATATAGTCAACCGATATACATAAAGTGAGATATGTGATTGAGCATTAGCTAGAACTAATAAATCCGAATTTTGGTAAAGATATCTTGAAAAACAAAAGCGTGTTTGTTAGGTAATATGATTTTTCGGCCGATCGTTCTTATGGCAGCTATAAGCTATAGGATGAATATCGAAAAAAAAAAAACATAAAACTCCTTTTGCTTATGGATTAGGAGAGTCTTCGTGCCAAATTTGGTGATTGCAGGTAGTTATAAGTAAGGCAGCCATAAGTAATCTGTTCGACACAAAGTCAATCATTAGCTTAATCAAATTTTATGTAAGTTAAATTTTGTTTTGAAGTTGGTATTTGTGCAGCCTGTGACGTCAGCAACAGTTGTCAAGGACTGTTACTCACTTGTTGTTAAAATGACAATGCATACATTTTAAATAACGACAAATCAACTTCACACCGAAATTCTTAAATATTTGTGTATAATATTTAAAATAATCGTATGTTATACATATTTGAGCTGAACTTTTGCTGTTGACACAGCAGCATCAGCATGCACGGGCTGAAGTTGCTGCTGCAACCATTTGCGCGCAAATAGCGTCGTGTGAATATTCAATAATTTATAAATTGAAGCCAGGCGCAATTAACTTCATTAATCATTCGGCATGCAGATGCATTTCGAGTAAGGCGCCACCCAAATTATTTTTTATGCATTTCCTTGCACGCCGGCAGACTAGCTGGCAATAAATTGCAACAGCATCATCAACATTGCTGATACTTACTTTATAGTGGCATTTTTTAATGCTTAACATGCGCTGCAAAAGTGTTTCGCTTTTTCTTGATTTTGTTTCTTTTTTTTTATATATTTTATAAAGTGCGCAACGCAACGCAACGAAAGGCAAGGCAACGTAACACAACGTAACGCAAAGCGTAAGCCAAGGCAGCAAGCAGCATTTGGCAAGCAATAAATTCGCGTGCATTTAAACGAGTTAAAAGCATTCTCAGCCACATGGCCACACACTATGCGCCTTATGCCTGATGTCCTCTGTGTATGTGTATGTGTGTGTGTGTGTGTGTGTGTGTGTGTGTGTGTGTGTGTGTGTGTGTGTGTGTGTGTGTGTATTACATTGCTGCTCTTGTTGCTTTTGCTGCTGCTAAAAAGATACCGGAAATGTTACAGGAAACGAAATGACTTAATGGCCACGATTGCCGCGTGGCAGCAGACGCTGCTTCTGTGCAGCTACGGCTACGAATACAGCTGCAGACAGATACACGGATACAGTTGCAGATACATTAACATTACCAGGCAGCGGTTGCATGTGTGCGGGGCAGCCAGTTATGTCATTCGCTGCTAAGTAGCTGCTGCAGCAAATGTCAACTTAATGAAGAGTGTAAGCAGCAAAATGCCGAAATGCCAAACGTCATTTAATGGCAGCAAAACTCGTCTAATATTAAATGATGTATATGCTCGTTAATTGATTGAGCAAAGTTCAAACAGAATTTTTTAAATTTCTTTATTTTTTTTTTCGTCTTTTTCATTGCTTATATATATGTAAAATGAATGGCCTAAATATTGTTTCATAATACACGTAGCTTTTCCTTGAAGTCTGCTGCGTTTTTCATGGTCTTGCCCGGCACTAATTATTTTTGTTCTTGTATTTAGTGCCCAAAAAGTCGCTTCTTAATTGCCTGTCAGCCGGTTGCCCCACCTGTGAACTTCAGGCATGTCTCGTCACAGTGAACGCATGCCAGGAATATGTAAAAGTAGGCATAGTCAAAGTTGGGTTATGCCATAAGTCAAATGCCTTTGTGTTGTATGCTTAACTATATTATATGTTATATGTCTACCCACACCATTTACAGTTAGCTTCATGTAACATTAATCTGCATTTAACTGTTCAGCTTGCCTACTGTGTTATGTCCTCAGTTGACGTCACTGCTGCCATGGATCACAGCTGCCAACTGGCTGGCAATGTTCGCCTGCTGCTGCTCGAAGTGTTGTCTTGTCTGCTCCACGCATGCATTGCCGCGCAAATCGCGCTTGGACAGCGCCCAGCCCTGCTGCTCTAAGCTATGCAGTTTCTGCGGTGCATTCTTAAGTGCCTTCAGTTGCTCATTGAGGTCTGCTTTGCACTGCTGTGCGGCATCTTCATTCGGATCACTGTCAACACATGCTCTGACCTTACTGCTAAGAGCATCTGCTCTGAGTTGACACTTGGCTATGCATTGCTGCACATCGGACTCATATTCAGTGATCTGCACAGTCACCTCTTCTGTGCACAGTGTCAAAAGTTGAGAATGCTGCGCCAGTGCTTGGTCAACTATGTTCTGCGCCAGGGCCAACTTGGCCGCATCGCCGTTCGTAGCCTGGCTCACACGCGCCACTTGATCGGCTGCCCAAGTCTGCCAGCCAGCGAGGATCTCCTGCTGCTGCGCGGGTATGCGTTCATTCGCGTTGCCTTTCAGTTCATTGATAATCGCTGCCAAGGCACTGACAGCGCTTTGCACTCCCTGCAGCCTGGCAAGTGTGTTCTGCAAGGCTTGACGTATAACTTCGTTGCGCGCATTGGAGATTCTGCTGCTCAAGTAATTGGCCACGTCACTTAGTGTGGCTGCAAACTTGGCAATGCCCTGTGACACGAGATCATGCAATCCTTTGCTAATTAGCTCGCCAAATTGTTGTGCTTCCTGTACGAATTCACCACTTTTGAACGCATTAAGGATGTCAACTACGGCATTGGTACCTCCTTGGCTGGCATTCTGAATACTTTCGACAATGTTCGGACTGAAATTGCCAAAGCCCTCCCAGATGCTGCTGATGAGGTTTTGTTCGGGGTTTTTCGCATCGCTGCCACTGCTGCCATTGCCTTGGCCATCGTTACCTTTGCAAGAGCTGCCAGTACCACCATTGTCAGCATTGATCTTGTTATCAGCATTTTTTTCGTAAGCATTACTGTCCTGATTTTCCTTATCATCTGTGTCATTGTTATCAGAAACATCGTCAGCATTGCTCTTATTATTTTTATCTTCATCCTCATTGCTTGCTGCAGCATCAACATTCTTCTTCCCATCATCATCAGCAGCATTGTCACGGCCATCATCAACATCATCGTTATCTCCAACACTGTTCTCACCGTAGTCTTCTGGTTTTTTTCCAATAATTTCATCCAAATCGCGATTGATTTTACCCTTTTCTAGTTCGAACTCCAGCAAAATCTGCTCTGTACCAATCTTGCTAAATAGGCCACTCGCAAGCAGTTCCAGCCCCTGCGCCTTCAGATTGTCCAAACTGCTTGACGCATCTCTGAGCGATGCCAATATGGAATCGACATTGCTCCTGCAACGTTTGCAGGAATCATCGCTGTCGTCACTGCTCAGGCAGCTCTGCACTGCGCGGATCAACTCCTCGGCAGTGTGTTGGTAGTTGGAAATCAACTGCTCCGCGCTTGTTGTCACATCGTCAATCTGTCGCAGTACATCGTCACCAACAGTCGACAGTCGCAGCGCATAAGTGAAAACGACATCGTCGACTCTTTGCCTGGCAAGTGTCATTTTCGTGGCGTCTTCATTCGTGGCAATGTCCACGCGGTCCTTTTGCTTGTCTGCCCAGTCAGTCCAATCCGAAATAATCTTCCTGCCCTGTGTTTCAATTTTCTCACTTCCCCTGCTGCTGAGGTCCGTGAGCAGCGTCTGCAAACCTTTGGCCGACTCAGGCACTCCCTGCAGCACGCGGCGTACACGCGTCAATGTTTGACGCTTGATAAGATTGCGCACCCGGCTGATCTCAGTGGGTATGGTCGCCCTGATGGCCTGCACAGTCGCTGAGAACTTGAGTAGCAAATCACTTGCGGCGCTGCCCATCGCTTGGCCATAGCGTGCCGCATCCCCTATGAACTCGGCTGTGGAAGCTGTCACTGCAGCCGTGAAATTGCTGAAGTCGTTCGTTGTGTCGGCGCTTCTTGTGCCTCTGAAGCCGCCGAAGAAGTCGCTAATGCCATTCAAAAGGCCAGCAAAGATGCCCGGCTCAGGACGTGCCCAAGTGCCGGGCAGCGTCAAGGCCGCCAATGCCAATAGCAGCCAAGTGCACTTCATGTCAGCGTTGCTCTGCCAAAACTGTCACAGATCAACTGACTAGCCAAGGGCGCTCATGTGTAATTTATAGCGCGGTGGGCAACGTTTGCTCGTCGGCTGCAACAATTGACAACAAACAACGCAAACAGATCTCACGTAATATAAATAGTCAATTATTTATTGACTATCCGAAGTCAAATATTAGCACAACTGCCAAACGATATGCAAATTACATCGCACTCCTGCACTGCCAGCCTACTCAGCTTGATCCACTTTGCCGCTGCATCGCCCCCTCGCTGTCCGATGCGAGTCTTTGTTTGGATTTGCATTCTTGTTTGCATTAACTTCGGTCGGTTCAATATTTTATACAATTTGCTAACTCGTCACGACTCGACCGCAATGCTGCGGCCAGCTTAGCTAAATTCAACAAGTTCTGTTCTGCCATCCGCTCCGAACACGGCATGGAGCAAGTTTCGCACAATTTCGATTTCGTTGTGTGAGTAGCGTGCGAACACAGAAACTTTGTCATAACACTTGTAATTATAAAATTAGTTTTTAAAGTGACCATTGTTGTTTTTTGTCACAGAAATGAGAATTCGTGATAGCAACGAAAGTTTAATTGCTTCCAGATGCATTCCATTGCTGTTGACTCATGGCAAATGCAATTCAGCTTATTTATGTGCTCGGCATTAATATTTGTTTGTTAATTGGATGCAGATATGCCAATATTTCATACAACAGACTATCGATTTATGTTTGAACAAAAAGGAGAATAATATAGTAAATACAAAATAATGAATGATTCATTGAGTTACTTTTTTCAAGAATAAAAAAAAAAAAGTGAAAATACTATTTTATAGGGTTTTATATTATTTATGCGTTATGCTTAACATTTATTTTTGAAAGATTATTGGTTATAACAGCGAACCAAGAATGGTTTCGTATATCGGCGGTAGACTATGACTCCCTATAAAGTATTATAGTATATACATTTTGTATAATAGCAAATTGCACTTGTCATAAGAGGGATCGCTATGTTTCTTCTTGTTCTTGATAACTAATCCCTTATTGTTTAAATATAAATTGCGGAGATATGCCAGCAGGTCAAGTTTCATTTCTTCACTTGGTCTGCTTACAATTTAGTAAACTGCTGTGAGCTTCTACTGATACCAAGATGAAGTCCTTAGCTGGAAATGTGTTGTGAAGAGCAACTATGTTGCTGAACTAAAAGATTTCAGTGTACGATGTTTTCAAAGTTGCGCATATGTCAAATAATTAATTTAATTGGATTTAACGCAGCAGTAAAATTATGACAAAAGAGTGAAATCAAATTTTGTGTGAAAGAAAGTTTAAGTGCTTACATGGCTTTGCTGTTAGTGCAGAATGCGTTTTCGTAAACAAACACAAGGAGAAACACTTAAGGCGCATTAGTACCCTCATCAATTCATTTCAATTAGCTTAAGTTGAAAATGAAACGGAAACTTATTCATCAAAGATTTGCACAGCACTTACTCGCATATTTAACACAAATGGCAAAGAGTAAGCCTTGCCTTGCCTTGCTTTAGCCGGGCTTGGCTTGGTTTGGCTTGACTCTGGCTTTGGCTTGCCATGTCTTTTTCTTGCCTTGTCTTGTCTTGTCTTAATCAAATTAATTTGCTGAGCTGTGAACATGTGTCATATGGCTGCTTATCTACGCCTTTGAGCTAATATTTTCAGCTTCAATTAATCGCACTTTATGTGCGCAATTTTACTTGCCAAAGTCTGCAGGGTAAGGCCAAAGGACAGAGAATCAGGCTGGCATTTGCCTAAGCTAAGCAGCCGAGGAGCGAAGGAGCCAAGGCAAAAAATGCCAGTTATCAGCCACTTGAAGCTACTTTTCGACTTTGCCAATCTTGCATGAGCAAATACACAAACGTGTAATAATACGGGCGGGCTTCGAACTGTCAACCGCAAAGTTTATGCCGAGTCGAAGTTTGCTTTAATTTTCAAATTTACACATAACACATGCGATGCCTGTGCATGTGTGTGTATGAGTGAGTATGAATAAATAAACATATGTAAGTACATGCGAGTGGAATACATCGCTGAAGGCCTTTGCTCTGGCTGATGTACGTGCAAGCAAAACGAAATGGCTGCGAGTCAGGTAATATGATTGTCGTACCCGGCCTTTTATTATGATTTTAATTGTCAGCCAACGACGACAACGACAATGGCAACGATGCGGACGCTGAGGGCGCGGGGGCGAACGAAGAGGCCGACGCTGAGGGCTGCTGGTGAGCGTGTGTGTGAGTTGCGTGAGAAGGGGTGGGGTGTCGCGTGTAGGGGTGTAGAAATGTCGAATGTCATGCGTGGGCGGCATTCAAACAGTTTTGGCGTTAATGCGGTTACGCAGCGCGGCAAGCTGGAGGCAGGGAGGCGGGGTGGCGGGGTGGCGTGGGACATAAGCGTGCAAGAATCACTAAATAAGTACGAAATATAAACATTTTATTAGTCTACGTTAGTTTTGTTTAATTATGCTGTCATTAACTTTGCCACACACACACACACACACATACACACACGCACACGCATGCACGCACATAAGTAAGCCAAGCAAGACTGTAACAGTAAAACCGTCTTGTGCCTGCACAGCATAGAGGAGAGACAACGAACGCAGTATCACACAAAAACTAACATGTCTAAACACAATTATGGCAAGTAGACAGACAGACAAGCAGCAGAAAGACAGACAGACAGACAGAGAGACGAATAGACAGACAGACAGTTAGACAGTAGAATGAATAGCATACAGAGCATAAAGAGCTTAAGCTGCATAAAGATAGCAACTGACAATAGGCAAATAGACGCAACGTGCTGGCAGACAAAGGGTTGCGCACATGTGTGTATGCATGTGTGTGTGTGTGTGTGAATGTTACCAGATACGCGTCGGTGCCGTAGGTCGACTGACTTCAGCTGACATTTAATTTGCATTTTTCCACTAATTAGCTCGGAATATGCTGCACACTCTCGCAACATTTAATTAATTTAATTAAGAATATGAACGAACAATAAATACACAAGCAGAACCACAACAACAACAACAACAACAACGACAATAACAACGGCAACAACACAAACGGCAAAAAAATAAAATGTTACAAATACATAATAAAAATAATAATACATAATAATCATAATGAAATGAGTACGAAGCGAAAAAAACGAGAAAGCGAAAACGTAAGGAAATGGAATGGAATGGAATGCCATGGCATGAAAATAGTTTGGCGCTCAATATGGCAAATAAGCAGCGCGTATGTGTGTGGCTATGGCAGCGTCATTAATACCCACACACATACACACACACGCACTCACACACAAGCATAACTACAATCATACTACGCCAGCATATGCGTTTGTGCTTTTTATTCGTTTTCGTTTCGGTTTCGTGTTTCAATTTCATTTTGCTGGCTTTGTTTTGTTGTTTATTGTTGTTATTGTTGTTGTTGTTGTTGATGCGCTGCTTTTAGCAAAGCATCAAAGCAGTTATGCTGCTATTTTGCGTTTAATTTTGCTTGGCTCGTTTGGCTTTTGCTTAGCTGACTGCTGCTACCGTGCATTCAATAAGCGCAGCTGACCAAGCAGAACGTGTCCCGCGCACTCAAGTACGTCAATGACAAGTTCACATACACACACACACACGCGTGCATAGCAACTGCGCTGGCTGCGGCTTGCGTTGGTAATTTTAATGTATCTGTGCAATCGTGTGGCTGCAAGCTGAAGTCACACGGCAATCGTGGCCATTAAGTCATTTCGTTTCCTGTAACATTTCCGCTATCTTTTTAGCAACAGCAAAAGCAACAAGATCAGCCATACAGCAAAGCGCATAAGGCAACTGCCGTGTGGCGAGCAGCGTGCAGCGTGTGGCTTACAGTGGCGTGTGGCAATGTGGCTGAGCATGCTTTTAACTCGTTTAAATGTGCGCGAATTTATTGCTTGCTTTACCTTACCTTACCTTACCATACCTTGCCATGCCATGCCATGCTATGCCTCGCCTTGCATTGCCCACAGCCACTACACGACAACAACAGCATGTATACTCATACAAAAAAATGAAGAAGAGTTCTGCTTTTTCTGCAGAGCATGTTTAAGTTATAAAAAAAATCAGAAAAAAAAAAATAAAACGACACTATAAAATATCAGCAATGTTGATGATGCTGTTGAAATTTATTGCCAGTTATTCTGCGCTGCGTTGCCTGCATGTGGGTGCGCATAAAAAATAATTTGAGTGGCGCAATCGGAAAAATGGAAGTGGACAAAAACTGCGACTACATGTCGTTCATTTAATGAAGCTAATTGCGCTGCGTTGTGATTTATAAATTATTGAAAATTCACCCGTTGCTGTTTACGCTTCAAATTATGCATTATTTCAGCAATAAACGCCTACGCTTTGATTTTTTTTTTGTAGTTTTTCCTCTTTATTGCCTTTTTTGGCTTTATGTTAATCTGTTAGAGTATAAAATGACAGTAAATCAAATTATGATAATTTTATAATTTAAATTGTGTTTGCATTTTAGAAATTTTCAATATGTTAAATATTTAAATATGTTAAATTGCTTAAACATTTGTTTTCTCATTTTTTTGAAGCAGCGCAGAGCAATGAACTTATGTACTGCAGTTTGCTGGGGTAGACAGCATTATTTAGTAAATAATAATAATATATGGAGTAGAAATTCCACTAAAGCAAATCATTTTAATTCTATTGCAGCAATGCAAATTCAGATAGTAAAGCTCACAAGGCTGTAAAATAGATCATTAATGATCGCGATGGATATGTATCAGTTGCCTGAGAAGTTCCACTTTAATTACTTAATATGACGTTGGACATGCAGCTGTGTTTCTATATATGCTATAAACCTATGAAGGATCCTAAAGATCCCCTGCAGTTTTGGGGATCTGTGAAGTACCTCAGAGCTGGTCCTATGCTATCCTGTGGTGGCCTGTTTAGTTTAATGAGTTTGTCATTTAATATGCGTATTTTTATAAATCAAAGGAGCTTTCATTTAAAATATTAAACATAAATCAAAACTAATATTGCAGTTATTTTGAGTTAATACGCGCCGGACTTTTTGGTTGCATTTGTGTAAGCTGCAAAAATGATGTTGGTCTGCTGCATTGATACTGGAATGGCAAACAGCAGCAGCAAATATTTATGCCAATAACTTGCGCAAAAATAATGCCAAAAATGCCGCAAATAAACCACAGATACAAAGCAAACACACACACACACACACACACACACACACACACAGACACAAACAAATACAGAAATACAAAAATGTGCATAAGTAAAATCAGTGCACCATGAAATCGTGTATGCAAATATTCCCAAAACGGAAGTTACTCATACGCAGCGTATGCCAACTAAGCCAGCGGGCAAACGAGGCAACGCGGCAACACGGCGGCCCGACCGACGGGCAGCGGCACGGGCTGTGGGTTTAGTTAGCTGACTGAGTAACTTGAGCTGAGAATGCGCGCATGGGTTCGCGTGCTCGGGTCTCGCATATGTATTTATGTGCAGAATCCTTTTATCTGGCGTCGCTGCTGTTGCATTTGCTGCCCTCGGGATCAAGCGCCTCGGCAACATTAGTTGGCATATGTGACTCACTCACTCACTCACACACTCGCTCGCTCCATGCTTGTGTGCAGCTGGCATCAGTTACTTACCTGGCACTTCATTGGGTCAATCCCATACGACTGTAACATTTTTTTTCGATGCCGTTTACCTTTGCGCAGCGTCGTTCAACTTGTCTCATTGTTGCCATCCCATTTCTACCTTCGCAACTCCATGTGTGTCTGCGTGTGTGTGTGTGTGTGTGTGGGTTTTAATGCGCTGCGGATTTTATATGGAATATATGATCATGCATATGCATACAAGTGTGCATCGCCGCAGATGTCCTCGTGCTCGTCCTCATGCCCGGTTACGTTGCTCGCTTGCCTTGATTACACTCGCCTGCACATACGCTTCTACTTATGTTAGCAGCACTTTTATGCTAATTAAGTTTATGCTAATTCAGACTTGCAGACACACAGCGAGAAACAAAGGCATTCAATGCAATACACATTACATATCCACTGTGCTTTTGGCAGCATATTGCCAATACATTTCATAAATGTTATAAAATTAATTTCAAAGAGAAAGAAAAAAAAAGTAGCAACAAAAGTAAAGTAGTCAAAAGTAAATCTTGGCAAAAAGCTTTTGTTAATTGGCTTTAATTGAAGTTGATTGAGGCCATTAAACATTAAGTTCTTTGCAGAGTTGCAGAAAAACAGCAAAGAAGGATCAACACAACTTTGAGGTCATATTAATTGAATGCAATAATCCTTTTTCTGTTTAATCTGAAAAGCACAAAGTTCGCAGAAAACAATGAAAGTTCATTTGCGCCTTGTTCTGTGACAAAGAATCAGCTGAATTGCCATAAGTAGAAGGATTTCTTATGAAAATTCATTAGGGAAATACGTGGGAAAATGCACACACACTTACATGTTTCTTTTTTTTTTTGTATTGAGCTTCTTTGTATGCTTAATTATTTATAAATACAAAATTCAGATTTTAAAATCAGTGGCTTTTTTTTCATAAAAAAGATATACAGTGGAAGCTGCCATAACCGAACATCGAGCATCGTGGTGTGTTTGCCTGTTTAGGGCATCTGTGAGTTTTTGTAACTTTCACTGTGCATCCTTTAGCTTTGCTTTCACATTGCTGTGTTGTCAATATTCTGTTAATGGGTTCGACTAATCAAATTGTAGCATAAAGGAAGACTTAATGTAATCATTTTGCTTCAGTAGTGTATTACAAAATAAAATAATATATATACATAAGTGAATATGTATTTATATTTTTATTTTTAATTATATGAAAATAAATTTTGCAGCAAATCTCATTATTAAAATAATGAAACATGTATCTACTAAATATGAGAAATATTTGAAAAATTCATTGTATCCTGTTTTTATTATTTTTGATTAAGTTTCACTTTTAATTTTATTTCAATTGAAAATTGTATTGAAGTTAAGCCAGCCATGATTTTTCTGATTGACTTTTGCCTGCACGCCATTGACTTTGTAAGCCAAAAACTAATCTAAGCTGTGAAAAAAAGCAATCGATCGACTCTGACATATGCAAAGCAGAAGTTCAGGCCACTGTCGCTTTTCAATTTTGCGCAATTCGCACCCGTGTCGACTATTTCAGTAATTGAATAACGTCGAACAAAGTCCCTTTTTATAATACAAATAGTTTTGTTGTCCCTTAATCTGGCAAGCCGAAAAAAACCCCAATTTGCGGTGGCTCAAAGTAGAAGAAAAAAAAAACAAAAAAACAGAATGCAAAAAAAAAAGATAAAAATGTGTAAATTCATAATGTCCTTGAAAGTTCCTTTTTTTCATTACTGTTTCAACAACAGTTAAATTATCGAGAATAAGGTTCAAGCCACATCGTGGTCGTCGTCGTCATCGACTCGTTTTCGCCGTTTTACACATAATTGCGTGACTGTGGCATATTAGCTCAGCTCAGCCCAGCCCAAGTCATTCTATGACAAAAGGGTTCATTCAGATTGGTTAGACACAAAAAAAAAACAAAAAGAGACGAAATGCTGGCATGAATTTTTGGCAAACTTTATGCGCCTTTGGCGGTTTTCAAAAAAATTCCAAACTTTTCACGTTGTTGCATGCTATTTCTTTTTTTTTTCACTGTACTAGCCTGGCTGCTGGCATACAGCATTGCACTGCCCCCAGCCCCCTGTCACCAGTCCCCGCACACTTGGCTTTGAGCATTTTGTGCGCATTTAAAGTTTATAAATTACTTTCGTGGCTAAGATATGTCGCTTGACTAAATGCTGCTGCTAAATGTGGTACAAAATTTTAGCATAATGCTGAGTATCCGTATGCAAAATAGCTTAAAATTTAATTTATTAACTGCGCAGCCCCCGCATTGCGTCCCCACTTGCCGCGTGCCGCTTGCCGGCATAAGTGGCTATCAATATAAAAATCAATGCTGCAGCAGCCGGCATGGGAAATGCTTAAGCAAGCCGATCAAGACGTCCTCTCATGTAGTGTGTAAATGTGTGTGTGTGTGTGCAAATGAGTTAATCTATTTAATTAAAAATAATAGCCAGAGTCGCGGACAGACAACAGTCAGCCTGCAATTGAACTGAGCCAATCTGCATTGCATTGCATGGCGAGTTTCGTGTTTCGCGTTGCGAGTTTTTCGCTTTTCTTTGTTCTTAAACCAAATATTTTATTTTTGAAATATTTTCGCATTACTTTTTTCACTTATACTCGTATATATATATATATATTTTGCATATTTATGATTTAACTGTATACACGGGGTTATTTTCATTCATTGTTTTTTTGTTTTTTTTTTTATTTGTTGTGTCTTTTTGTTTTACTTCATTTTTATGTAAATTGCATTTAAAGCAATAAATCAATTTTAATCAGCTACAGCCCAGCTGCTCTTGCGCACGTTGCGATACTCTCGGTGTATATTTGTGTATGTGTGTGTGTGTGAATGATACTCGCATATATTGTGCTGAGCTTTATTAAAAGTGTACTCAATAAAAATGAAGGTTTATTTATATGCAATATTTATACAGCAAAGATATATCACTTGATTGGCACTGAGCATGAATTGTGCTTTGCTCTGATGCTCTGCTGCTCTGTTTGCTGTTGTTGTTGCTGTTGCTGTTGCTGTGACTGTTATTGTGCTGCTGGCTTGCAGGTGAAGTAAAGTATATTTGAAGTATATTAATCGGTTCTATTTAATTTGTATGATTTATTTTATGCTTTAAGTAATAAAGCGTATTGAAAGTGTGCAATCACAGAATCCACTTCACACTCCACACTTCACACTTCACTCCACACTCAATTCTTGCAGCAGCCGGACAATAAATTTTGGGTTCCGCTTTGCAATTGTTTGTCCTTTGAATATGCAAATACGTCTGACTTATTGCGTTAAGTATGGCCCGGGTTAGGCTCTGAATTTTCAACTACAAATTCACTTGGTCTCTTAGGCAAATTAATTACACACATAAAATATTCAAATGAAAATTCAACACTTTGTTGATTTATTGCTGAGCCATTACCGACTCACGGCTCACGATTCACAGCTCTGTGCAAATATTTAAATATTTACAAATTTTCGCATTTCAGCCCATAATAGCTTTTACTGTCTGTCCATTGCCTGGAATAACTCAATAACTGAGTGAATATTAAACAAGCAAAGTGCGTTAACTGCTTGCCGAGCCAGACGTTGGGTCACTAGAGCCGTTCCTTAGACATGCCTAAGATTGGGCATACTGTCTGCAGGCAAAAGGTATTTTGTGCCTAAATCGCTTCCTATACTTACTTAGTGTGCCAGCTCCTAATTAGTTCCTCTGTAATTTAGAATTCAATTGTATGCATTACAGATTAAATTTGGCGTAGCTACAATGATTCCCCAGACCTCTCTGGTTTGGTCCATTCTGGCATGTGATGCAGTATGATAATGATGATGAAGTACATGAGTATCATCATCATGTTCAGCAGTGGTTTGCTCTTTTGCGAACTAAATTGGATCTTCTTCGTTTGCTTCGCTCTTATTTCTTTGTTTTGCCTTAAAGATCGCAGGACTCGCCATGGACTGTTTGGTAATGACTTGACGATTTTGCACCAGAAAAATAAAATAACACTTCACAAGTCTCTAGGTCATTTAACAGTTGATGACATTTGCTAGCCTTCATGCCAAATTTAATCAATCAACTAGATTATCTTTACAATATTTTTGTGCAAATAGCTTCTCTGTATATGCAGTGAATGCGACATTACACTTAATTACATATTATTAATGCATATTGTATACTCTTATGAAAAATGACAACGGTTCGCAGATTAAATTAAATCGCATATACATATAAGTAAAAAATATGACATGTTCTACTTTCGATTGCTTTTTTGCAACTAATAAAGGCCTTGGAATTTGCTCATGTCAGCATAAAAAGTCAACTTGATGCGTGAGTAATACGCGGGCTTAAAGTGCTCAGGTTCAGGTTTCACACGGGGGCATTAGCAATATACCAAATAAACTGTGAATCCTGGGTCAAATTACATGGTATAAATTGAGTCATACACTATGCATTTTTTTTCATATTAAATTTGCAGCTTTTTTTGCCTTAACTTTTTTTTTTAAGTTTAAGTTTGTGTTGTCAGTTGGTGTCGAAACGACAACAAACTCGTTAAAGCTGTTAAAACGAACGGCTGTTATGTGTTGGACTGTGCGTGTGCGTATGTGTGTGTGTGTGTGTGTGTGTGTGTGAGTTGGTTTGTGTAACTTTTTACTTAATTTTATGTGACATTTTTTAACGCTTGTACATATTATTTTATTTAACTTTTATTTCCGTTTTCACACAATTTATTGCCGCCGTTCAAAATAAACAGCGCGCCTAAAAGCATGCAACACAAATGTGCTGCGCAGAGCATATAATTTTTAATAAAATGCCACAATGCTCAGCAGCAACTGCCGCAGACCCGCACTTGGCCACAATGACGCTATCTCGTTCACACACACACACACACACACACATTCGCGGAGTCAGCACCGGCAGACAGATAGAAAATGTTTGAAAATTTATGCACCTCATTTAATTTCTCTTAACGCAACCTCATCGCGTGCTGCCAACTATTTGTACGCATATACAGGAATGTGAAACGAGCAAGCGAGCGGGGAGAGTGCAGTGTGGAGGGTGAAGCGAAAACTAAACAAACACATGCGCTAATTAAATTAGCGACATTTAATTGCAAACGAAATAAATCAACGTACTGGGCGCCAGAACACGACGAAAATTCTTTAGCCAAAAAATGTTTTTGATCAAACTTTGTTTTGAAAATTACGCGAACGCACATACAAATCTATGTGTCTATGTGTGTGTGAGTGTGTGTGTGTGTAAGCATACGTGTGCGCATATGTGCGGCCATGCATGTGCGCGCTTGTGTATTTGTGTGTGTGTGTGTGTGTGTCAAATAACGCAGTGCTGTATTGTCAAATATTCGCAGCATACAAAAATGAGTTGAAAACAAAGACAACAACAACAATTGACAGTGACAACAACCAAACAAGCAACAGCGACAGCAACAGTCATAGCAACACCAACAACAATAACAACATCAACAAGAACACACACACACACAGAGAAAAAAAAGTTAATTCGAGGCAATTATGTTGACATGCCAAATGTGTTGCTTTAGCTTCGTGGGCACGCGCACACCAGGGCGCAGGGTGGGAGGTGCTGGACTAGGGACTGGCTGACTGCCGCTGGCAACTCGCCACTTTTTTGTTTGTCCGCGTGTTGCCGTCTAACTGCTGTCCTGCTCACAAACACACCTACACTCACAAACACACACACACACACACACACAGTCACATACATATTCACACACACGAAATTGGCGTCTCGGGCTGTGTGGGGATTTTGGCTTTTGACATTGGGTTGCGGATGCTGCTGATGGCTTTGTCAATGAGTTTAAGCGCACGCTCGACTGTGAGCAGACGCTGTCACCGCCGACGATGCGTTACAATGCCGCCGCACAGTGTGGCAAAACGTTGTGCAAGTGCAGCATAATAAATAATTCTTATCGACATGTCAATCCTCTAACGATGGCGACATATGTCATGTGAGTGCCAGCTCATGTTTACTAAATGCGGCATTGTTTGATACAAAGGACGCAGACTCTTCTGCAATCATGTCTACAAAGGTGGAACAGACTTTGCCGACATAATGAAACTTATGTGGAATATATGGTTTCAGTTTAAGTTTTCTAGCTATTGCCGTTTCTGGTCCAAAAATTTTGTATCCAAAAATCGAAATGCGTTAAAAGCTCCTTCATATACGACTGTGCACTCAGTTCAAACATTTATTGCAGGCATTTGCATAGCCAAATGTTAAAGGAGGGATAATAAGCGTCTTTTAACGGATAATCTGTTTTGTTTTTTTTGGGCAGACAACATGAGATGACACAAAAGCAGAGTAAACAAAAATTAAGTATAGGGAGCGGAGTGTTAATGGGAATGAGCATGTGATAAAACAAAATAAGTGTATATGATGATGATGGAGTATAAAGAGGCAGGACGTGGAACTAAGGAAACATGTATAAGTTTTTGTGGTGAGACATGAGGTTAGCTGTTCTAGATATTGAGAAAGTTATTTGTGTTGAAATGGAGAGGAATGAGCATTGTTCTAGAGAAAGATGTATACGTTGAGATGGAGAGCGACAAAGCTAGAAAAATATGCATTAGTTAAGTGAGCACCAAAAGTTACAGGCTCAGATAGAGTAAAGCCGAGCGTCCATCAAATAGTTCGTCAAACATTTCGGGACTTTATTTTGAAAATTTGTTGTAAGGTTTTAGCCGCGCGGCAAAATTTTTTCCGAGCAGAGAGCGAAACATGGGAAAGCAGCGACCAAACTTTGGAGAGCAGAGCCAATGGTCAATTGGGTGCAATCGTGCACTGCGCAGAGTGAATGCATGCGTCGTGGGCTCAGTCGCCTGATGGCTGCCGATCTTGATGGTCGTCACGCCTTCGTCAATACATAAAACTTTTTGCATCAACATATATTTTTATTTTGTTTTTTTATTATTTAACAATATTATTTATTTATTTATGTACACAATAGATTTAAGCCTATGGGGGACAATCAGCTTAAATGATGAATACCTATAATTTCTTTCCTAATTATTTTTTGATATATGTACATATGTAAGTGAGGTGGGTGTATAGATATAACTATTCAGCAAGCATTTTTGGAAATTTCTGATCGAATTCACGTGTTTTTCGAGTCGTGTGTCTGATCAGAAATGATACTTTTGTCGGGAGAAAATGATACCCTAGTCGCAACTCTTTTGGCGGAGTCATTTATAACTCGCTTTTCTGATCAGTTTTAACTCATATTTCAAATCGAGTCTTCTTTTAATCGCAAATGAAATTCAGCGAGTTTTAATAGTCAAGTGGGCTGGAATAAGGCCAATTAAAGTGATTTTTGTTAAAACAATCTTCCAAATGCTGGCTGGGTATACATAAAGTTTAAACTATTAAAATAACAATATCAAAATATGAAACCCGATTTGAGCACTTGATATATTAAACATTTTTAACTAAACACTAATTATTGCCATAAATACTGTGTGGCTAAATAAAAATGCTGCTATGCGCTCAATATGCAACTGCAATTAGAATACAATTTATTTTTGCTATTTATTTTCGCTTTTATAAATTAAATGCAATTTTACTCAAGTTAGGAATAGTTTCGAAAACCGGTTAAAGAAACAGCTTTCATTTGTTTTGCAAAAAAACTATTTTTATTTATTGCAGATTTAATTATGATTCTTACAATAACTTGTATCTGCTTCATTAGTAAATTTTTATATTACAGATGATGTAAATGAATTAAATTTTATTTTTATTATTCGTCTTGCTTGACAATACTTTTGTGCATTGACAATTTTCTGGGTTTTTTAATTATTTATTTTAATTACTTATATTTTATATTTTCGACTCCGGCAAAAATAAATCATCGTATGGAATGTTCTCAAACAACGGACTCACTAACTTATTTAAGATGTTCGAAGCTTTGGAGACAATTTCAGGTTCGAATTCATGCCACACATCTACCCAATAGTCGTTTATAGCATCGTTCAGAACCACGCTCAAGTCGGTATTAAAAATGTAATAGTTATCCATGTTCATAATAAAACTAAAATTAGAATGTGTGTTAGTTTTGCTGTACTGTATGTGTCATATATTCAAAGTAGAAGCTTAGGGAACTACACGGCATCAATGTTTGTTTAGTTATAGGTAAAACTCACCGATCAATGTTAATTACTAATGCTGAATGCGTGATTTTCAAAAATTGTTTATTATTTCGGGGTTCCAAAATTACTTTTAATGTCCAAGTCATTTGAAAATTCTGTACATCGATGTATATCAATCCGGATGAATTAGAATGGACCCACAAAAACTTAAAATAACTAATAAAGGGTCCGCCAACTTTTAGACGTGGCACTTGAGCTTGTATTTCAATTCCCGCTTTTGTTGGGTCTGAGTCAAAACCTGCAACGTGCGTTACAGTTGAATTTTCAAAGCCATTACACGTTACATTGTTTACTTCAAAGGACAGATAGTAAGGTAAGTTCTTTGATGGTTTAAATAAAATTACTTTATTTTCAATGATTTCATCGATTGGCTCCAATCCGATCTCAGGGATGCCTTTGGGATAACGCTTTATCAAATCGTTCATGCTGGCAATAATGCATTTAGAATCACCGAAGCGGCATTTCTTTATATCTGGTGCTATATTAAGTTAAAAAATGAAAAAAAAAAAAACTATTTAAACTTTTTAATATTATACATATGTTTCACAAGAAAGCGTTTTTTTTTTACTATAAAATAATAAACGATTCACACAGAAAGTTATTCACTTTTATAGTTTGTTAGAATTTTTAAAGTATTTAAGTATGTTTAATATTTACTTTCATTTCTTTTCTTTTTTTGGCTTCTATGGCCTCTTCCAACACTTACGTAACTGAGTACACAAACTGCTTTGCAAGACAAAACACACAAAAAATACTAAAACGCTACGCCTGGCCATTTTTGAAGACATTTAAACACACAAAAAAAAAACTATAGAAAACATTTCACTGTAATTGACTTGGTGTTAGGTCTTCAAGCTTAGTTTCCTTCATATCTTTGATTTGCATTGAGTTCTTATGGAACCCAATCAAGTTACATATTATTACTGAATGAACTTTGCAATAGACATTGCACACGTTTTTATAAGCGTAGAATGTTTCATCACATTGGGAACAGTTTCATTAAACCTGTTAGTGTGAGCATGAAAAGTTTTTCTACAATAACAATAAATAAACTACGACATAGTGCGATAAAAATTTTTTTTATAATAGTATAAAACACTTATGTTAGACTTTCAGGCATTTTTATTTTGCTTTTGTGTTGAAGTTTGCAAAAACAGATCAGCATAGGAAATATTATTGCACCTGAATGATCATCGGCTCTGCTCTCCGAAGTTCGGTCGCTGCTTGCTCACGCTGCACTCCCTGTTTTTTTATTATTCAACAATATTATTTATTTATTTATTTATACAATAGATTTAAGCCTATAGGGAAAAGCATTAGTAACAAATACAATCAGCTTAAATGGTATGCAGCTTAAATTTCTTTGCTAATTGTTTATTGATACATATACATGTATACAAAGTTGAGACTTATATATAAGTGCGTATTTGTAAGTAACTTATACTAAGCGATGTTCAATACTTACACAGCAAGAATTTTTGGAAATTTCAGATTACAATCTTTTTCGAGTCTTTTGTAAGGAATCGCATATGAAATTCATTTCGTTTTATCCGTCAGAAGGGCTCGAATAAGACTCATCTAGATGATTTTTGTTAGAACAATCTTCCAAATGCTGGCTGGGTATACATAAAGTTCAAACTATAAACATAACAGAATTGAATGCTGTGTGATATTAAAATCTGAAACTCGTTTTGAGCACTTGACACATTTTATATTTTTAACTAAGCACTAATTATTGCCATAAATACAATGTGCATATAATACAGTAGTTATTCGATTTTGTGAACTAATCCACGCCTTGTTCATTGAATTGAATTGTTCACATAATGGAGGTGGCAGTTTTGCAGGTTTATATATACATTTATATGTACTCTTTATATTTCGTAAGTGATAAAAATTTAAAACATAATGTTTTATTGATAAAAAATTAAATATTTTTAATGAAACAATGATTGAAATTCATAAAGACATGGTTGAAATGGATAATGTAGTAGCATACTGAACTTAAAAAATTCTGTTAATTGCGTTTGTCTTTGCTCTCTACATTTACGAAACACAAATAAGGCATTTCATCCTCGCTTTGTATATGTTCATTTAAATCTTCAAAAGTATCATTATCGCTCCAATTTTCAAAATCATCTAGTGAGCATTGGTACTCACTGCCTAACTGAAATAGAAGGTTAAATAATTCCATTCCTTCTACATCGTTTCTATATTTGTTTCTCAATATGCTTAAACGTCGTCTTCTAGATCATAAGATTTGTCATTATTCAAAACGTTTTTCAACACTTTTGCGCAATGTTGGAATTTACCTTGTCCCAAGCTAGTGAAAAAGAACAAAATGTGTAATCTAATTGAAGTAATTCCAGGAATCGTAAGGTTAGTTAGTCGCTCCGTGCGAGAGAACGAAATTCCTCATTTGTTTACCTTTGTTTTCGAAAAAATAAAACGAAAATGCATTTAAAAAAAAAAAAAAACTAGTAAAATGTTAATACTGTTCACCTTATCGAGACATGCCTTTTTCACTCTTTAGAATCTGCTGTATAAAAATTGGTTGGTCATTTTTTTGTTCACTCTATACGAATACTTGCCAAGACTTAATAAAAATGCTGCTATGCAACTGCAATTAGAATACGATTTATTTTTGCTATTTCTTTTCGCTTTTATAAATTTCGAAAACCGGTTAAAGAAACAGCTTTTATTTGTTTTGCAAAAAACAATTTTTATTTACATATAATTGTGATTCTTATAATAACTTGTATCTACTTCAATAATAAAAGTATAACTACTTTCACTTTACCAAAGTCTTGTTTTGTTACAAAATTAATATATTACACATGATGTAAATAAAGTTTTATTGATAAATTAAAGTTTGGTGTTTGCGTGTAGTTTTATAAATAAAATTTTGAAATCACTACGACAATATTACTACTATGATATAACTAACTATACAAGTTCTGATAGATTAAAATACTCGTCTTGCTTGACAATTATTGGTGCGTTGACAATTTTCTGCGTTTTTCATTAAATTATTTTAATTACTTATATTTTGTATTTTCGACTCCGGCAAAAATAAATCATCGTATGAAATCTTCTCAAACAACGGACTCACAAACTCGTTTAAAGCGTTCGAAGCTTTGGAGACAACTTCAGGTTCGAATTCATGCCACACATCTACCCAATAGTCGTTTATAGCATCGTTCAGAACCACGCTCAAGTCGGTATTAAAAATGTAATAGTTATCCATGTTCATAATAAAACTAAAATTAGAATGTATGTTAGTTTTGCTGTACTATATGAGTCATATATTCAAAGTAGAAGCTTAGTTTTAGGTATAAGTAAAACTCACCGATCAATGTTAATTACTAATGCTGAATGCGTGATTTTCAAAAATTGTTTATTATTTCGGGGTTCCAAAATTACTTTTAATGTCCAAGTCATTTGAAAATTCTGTACATCAACGTATATAAATCCGGATGTATTAATATTGAACCACAAAAACTTAAAATTACTATTATAGGGTCCGCCAAGTTTTAGACGTGGCACTTGAGCTTGTATTTCAATTCGCGCTTTGGTTGGGTCTGAGTCAAAACCTGCAACGTGCGTTACAGTTGCATTTTCAAAGCCGTTACACGTTACATTGTTTACTTCAAAGTACAGATAGTATGGTAAGTTCTTTGGTGGATCAAGTAATATTACTTTATTTACAATGCTCTCATCGATTGGCCCCAATCCGATCTCAGGGATGCCTTTGGGATAACGCTTTATCAAATCGTTCATGCTGGCAATAATGCATTTAGAATCGCCAAAGAGGCATTTCTGTATATCTGGTGCTATATTAAGTTAAAAAATAAAAATAAAAGAAAATTATTTGAACTTGTTAATATTATTTGTTCCACGAGAAAGCGTTTTTTCTTTTACTTTAAAATAATAAACGATTCACACAGAAAGTTATTCACTTTTATAGTTTGTTAGAATTTTTAAAGTATTTAAGTATTTTTAATATTTACTTTCATTTCTTTTCTTTTTTTGGCTTCTATTGCCTCTTCCGACACTTACGTAACTGAGTACACAAACTGCTTTGCAAGACAAAACACACAAAAAATACTAAAACACTACGCTTGGCCATTTTTTGACATTTAAACACAAAAGAAAAAACTATAGGAAATATTTCACTGTAATTGACTTAATGCTAGGTCTTCTAGCTTAGTTTCCTTCACATGTTTGAATTGCATTGAGTTCTTATGGAAACAAATCTAGTTGCATATTATTACTGAATGAACTTTGCAATAGACATTGCACACGTTTTTATAAGCGTAAAATGTTTCATCACATTGGGAACAGTTTCATTAAACCTGTTAGTGTGAGCTTGCAAAGTTTTTCTACAATAACAATAAATAATCTACGATATAGTGCGATATAATTGTACCCAAATGATCGTCGGCTTTGCTCTCCGTAGTTCGGTCACTGCTTGCCCATGCTTCGCTCTACAACAAATTTTCAAAAGAAAGTTCCGAAATGTTTGACGAACTATTTGGTGGACGCTCGGCTTAAGAGGTGCCTATATGAAATAGCTCTTGAACACTGAATCTGTGCAACCTGCAGTAAAAAAAGAAGAACAGACTCAGGCCAACTAAGTCACATTTGAAAGCAGCCAGTTGTTGCCAGTCGTGGCCTTCATGTGTTGCTTGTCCAATCTGAGCTTCCTACAACAACTGAACCCACTCCTCGACACCTTGACAGCTGTTAGCCAGTTGCTAATGCCTGAGTCCATCTTGGCTGCCGACTGCAGTGCACTGAATTAAGCAAATTTTCGTGTCTGCCAGACAATCTTGAGGTGTTTGATTTTTTCGTTGCTCCTTTTCTTTGCTTGTTTTGCTGCTTCCTCTTTGTGTTTTCCGTGTGTCTGTTGTCTGGTTTTCGCTTTTGTTTTTCGTTTTGTGTATTTGTGTTTGGCAATGTGCCAAATTGCAATCGATAGGCGCTAAACAAGCTAAGCAGGCTTTCAATGTGTAATTTTCAGCCGTGGCATGCCACACTGTGCACTGTGGAGCGTCGAAGCGTCGACGCTGCGTCGTTGGCAAAACTTTTGTGCGACGCAGGGCAAAGCGTTTTGGCGCTTTGGCGTTTTTCCGCGTTTGCGAAAATTTGACGCCTCAACTGTGTTTTGCAGTTAATTTGATTTAGAATACACGAGAATTTGATTTTAGAATTTTCATATATTGTATATAAACGTTTTGTTTTTTCTTTTTTTTTTGGTGTTATTTGTTTTTTTTTCTTGTTTTCTTTTTCGCATTTGTTTTGTTTTGATTTGTTGTTTTCCCTACTCTTTTGTTTTCATTCTTTTTGTGTGTGTGTGTGTTTTGTTTTTGTTGGCAGCACATTACAGTTGTTTTCTGCTGTTGGTTTGATTGTTGCTGCTGCGGATGTTGTTGTTGTTGTTGTTGTCGTTGCCGCTGCCGCTGCTGGTGTTTGCTGTTTGTTGTTGTTATTGTGGTTTGATGAGCGTACACATGTTTTGTTTATTTTTTAGGTTTACTGGCATTTTGTGTAATTTGTCTCTCACTCGAACTGCAGAGCTCTGGCCCACACACACACACACACACATACACACACGTACACAGAGACTGTTAAATTGTTTTATTATTTATAAGCTTTCAGAGTTTTCCATCGAATTTTTAGTTGACATGCGAAAGTTTTTGCCGCAATAAAGTTTTCTATTTTTGTTGTTTGTTTTTTTTTTTTTTCTTTTTTTTTTTTGGTTTGCTGTGTGATGATTTTTTGTAAAGGCAATTACACGAAAATGCATTTATTATTGTTGCATATTCCTTTTTGCCATTGCTTTGCATGTGTGGGTGTGCATGTTTTTTTTTTCTTCTTTGTTGTTTGTCTGTTCGCACACACACACACACACAAAAATACACGAGCAGCTTTTGGTGTAATATTTTATTTAATATTTAAATGAAATGTATTTTACGCTGGTGTATAATAAATGCGCGCGCTCACACAAGAAAATAAAAAAGTAATAAAAAAATATGTATGTTTCGTAATATATATTCAACTCATATTCTTGCTAACAAATCTGTTGCAATATTTTTCCCAACAAAAATCTTCCCCTGCCACATTGGTCTTGAAGTCGTGTCGAGTCGACTCACTGCCGCATTTGGCGCTTGAGCCAGCAGCTTAGTGACTTTTTAACTCTTTTCTTATTTACAGTCAGGCAGGCAGACAGGCAGACAGGCAGGAGTAGCAGCATCAATAAGCCACATAGATCATGCTTAAGCAAAATAGATCCCATGCATAAGCTGAAATATATTTATAATAAACATAAATCAACTAAAATTGCTTCATTTTGTGCGTAACATTTCCTCAATAAAGTATTTTTACGGTCGTCCAATAAAGAAGCCAGGTGAATGCGCGCATAAAAGTATGCAGCGTGAAATTTACGCTTTGTTGGTCGTTTTTTGTTTCTGTTATTTTTCCCTTTTTTTTTTTTTTGGTGTTTATTTTTTAAACTCAGTTTCGAACTCAAATGCTTATGCTGCACAAATACAATTGAGCGCAATTCGTATCTCTTGAGGTGAAATACTTAATGTGCTCTTGTTAAGTTTCGCTCTTCACAACAAAGTTACGCTCTCAAATCAAGAGAGCAACAACTTACAACTCGCAGAGCACGCATGTAAGAGAACGCATATGTGTGGTGAATAACTAAACAGAGAGTCTTTTTCGAAGAGCAAGAGCTTTTACTCACAAGCTCTACACGATTTTGCTCTTAATTCGAAGATCCGTTTTGTTGTCCTTTTTGCCTGCAAAGCACCTTTAATTCTGCAAGATTCTGATTTCAAAAGAGTTAAAAAAAGGCTAGGTAATAAAAATATTATATGTAAAAAGTAATAAAACGAATATGCGGCAGCTCAGTATCTATGCCTTATGCTGCTACTAAAATGGTGGATTGCCTGTTTTTCCTTTTTTGCCGCTTTTTTATTCTTTCTTTTTGCTGTTTTTTGCCTTATGCCTGGCATGCCACGAATGCCTGGCACATATACGAGTATGCAAATGATACGCTTGATATATTTAATTTGAGTCTTATGCACACATTCTCGTATAGGCAAGTTAACGCGCGCCAGCATGCCGCGCCGACGCTGCCGCCACCTGCCAAATCACATAATGCCAGCATATTAACTATGAAAGATGTAAAATCATTTTTTCATGTAGGGAAATAATTAATATCATATTACAAAGCAAGTTAATGCCGCAGAAACTCGCAAACTCGTAAACAACATTCCCCGCCAGCAGCACTCGACTCAAAGCGGCGAAAGTGCGCAAAGGCTTTGAAAAATCATCAACCAGCTGCGGCCTGCCTAATAAATGTGACTAAAATTAAATTCCATGTAATTCCCGTGCCAACTTCATCACAGAATTTCTTTTCCTTTTATTTTTATTTTTTGTTTTATGAGCATTTCCGTGCCGTGCTCAAGAACAAAGTCTGCTCCTTGCCCATTCAGGCCCGAGAGTCGGCAACTGGCAACTGGCAACTGGCAACTGTATAGTTTTCGATTTGGCTTCAGCATTTCACGAAATATTTCAGCGCAATGTCTATCAGCGAGTGCAGCACGAAAAATGCTCAGCAGCGTCAATTTATTACGAAAGGTTTCTTTCGCAGTTGCGCTAAAATGAGTTAAATTAGTTTGTGTGAATTATAAGGCAGGGCATGAAGTTTTATGCAATAGTTGGCGAAATTTAAGCTGAACTCTTTGTCTTTTTTTAATTTGATTCTGGCATCACTTCAACAAATATGATGTGCTAAGTTCGGTTGCTTTAATGAAAGTTGCGAAAATAATGTAAAGCCGAAGCAGATCCCCGCCTAGAAATCCCAGACATTATTTATGGCTGAGCTGCGCTTACACGCAACGAAAAAGGAGTCACACTGCAGCCTCACACACATGTTGGACATTCCCTCAGCTCAAGAAGCTTAGTAAGGAGGCGGCTCCTGTTGAGTTTATCAAATCAGCAGATGCTTTCTTTAGTTTACATAAGCAAATATGTAATAAATGCAAATACTTGGACTTCAGAAAGGGTACTTGAGGGTATTTTGCAGAAAGTGGCAATGTTGAAAATGAAAAATATATATGACACGATTAACGTAATATAAGAATGATTGGTTTAATTGAAGTAGCCGAAGAAATCTTTCGTGGTCAGCTGCATTTTTTTGGGGGGTTGTTGTTGTTTGTCATAATATCAGAAACATATCCCATGTCTATGCAAGCCAAGTAAGATCTAAAAACTCAAAGCAGTGTCTAAGTAGCAGTTATATTTTATTATTCTCAGACGGCAGTTAAAGACATATGAATTGTTGCTTATATGCCACTTCATTATCTAACTAACTTGAGAGAAATATAAATACCAAAATTTTTAATAGAATATTTGCAGCGCCTGTCTAATAAAAACAATACACGCATCCTTACTCAAATATCAACAATAAAATAAAATAAATAAAAATATAATAAAAAAAAAAAGAAACTAAAATGCCAAGTCTGATTTCAGTGCATTCATCAGGGTTGGCTGCAGTCACCCACGAGATCTGCATACTCGATTAGCGCTGCTGCCTTGGCGCCTGTGTTTCGTACAGCTAACTGCGCCAATTTGCCTTTCTGCAACAAAGTAATGAATGGCGCTTAACAAATTCAAAGGTTCTTACTCTAGTGCAGATTTTTAATAAAGATTGCGCCGCAAAAACAAAACATAAAAAAAACAAAAAATAAAGGACAGCATAATGTTTGTGGTTATTAAATTTAAGTGACTATTCAAATTATTTCGCAGAAGACAAATGCTACGGCAGGCCTAGAGTTCATTGTTGACTATTTATGGGTTTGTCGGTGAGGCTGACTGCCTCCTGCTGTTGCAGGACTTTTGTGTTAGCCTTTTGTTTAGTTTTATTTGCGCATAAGCTGGCCATGAACTTGAACTGGCTGTCAGCTTGACTTAGCGTGACTCACTTTTAAATGCTCGAACGCAGGAATTCTCATTGGCACTTCACTTTCATGTTGCCTGGTAGCAAGAGGAAGAGAAGTGAAAGAGCAGCTGCCGAACTAAGCCAGATAACAGATGTCCTTTGCTGCTGTAAGCAAGACATAAATAAGGCAGCATTATGCATAATTAAATTTAAACCGAATGAAAAACACGAAAAACAACAACAAGCAAAATAATATAGTTCGCGATTTTAATAAGCAACACAATTTTATGCTGCCTCATTTGTGCAGATTTGTCAAATGTGGCCAAATTTTAGTACACACATCAAAGGAGACGTCATAACTGCCTAAGTACTGCGTACCTACACATATGACAATTGTATTTATGCACCCTTCTGCCTTCTTCTGTCTGCTGACTGCGCAAAGAAGATGTCGGCTGTGTGTGCGTGTGTGTGTGTGTTTGTGTGTGTGTGTGTGTGTCAGTCACACAATCCGCACTTTGACAATGTCAGAAGTTTTATTGTGCGAGTAGTACATGAAATGCGACAACACTGTGAAGGAGATGGGAGGGAGTCTTGTTTTGCGGCAGTGATAGGGAGACAGACTGACGACAGGAGACAGACTGGAGACAGACTGGAGACAGGAGGCGAACAAGCTGATAATGATGATGAATCGACTAATATGTATCTGAGTATCTGAAATACAATATAAACGAAACGTTTACATTACTTACGTCTTTCTGAAAGATTTCTGCGAAAAATGGTTTACGATTTCTTGCGCTGCTTTGTCGCTTTGTTTGTTCCTGCGCTGCGAATAAACATGACAAAAGACGAAATCACGTCAAATCCTGCACAGAGGCAGGCAGCAGCAGCAGCAGACGACCCCCATACTCGCACTTAAAGGTTACACGTATTTAAATTAAATAAAAAAGCAAATGACATTAATTCTTTTTTTCTCTTTGTCTTCTGTTTTTTTTTGGTTTTTTTGTTTTGTTGTCTTTTTATCATTATTGTGCTTTGTTTCGTTGCTACGCAGAATAGACGTCGTAAGAATTTATGTTGCGGAAAAATGTCATCTATTCTGCAGCGGAGTCAATGTTGCAGATTAAAGAAGTGTTGACAACAGTTTTGCGGTTTGTTAATGGCAACTAATATAAATGAATTGTGGCAAGTCGAGGACAGATTTGTGGCTTCGCTTTGACTACCTATGACAGCTTTGCATAAAAAAAAACACAAACCTATGCACAAGTTTATGGCACAAGAACGTCGTCTTGGTTACTCAGCGCCAGAGCAGGCATGTGAGCATATGAGCCCATAAAACAAAATAAGAAACCCTCACTTCATCCTAATGTTACCTGAATTCGCAGTAAATCAATTGACGTTATTTGGCTTTTCGAAGGAGCATTGGCTGCTTGTTTAGTATTTTATACGGAGCCAATGCTGACAGTTCGTTAAGTCGTCAAAGCATATCCGCTCCTATGTGCGTGCACCTGCCCAAGGCTGGCTGAGTTCTTTGGCTAGAGATCTCTGCCTCTTGTCGGCAGTTAGGCCAATGTCTGCCAATTAAACCCAACACGACAAGTTGGCAAGTGAGCAGAGCTGTGAACAATGTGTGGCCGCCATTAACACAATAAACGTTCCCTGGGTTCCTGGTCACACAGAAACTATACAAACATCATGTGGTTCCATTGATTTGAAATATTTAAGTATATCACTAAGCATCCTTGTAGCTTATCAAGCGCGTATGCAAAAGCAATGCAGGTAGCCAACTCAAGGTCAAAAAGTGCTCCACAAGAATCCTGTACTCGTCAAATATTTCACAAATTATTAACGCAAAATATTTAACAACTTAAAAAAATCATAAATTGGCAATTCATTTGCGGTGAATCTCATATAATTATTTTTTTAATATTTTATTTGGCGTAACACTGCAATTAAAAATCTGAGAGGTATAAATTTTCAAAACTTTTCAACGTTTTTTTTATTTACACTTGTAAAACTTTTTATATAGTTTTTATAAAATTTATATTTTACGTAAACTCGTGGTAAAGTTGATTAATAAAAATACCAATAATTAAACAAAATTAAGTTAACGCGAGTTGCTAACGGATAAAACAAAAACAACAGCAAAAAAGAGTTAACTGTTTTTGTAGGCACACTCACATACTCACATACTTGACACGCGAATCGAGAGTTGAATTCGCAATTAAATAATGAACGCACGAGGTTCATATGCTGAAACTTAAAAATAAATGCGAATAAAAACAGAAAACCATGACAAACCGTAAAAAATGAATAAAAAAACAAAGCCACAAAAATTAACTGGTTAAAAAAAATGCAAATTAAATTTTTATATAATAGGCTTATAAAATAATTAAATGAAACTTCCATTGAAATACACAAAAAGTTAAACCAACAATGACAACAACAACAACAACCGCATGGAAATTATGACTGATTTGTTTGCAAAAAAAGCAAACAAATTAAATTGAACAAAATACTCTATATATGAAATTATTTCAATTTCATGCGTTTTCAAAATCAATTTATTAAAGTACAATAAACAAAGATAAATACAAGTGAAACTAAATAAATAAACCAAAAAAAAAACCAAAAGGGAAAAAAAAAACAATAAAGAAACAAACAAGTGAGCATGACAATTAATTGTTAAAAATCAATTTTACAACGAATGTGGTTAACGCATTTACAGCGATTATTTCAACCATTTTAAAATAATCCAGCAAACACACGCACACACACCCACCCACTCATACACACACACACACACAGCCAAGCAAGCACAAAGCGAAAACAAATTAAAATAAAAGAGGGAGAAAGAGAAAAAAAAGAAATTAAACTATGTAAACATGCGTCAAGGGCAGACCGTTGGCAAGCATCTGCATTTGAGAGTGGTGAGTTTTGGGTGCAGAGGGGCAGAGACGGCTGCGAACGTGCATACATCACCGTCTTCGGCATTATTAACGGTTTGAATCGAAAGCGTTTAATGCAATGCGAGCTCAGCATGCTGAGCATGATTCTCAACGATAATGATGAGCTGTCGGTTTGTCTGTTTATCTGTGCCTGTGTCTGTGTCTGTGCCTGTGTTTGTGTCTGTGTGTCTGCCTGCCTTCAGTTGAATGCATGTCGTCTCCATGCTGCTGATGCCGGCTGAGCCATGCTCAGCTACAACAGGCAGCAGCAGGGCGAGCCAAATTGAAACGAAACGGAACGAAATGAAACGAGGCGTCTCTGTGCCTGTCTTGCTTTCTTTGTCTGTTGCTGTGGCTGCGGCTGTGGCTCTTACTGATGCTGGTGCTGCTATTGCCGACGCTGCCGCTGCCGTCGCTGCCGCCGCCGCCGCCGAGTTACATCATTCACACGCAATGTTGCACACAGCCGGCAGACGGCAGTGAGCTGCGCTGAGAGAAATTACGAGTGTGAGTCGTCCGGCAAAAACAGAAATTAGATTAAAACTTTCTGTAAGCCTCAAAATAACTGCAATGAAGCATTTTTTGTTGTTGTTATTGTTGTTGTTGTTGTAGTATTTGTTCATGGCCTGTGTAATAGGTCAAAGCTAACTTAAATTGTGTTTTGACGTTTGACTTTTAGCTGGCATATCAACTTTGGCACTTCACTGACAATTTTCTTTATTGGCAGTTAATTAGCATTGAGTTGAATTTAGGCATAAACGCAAAACGCAAAAGCAGACAAGTTTTCTAAAGTTTTTGCTTACTTTTTTTTTTTTAAATTATAATTTGCTTGCATAACATTTGATTTGCTTGTTTGACTTTTAGCAATTATTTTGAGTGAAATAAAATATAAATGTAATTTGTTTATGATTTTTTCTTATTTTGTTTGTATTGCTACTTTATTTGATTTAATTTGCTGCAGAAAATAGAAGATTAAATATAAAACATTTCTCTTATATATTTTTGTGTGTGATAAACTTTTATATTGATTTATGTCTAGGGGTCCTGTGATCAGCTAAGGTTGAGTTTCAGCTCGATTACTTATTTTGATTTTTACTTTTGGTTTATTGAATCGTGTTAAATCTATTACCATTGCTACAGATATGCTCTTGGTATTTATGCCAACTATGGACTTTATTCCAAAGTTCGGTTTGTTGTCAGATTTAAATTCCAATTAGTTGTTATCATTTTGTGGGGAGAGGTATAGTGTCAAAATAACATTACAGTACTTTTCTGTTGTTGTTACCTGCTGCTTGCGTATAATTAGTTTCTTACAGTGTATGCAAGGTAGATGGTTACATGTACAACAATAAAAACAACAACAAAAAACTATCGATTCAACTACGAGAGCACATTTGCATCGAAATTGATTTGTGTGCGCCCAAAATGCCAATATTGCAAAATTGCCATTTTACTGGGGCGTCTTTAGCCGCATTTTTAAAGCACACTTGCACACACACACACACACACACACACACACACACACACACACACACACACATGCTATCCACTAACTATCACAACAACTTTTCTGCTAGCTGCCAGTCTGCTTCAGACTCTTCCCGTCTCCCTTCCGCTCTGTCGCACTTTCTCTTTGCTAGCCTATTTAGTGCCGTGTGTTGCCTTGTATTGCCGTGTGAGTCTATGTGTGTGTGTGTGTGTGTGTGAGGATGTGTTGCCTCTCTGGCACTTGCTGCTATGTGTCGAAAGCTGCATCAACAGTTGTTGATTAAAAGTCGCTTGACGAGATTTGCTACTTAACTAAATTTTGTTGCGGTTTAAATTTGAAATTTGATGAAAGTTGTCGACGCGTTCGCAAACTGCAATCCGAGTATTATCCACTGAGTTTGCGTTGCCAGCAACAACAGCAACGGCAGCAGCAGCAGCAGGACAACAACAACAACAACAAATAACAATGTCGGTAACGCAAAAACCTATTTAAGAACATTTAAAAGCATTTAAAAGTGTTTTAAAAGCGTTTAAAATGCATAACACCTTTGCTATGGCAGAGCATACTTTACGCGCCACACACACACACACACACACACACACACACACACACACAGATATATATACATATACACAGCCATTCACCCATACACATGCACACCCACTCGCCTGCTATTTTATACTTGCTGCCTTACAGCCGAATGCCAGCTCCATTGGCCCCACTAAGCCAAGTCAATGTATGTGAGTGTGAGTGTGTGTGTGTGTGTGTGTGGATATGTGTGCGTGTGTTAGTGAAAAGTTACACCTACGAAAAACGCGAACGATTAAACTTGCTTAAAACTAAATGAACATTTTTTTACCATTGTTATTTTTGTTGTTATTGTTGTTGTTTTAAATTGTTGTTCTTGTTTTATTTTGTTTGATTGTTGTTCTTGTTGTTGTTGTTTTTGCTACAGTGTTTTTATTTAAAGACTGCTATGATGTTGATAAAAAACTAAAAAAAAAAGGTGAAATGAAATAAAGCAAATAAGCGATTTGAGTTACGCACAGCTTAGGTTATGTTGACTTGCCTAATACCCTACAATATGCATGCACAATTTAAATAAAATAAAAGCAACAAAAATTACTTAATTGTTTTACACAACATCAACTTATAATTGAAAATGTAACATTATTTTTATTCCCTCAAACTAATCATATGTCTCAATATAATATATATCGGCTTACTATATCATATAGCTGCCATTGCAACAATTGAACGAAAAACAACATTTAGTGAGCATAATTTTTTTGTATATTGATTAATTAATTGATTAATTTTAAGTATTGTCCAATTATTTACCTAAATATGATAAATATCGGTTTACTATAACATATAGCTGCCATAGAAACGATCTGCCTAAAAATGATGTTTACAAATTTTTTTTTAGATTTTAAACTCGGAACAGGGTATTCTATAGTCGGGTGTTCAACCTCGGTGTGCAGTATGCTGTTGGGACTTCTATTAGGATTCACAAAGGTTTCTTGCTTGTGGCATAAGTACTTTCAATATTTTGGGGTCATACACCTATATTTAGCAGGGACTCTGGCTGCCTGTGAGCTGATTGGATGAAGCAGTAATTCTTCCAGAGCCCTACTCTTCATCAGAGACCAACTTGTATTTACCCACTGCGTGTTTGTGTTCATACTCCCCACCAACGTCTACACATATGTCGCCAGTAAAGTAAGAATTGCCTTAGGGGAGAGAGCTGCGGGAGTGAGTGAATTCCTCTTGCAGCATTGGCTGCACAGACAGCGACTCAATTCAGTGCCATTACCAATGTGCTGTTGAGTCAAACGCTGTCCATTATCAATATGCTTGCCGAGGTGTTGGCGTAGTGTCCTGTAAATAGAGTAAAGCGCAACAAACGCGCACTTAACGCTAAACAACGCGCGTCCATGGTGTTCTCCATTGTGTTGCTGCCCCCTGCAGCTTCCCCCGCTGTTGGTGCATGGGCCAACAATTTTCGCACGGCATTTTGTTTTGCACGGTTGCGCGCGTAAGTGTTGCCAACTCGTTTGTGGGTATTGTTGCCAGCTATGCTGCAGCTGCTGCTCCTCCTGCTGCTCCTGTTCCGGCTGCTTCTTCTGCTGCTGTCGTTGATTGTTGTTGTTGTTGTTGTTGTTGATGCTACTGTTGCTGTTGATGTTAGAGTTCGGCGACTGTATTTAGAGTGCAGACTTTGTTGTAGTCATTGCTATTGGCATTGTTATTGTTGTTGTTGTAGTTGTTGCATTGTTAGGGTTTTTATTTAGTTTCATTTGGCAGACACTCAATCACAGTTAATGAATGAAGCACGTACAAAATGAACAATGACAACAACAACAGTAACATACACACACACACACACAAACACTCAGTACTGTCGAAAAGTATACAAATACAATACCCACCCATACACACACTCCCACTCACACACACACACACACACACACACGCATAGATGCCGTGGCATATAGAGCGTTTTGCACACTTTTATGTTAGAGTGCGCTTAATTTTGTTTGAAGTGGTTTTGAGCATACACTACACTACACTACACTGCACTACACTACACTCTGCTACACTACACTAGACTACACGACCCGCAACACACACTATACTGCATGGCAGCAATAAAAAAAATTGACATACCATACCAAGCGACAAAAAAAAAAAAAAAAGAAAAAAAAAAGGAAACATCCAAAAGCGTTTCCCAGTATTGGCCTTAAATGTCATCTGTTGGGGTGGAGCGGCAACGTGCGCGCGTGGGTCGCGGGCCAGGCCAGCGCATATGTGTTTTGGGGCAGCTTGACCAGAGTGGCCCTGCTGCACAGCACAGCATTGTTGCTGATGACAATGTCAACCATTATGTAGTTAGTTTCATTTAGTTTCATTTTAAGCTGCCTGTTGCAGTTTACGACAATTTTTGTAGCTCGTTTGAATTGTTTTTCTTTTATTTCTTCCCCTCCCTGCGACCAACCCCCCCTCCATTGTTTGGTTTTTTGGTCACTAAAGTCGCCGCTGCCGTAGTTCATTTGGTAGCTTTGCGTTTGCGTTTGCGCGTTTGGGTTCGGGTTCGGGTTCGAGTTCGAGTTTGGGTTCGAGTTCAATGCGCTGCCATGGGCCAACTTTTGAGTAATTAGTTGGTGGCGTGTTGGCCAACAATTAACTAAACTTACTTATTTAATGTACACTCAAGTGATGCTTTTATTGTTGCTGGCTGGCTGCCTGACTGCCTGGCCTGGCCTGGCTGGTGTGTGGTATTTTTTCCGGTTTGGCTTCATTTATTTGCCAAATGCAAGCACGGAACTACACTGCGACCACTTGGCGTTTAATTAGTCAGTGTGCGCCTAATGCTCAGCAATAATATTAAATTATTTCTACTTTTTCTTGCTCATGCCCAATGCTTCTGCTCTTCTTTATTTTTTTTTTGCTTGTTTTGTGTGTGTTTTTTTTATTGCTGTGCAATTGCTGTGAAGTTAATTTCCTGTCAATATTATGCAATCAATGCAAATGACACTTGAGACAGCGCCACGTTGACTATTAATAAGCAAATCAAACAATTTGTCGCATACTTTAAGCCAAATCAAGTAACCCGTTAAGGGTTTACTTTGTTCTCTCTCACACATAAACACACATATACTTGTGCGCAGCCATAAGCAGTTTGAGCAGACCACACTTAGTTTGGGTAACATGACAATAAACTCCAAATGAGCAATTAGTTGCTTGGGGGCAATGATTGACACCCCCGTGTGCCTTAAGTGGCACTTGGAAGCAACATATATATATACGAAGGCCGCTAGCACTGGCGCAGCATCAACAGAAATGCTGTTGAACCCATGGAGACACAATGTTCAGCATGAAACTGCTGCCACACAACGAGGCTACTCTGTAGGCATATGAGCGGCAACACTGGCGAAACAGAGAAGTGCTGCCTTAAGAATGATCAGCAACTGGCGGGGAATGCACCGATGGACATTCCAGCATTGCTTAGCAGAGGATTGGAGAACTGCAAGTATAGCAAAATTGCCCAGCTATATAGGGCATGGCATGGAAAAAGGATATTTAAGGTCTTACGGAGGACCCCAATAAGCTGCTTGAATAAACAGACGCCCCAGTTAACAGACTTTGCTACTGACTGATGGCTGCTGTGAATTGTTTAATATGCTTCCGGTGAAATTTCGACATGAAGGCAACCAGCTAAGTACGCCTAAGTAAGCTTAACATATCTTACCTTTGAGCCTTAGGTTTCTCGGCGATAGACGAGACTTGGAGGCTGGCATCGGCTTATCGGTATACTCAGATATGTGCTAAGCTCACATGCAACAACGTCTAGGCAAAGGAGAGTTCACCTGCAGCTTCCCAAATACTCTAACATCTAAGAAATGAGAGTTCTCGAGGCAGATCGCAGGCTTATGCGGCCATGTAACCCTTCCAGTGCTGTGACTTTGGTGGAGTTGCCTGGATGCTCATACGTTTAAGTTTATGGAATAAAAAATAAAAAGCACATTCAGTGCGCACACTGTCACTTACTTTGTGGTTAAAATTTTTATTTTTATTTTATTACTATTTTTATTTGAGTTTCTTGTTTTTTACGTATTCTTGTTTTTATTTTGTGTTTGCTGTGCTGCCATTTGTGCAACAGCGAAATGCTGGCAAACAATCTTAGATCCGTTACAGATTTTTATGTGGAAGCACTTTAAGTCATAATATTTCATTGACACACACATGGCGGTCGGCACAGAGTCACGTAAAAGCTTATTCGCTTTTCTATATCCACTTTATTACTCCTTTGCGTCGCATAACGCAGCCGACTATGTGCGCTGTATGGGTCGACACATTGTCTTAAGTACTGCTTCTGTTATTAGATATCAGATGCGAGTGTGTACTATTTTCATTCCTTTGCTACGCTTCTCTTGTTGGGGGGTACACATGCAGCGAATAAAACAGGGAGCATATTTAGTTGGATCAGCTTTTGCTTATAAATTTACTTATCTGTTTTATTAGAAAACTGTTGGCTGCCAGCACGGCCGGGCCGTGGTGATTGAGACCCCCAATCGTTTATTAGCTAAAATCATTCGTTGGGCACTTTTCAACTCTTAGCATTGATATAAACATAAACTTTTATGAAAATCAATACACTCTGACCCGAAATTAATGGCTACGTAGCAGCAGGCGGCACATGACAAGCGTAGGATCATGACTTCTGGGATGACAGAACTTATTTTAAATTATATACTAGCTTTGGAATGAGGGACTGGCTATTGATATGCAGGTGAAGTGACCAGATTACTTGGTCAGTATGATAATGGAGCATATCTTCTTATACTGTAGATAGGATTATTGATGGTCACATAATTCAATGATTGATTTAAATTATTGCTAGTTGACAGTCAGCTCTAGTGCAATAAAGAAGCCAATAAGAAGTAAGATGCAGAACGATGATATGTGGACTAAGATGTAGTCTGTGCTTTAAAGAAGAGAAAAGGGAGTTGAGAGATAAAGTAAGCAGTCAAAGCTTCCACTTATTTCCAAAAACTCTACTAAGTATGCCATACAGACAGTTTCTGCAGTCTCTCATAGGCTGTGGTCAACTATGTGAGGATTTGCAGCCGACAACTTTTTACTGTACAGTTTTCAATGCTTTTCCAACTATACAAAGCCGTAGACGACAATAAGAATAGCTTGATCTTTTATTTGTTTTTGGGAACCTCTAATGCATAACCACCTGGCTACCACACAGTCATGTCCACTTACACACTGTCAAGCGCCATGCCAAGCCGCAGAGACTAATATATTTTGAATTATTTTTGCCAAATAAAGGATTGCCTTGGCACAAGCATCCCCAGTGCAGAGCGGCCGGAATGCAAAAGAGAAGTGGTAACGAAATGAAAACATTATTTCAAATGCAAGAACCGAAAACCGAAAACAAAACATTGAAATAAGCGACAAATTAAAATTGTGTCTTTAAAGTGAGCAAGAGGCAGGGGAATTGTCTCAACTGCTCGGCAGATGTGTAAATTCTCACCGCCAGAGCAAACACAGAGCACAGCTGCCGCGCACACAATGTAAGAAAAATAATAATAATCAAAAACAAAAAAAAAAACAAAAAAAAAAAGAAGTAAAGAAAAATAAAAATATACAGGACAACAACAACAATATGAAACTGCAGGAATGCGCACTTTATAATTTAATGAAATTTAAATTAAAAAATGCACGAGACTCTTGCCTGAGCAGGCAAAGAGGTTCGGATATAAAAATAACATATACGTGAGTTCATTTTGCCACAAAATTGCAAAATTATAAATAAAAGCAACTCCGCCAGCGCTGAAATGCGCAAATAGCTTTACCCGCACAATTAAATGCCGAGATGAGAAATTTAATAACTGCAGAGAGAAAGGGAAAAGAAAATACAAAAAATAATACAAATTCCGGGAACCACCTTAGACGGATAATTCATTAAAGCATTCAGTTGATTGCATAGCAAAGAGAGGTGAAAAATTGAAATCACGCGGGTTGAGCTATGAAAGGCTGTGGGTGGGCTGCCAGGCAGATAAGCATCGGAATGTAAGTTTAAGCAGCTGCTGCCGACTATGCGAAACGCAGCACGACAGAATTTGAATTCTTCTTTCGTAGTGAAAATACAATATTAGATCAGCTTGTATGCAAAGCCAAAGTCAATCAGATGCAGGCCACAGTCTATGAAAAACTCATTAAACGTGAATCAACTGAACTGTGCATAACGCAATATTTCCGGTTAATAAATGCATATGTGCCATTGTCCCCTTTGATGCGAATATTTTTCATTTCATTGTGGCTGAAATAAATCAAAAATTTATTGACAGTTACAAATTGATGCAAACGATTTTAAATCGCTACGCTTTACTCGGTTTTGGGCTTGTCAGATTAAAAAATCAAATATGCAGCCATAAACACAGTGAAAGGAAAAACAAAAATATATATAAAAAAAAAAACATACAACAGGCAAGAAAAACACAAAAAAAAAAAAAAAAAACACAAAGAGAAGTGCAAACTTATAAAAGAACAATTCACTAAGGACGAAGCATCTTCAACAAGAATTTTTTCTCTTGGCCGCATAGCTCAATGCAAGTTAGTCCCCATAGACGGTGCCCAATTAGTTTCCGGTGTTTTGGTCAATTCGCAATTTGTTCTACTGTCATGTAGTCCAAATAATTGATTGCTACATTTATTGCAAGTCTTAATCGAAAAAAAGAAAAGCCATTTGCGAGTTATGCCCGGTAGAGATTTTGGGAGTTAACTTTTTTATAATCTTTGAAATATTTAATTGCATCAACTTCTGCAGAAAATTAATAAGTATTAAAGGATAAAAAAAACCCATGCTCTGACATTTAAATTAGAATAGCAAAAGAAGCAAGGCTACTTTGCCTTAAGGCCCAGAGGGATATTGGCACAGATAAAGCTAATATCCTTTTAGTTTTAGATAATCTGCACCAGAATATAATATTGTTATATGTTTGGCTCTTTATATAGGAAAAATTATCATTAATTCTATTTATTTGAACCCAGAAGTAGAAAAAATTCAGAAAATAATAATTTTTGCTATATAAACAATTTAATACAATTGGTACAAATTTTGCACACTCAGGCTTAAGTTAAGGAGTAATTTTAATTAAAATTTATTTTTAATTATTTAAAAATAAAATAAACTTAATAATATTGATAAACTATGAAACAGTTGCATATGAAATAAAAAAATAATAAAAAAAAAACATTGAAAAAATAATTACGTAAACACTCGAACTCGCATTAAGACTTTTATGTGAAAACATTTTTCATTTGATAATTATGATGACAATATACATAACATAAATACGATTGCATAATGTGCAGAGACAAAGCATTTTGAATATTATGCTGAGCTCACTCAATATTACAGTTTATGTTTATTTAATTAAATACTCAAAAACAGAGCAAAGTGTGTCTATATTTATTTTACAATTACCGCTTCCAGCTGCGTGCCTGCCGTCATATGACGCCCAATAACCGCAATGTTGACAAAACGACAACAACAACAACAACACGAAGCATGAAGCATAGCAATAATCGCACACAAAGATGCAAATACCGCACATAACACATTCCGGGTCATTAAAAAAATTATAGCAGCAATTCATAAAAAACTGTCAGCATCGATGTTTGCACATCTCCCAACCAACCGCTAACTGCCAGCACCCAGCCACCCAACCACCCAAGCACCCACACATTCAGCAAGTGAAGCAAGTGAGGCAAGCGAAGAGCTTTCATATTTGCTGACCCCACAGGCACTTGGCATGTTCCGCTACACGTCCCTCAACGACAAATGTATGCTAATAAATTTCTAATTGAATAACGTTTACCATAATGCCAATATAGCCAGCATACATGTGTGTGTAAGTGTGTGTGTGTGTGCGACCGAGTTGAGCTGAGCTGACTGAGCTGAGCTGCGTTGCTGCTGCTTTCAATATTCCCACATAACTTATAATGTCATTCGAATGGCTTAAAAAGCGTTATCATTTTCTTTATGTCTTTCCTTATTGCACAAAAAATGCGCTTGCCATAACAACTTTTGCTGCTGGTCGACAAGCAGCAGCCGGAGCAGCAGCAGCAGCAGAGTAGCAGCAGCAGCCGGAGCAGCAGCAGTGGCAGCATATGTAGAATACATGCAATAGGAAATGTTCGTACATATGCATTCATATGACCAACAGAAGTGGCAAACAATGGCGCCAAATGATGCAGGGAATTTTGAGCGGCAGGCCAACGAGAGGGCATTGCTGCTATAGTTGCAGTGCACACTGTGCCAAAGCAGCTTAAAAAAACACACATTTATTGCTAAAGTAAATGAGGACTCTTAGAACACCCAATGTTTAGCTATGCGAAAGTCTAATCTATAGAATAGCCTTCAAACAGAATATTATTTTGCTGAGTGTCGAGCATATCGAGGTTCCTTCTCACATCTCCTTGCCTAAAGTACAAGAGACTTTAGCTTATGTATAAAAGCAAACTTTATTGCTCACATGACTTAAACAGTAAAGAATGATGTGTTAATGAAAAAAAGTTAAATATAAACTCCAACTCAAATTAATTATAATGTGGATTCACAAAAGATAAGAAATAAAAATTATAACTAAGCAAGTTCTTTACATTTTCTTTCTTTCATTTCTTGATTCACCCCAAATTCTGTTCAGGGAGATACGTCTGTGATATACAATTAACAACTTACATAATAATTATGCTTAGTGTTGAAATTGTTGTTATCATAATATTTGAATATAAATATACACAAATTAAGGACTCACCGACTGATTTGTCTGCTGGCAGCAGTGTGCACTGGCCCAGTGTGCTCTGCAGTCATAGTCTTTCTTAGTTAGTGGTTGCCTGCAATAGAAGTAAAAAGAAAGCAACTAAACAAAGGAGCAAAAAAAGGCACAAAAAACAAAACAAAAACAAAATGAAAAATAACACAAAAGAAAGAAAAAGAAGAAAAATAAGGAAGGGAAGGAAGGGAAAAAAAGAAAAGTACAAAGCGGAGCAACATTTGCATTTTACAAACAATTGAAAAAGCAGTTAAACTTTTTATGCTGCTTTCACTTTATCGCACACCTAAAGTATGCTATATGCTTTTTGTATGCGCAATGACGTTTGTCGTTTCGCGTTGACTTGTGCGACGGTGACGGTGACGGTGACGACGTAGCCGAGTGTGTGTGCGAGCGAGCGAGCGAGTGAGTCTCTGGATGTGTGTCGGTTTGAATATTACCATTTTTTACGCTATTTGAGGCAAGGCGCGCATACGTTCTCTCATGTCAAGTAGCATTTGTGTAAGCGTCTGTCTGAGTGTGATCAACGTTGGCGGCGTCAACAGCAGGAGAAGAGTGGCGAGAGCGAGGGAGCAGCTGTGTCCGTGGATGACTGAATGAGTGAGTGAGTGTATGAATGAGTCGCTGCGGCTGTGCTGTGTTCTCGTGTGCATATGCATGTGTTTATGCATATGTATGCTTGTGTGAGTGTGTGTGTTTTTGTATTAGTTTCGCTAGTTTTTCGCGCTGTTCACTCACTTGTTGTGCACTTTTTTCGCCTTCTTGCGGTTGACACTTTTTTCTGTGTTTTCATATACGGTCGAGTGGTAATAAATGTACAAGTACACAGACACTGCTTATATGGCTTTGTGTGTGTGTGCCCTTTCGTCCTTCAATGTTGGTATGCACAAATGTCCAGCTGTCAGTTTGAGGTGACACATTTGGATTTTACAGTTTTTATGTTGTCTCGTTTTTGCTGGATTTGTCGAAAGGATTTTTTAATTAGATGCATTTGACGCATGCAACAAAAAAAGACGTGCAAAAGCAAGCAAACGAAGACAAATATTTTAAAAGACGTGAATACGTCAAAGTCCAATAAATACGTTGGAAAAAAAATTCAAAGCCGATTACTTATGACGATTTGCATTAAAAAGAAAAACATAACAACTACAGTAGTTCATTCATATTGCAAATGAAAACAAGGATTAGTCACCGCTGGCCACGTTCGTTAGCAGCATAATAATGTGACGTCACAGTTTACTTAAAATGTGCACAACATCTTAAGCTGTCTTACGTAATGAGTCCAATTGAGTGAATTCTTATTTTTGATGTAAATGTGGTTTGCGGCCGTGTGGATCAGACAACGACCTTGACCCTCAATGCGCCTATTAAAGCGCAGTAATTCCTCACTTCAAGTTTAAACGATTGTAATAAATGCAGTTTTATGTAAGCAGCAATTAGTTAAATAGCCTGAGAGTAGCATAAACTAAATGCGGTCGAAAATTGCAGCGCATAATATTTCATAGCTTTGCTGATGGAATGTATAATTAAATGCCGTACTCAGCTCATATTAAATTATGGCAAATGCTGGGAAAGACAAGCAATGAAATTTACTAATTGACCGTGAACACGTAGTCAGAGTGGAGACATGTTACACGTCTCATATGAAAAGCAACAGCAAAGTGAACGTTCTGGTAATGGAAAACTGTCATTATGTGCTAAGTAAAGCAGCTTCATATGCGCACATGATTTACAAATTCATGTGAGTTAGGGCACGTCTCATTTCAAAGAAAAAGCAAACATTGCAAGCAAATTGATCACTTCACTTGGCTGACGCATTTATTATATACATACTGTCAATACAAATCCAGTGACTTTTGGTCCTTTACATTACATTCAAGTGACTCTGGAATGGTTGCCAAAGTAATAAAACTGAAATGACATCAGTGTGTCTTGCGGGTTTAAGCAAATATGTAATGTTGGCTCGTTTTGTTTGCTGATATATTAACTTGTGTATTGAAATATTATTTTCACTTTTGGTGTTTAAATAATGCGTTGATTTTTCATTAAAACATTTCACTCTGTTTGTACACTTAAATTAACTAAACCATTAAAGCATTATTTTATTTGCCTTCTTGATTAATTTTGTTTTCGCTACTTTGTTTATCAATTTTTATGAATAATTTATAGTATATTCACAAAATAACTGATCAAATACAAAAATTTAAGCTTTTTAATGCTTCTTCACCAGTTTGTGATTTTATTCAGCAGTCGTAGAAAGTAAAGTAATTGCCATTCAATAAAGTCAAAGCGAGAGACATTATTTGACTATTTCAAATTTTTGTATTACAATGACAAATTCCTTGAGAGATGTCACTATATTTCAAGTGCATTGTCGCAACAAATTGCGACAGTCACATAAAAAAGAAGAAAACTGCAACTTAGTGATGATTCGATAAAACAGCAGTTAGAAAATTTCTAGTTAATTAACAATTATTGATATAGCTGAAACTCTTACTTTTTCAAAAAAAATATGCATAAATACGCATTCTCAATGTCCAAATCAAAGATGCAAAAAAAAAAAAAAAAAAACAAATAAGATAAACAAATTGAATGTGACTCCCACATGATGATGTCTTGTCTTTTTGAATGTTTTACTACTGTATTGCATATGAGTATCATTTAGATTCCTTAAAAAGTACAGAAAGGTCTGTGCAGCTAAGCACACGCATGGGTTGATGTAAAACGCTTAATGGCTAAGTGTAGGGTAAGAGAACATAGTTAATAAAATTTATAATTTTATCTATTAGATCATGTATATATATTGAGTTATCGTTCTCATTAGAACGTCGCCATTTTGAAAATACGCTATAAACATTTTTATTTTAATCGTCACATTGTAGACGTACAAATGAATCATTCCGTTCTAATGAAGAAGAGCCAATAAGCCGAAAAACTAAACATGAATTACATATGTACATGCCAAATTCAACTTACAAAGAAAATCCGCTTTTGATTTATTTAAAGATGTAAATGATATATTTTTCGTTATGTTTGTGTTGATTTTTTTGCATAACAAATGTAAATCTGAAACCTTGCAGACCCTCACAGTGTCGATTGCAGCAAGTGCAACTTACAGTAAAGTGAGGAGCAGCTGCAGGCAAACACTTTATTGCAATCTGCCAAGCTTTGAGTTACTTTAAATGAAATGTTGTGTTAAATCGACACCCACAGCATGGTTATGTGTTGCTCCAGCAACATTTGGGGGAAACCTTTGCTCTGCAAGTAAATATAAATAAATTACGAAAGAGTTTTAACAAACTCGAACCATAGTACAGAGCATATGGTTTCCCACACCACATTCGATCAACCGTGCAGTTACTTATTGAGGAGCGTCAGCAGTTACTTGAATTTGTTTGTGAAATTGCAAAGTTTTATAAACATTTGTAAATAAATAATTAACAACGTTGATAAACCGCAACGTAATAGGATCAACCGACATTGAAAGCAACATTAAAATAAATGGTAGGTGGTGGGTATCTTTGCTCTTTCGAACAACGGAAAACTTGAAGCAAAGCGAAGACATAAACTGTTTTCACTTAGGAAAAACTTAAGCACTTTTATGAATAGCGCAAGGCTGAGGTAATGGAATGCGTCAACATCAAAGACTCTCACTAATGACAGTTACACACTTAATCAGCAAATTATCGGTTCACAGTCGAACTTAGACTCAAGACTCCAGAAGGCTTTTGAAGTATGTCCTTGCTTCCTCGCACCCGTTGCGCCCAATAAAGTGAAAATAAATAAGGTATTTTTAAGGGGAACGATTTAAGTTTGTATCTTAAAGGAAAGGCTTCGATACGGTTTGAAAGGTTTCCTGATTCGCCAAACAGTTATTTCATATTTCTAGTGACACAATTAAAATTATTGCACACCTTGCATTGGTCACTGACTTCTGCAACATGTCACAAACAATTGACAATTGGATCGACAGCATACTCCCCAAGTGAATGAGCCACATTGGCAGCCAATCCTATGATATCAATGCGACTCACATAATCATGCATGTGCCAGCAGCTCACATATTTTAAGTATGAATTCAATGTACTTACACGAGTCTGTAAAATTGCTACTTAAGACAACAATGTGCTGATATATATGCATAAATATTAAATATAGTCCGAGCACTCGTGTCCGTTTTGTACATGCATATGTACAATGTAAAATATTTGGCAGTGCCAGTGAATTGTGTAGTTAACACTTAAATGTGGCTTAAGTCAGCTTTTGTGGTCGATATGAGTATTGTGGTGTGCATTTGCAGAGCAGAGCAGTGCAGTGCAGTGCGGTGCAGTGTGCCTAGCAATTTGACAAGCAATTCGTATGCAATTGTAGCCCGCATGCTACACTGTAATAACCATTTGGCAAGTCATTACAAGGGCATGAACGGGTATTCGCCTGTAAGCGCCACAAATCGTTTGAGTTATGGCACATATTAACGTCTTCCGGCTTACGCAAATCGAAATTGCATCAAATTATGACCAAATACTACAGTACAATTGCGATGACTTTCCCAAGTAAAACCTCAAACAACATTTATTTACCGCAATTTGCAGTTATTTTACATATATGTACATACATATATGCAATCTGCATGTATAACATATAAGCGAGTGTGTGTCGTGGTGTATGTGTGTGTGTGTGTAAGTCGTACACATAACACATAAATGTGGTGCATAAAATAGAATTTTTAAAAAGGGGCAAAACTACAGACGAAGGCAAAAATATGCAAACAAGTAGCACCATTCATGCGTGAAAATTTCTCGAATGCATTTTACTCCATTATAGTGCATGGAATACCATATTCATATACAAATACACATACGCACACGCGTAAGCACACATAGATGCATAGACGAAGTTATTGCATACTTTTTGGCGCACTTTCCCTCGCTATTATAGACTATTACACAATACACATGCCAAAAATATTTTACACGCAGACATTGCTATGCACACACAAGCAACTCGACAACAAACCGAAAACCACTATGCATGCTTGCATTGATTTCTACCATCAACCTGGCATACACTCAGCTATGCCAAACCAGCAACGGCAGCAGCAGCAGCAGTGTAGCAGGAGCAGCAGCAGCAGTAAGCTGCAATGTCAGTTCGTATGCATTGGGCCATAGTCAGACGACGCCTTGACTGCTTGGCTGCTTGGCTGCCTGTCTTGTGCTTCTAAGCACAATCAAGTGAAGCAACTAACAATTGCTGCTGCTGTTGCTGCTGCTGCTGTTGCCGCGGCTACCCTGGCTGCCGCCTCAGCATTCCGCAGTTGAGGCATCGCTTTATCTCAGCACAACTCCTTTTGGCTATGGCTTGTATTCGTTGGCTGGCTTCCGCTCTATTTACGACAAAGTAATAGTAAAATTTCATACTTCCGGTTTGCATTGTTATTGTTGTTGTTGTTGCTGTTGTGTCCTTGTCGTGCTGCCACCATGCGACTTGACTACAGTTCAACATAGATTACAGCTGCAGCAGCAGAGCCATAGCAGCCGATTTTACCCACCGAGCAGCGCTTAAGCTTATGCTCATCACACAGCTGATTGTAGTTGTTTATTTTTCTATTTTATTTCGATGTTGTTGCTGCTGTTGTCTGCTATTGTTATTTGTATTACGCTGGCTGCAGTCTGTGAGAGTCACAGTCATAGTCATAGACGCAGTTAGAGTCGGAGTTGGAGTCGGAGTCAGAGTCAGAGTCAGAGTCAGAGTCAATGCTGTCGCATTTCGTGAGCACTTTTGAGCGCACAATTATACGCCAAAATGAAGCTGCATCAACGCAAGTATGCTTAGGGCATTTTTTATGCTCACTCACTCTCGCTCCGTGCCTGTGTGTGGCTCTCTCCGCCCTTGCCGTTTCACATGCCGTTGCGTTTGCAAATGCTGCCGTCATATCTTTAGCTCACTCATGCCTTCGTATGACTGGCATTATGTTCTTGTGTTTTGTTTGATTCAAGTGCGTATTTTCCCTTTTGTTTTTGTTATTTTGCTTGTTGTTGTTGTAGTTGTTGTTGCAGCCTTTGCTGTTGCTGTTTTTTTATTCATTGTTATTGTGGTTTAGTGCTCTTGGTGTTTCGTTTGTTTTTGTTGTCATTGTAGTGGTGATAGTTGTTCTGATTGTTGTTGTTGTTTCAGTTTTAGCTGCCAGTTCTGCTGCTGCTGCTTCTTTTGTTGTTTCTACTATGGCTGCTGCTGCTGCTGCTTCTGCTGTTGTTTTGATACAACAATTGTTTTCGATGGCATCGTGTAGTTCTGGCATAAATATTTTGCCTGCAGCAGACATTTCGTGCATTTCAGTTATTTATGAAGCTTTCAAAATGTAAATCAGTTGTTGATAGTCAAAATAATGATCGATTTGTTAAGCCAGCAGTGAGTAAAGCCAAGTCAAGAATAATAACGACAAAAAAAACTAGCAGCACTACACTGAAGCTGGTTTATCTTCTACTTTTTTCTCGTTACTAGCTTAAAAGTTTACAAAAAAAAAAAAAACAATTTAATGTAGAAAAGCTGTCATGTATTTAAAGTTGTCATATATTTAATATGCAGCATGAAGGCAACTGTCAGACCAACAGGTTTGTGCCGATTACAATGCAATTGTTAAATCTTTTGAATATAAAGTAACTTAAGACTGGAAGTGACTGCTGTGTCCAAACTAATGCTCACACACGAGCGTTACTTGTTGATTTTTGATTTATAAGTCAGAGTAGGAAGTTTAAGTAGACGAACCACTGGATTCAAAATAATCTGATAAAAAAGCTTAATAAGCAATGAACTGATTATTAATAGATTAAATCACACACTTCAACCAACTGAAGATCAGCAATCGTAATTATTTGGTTCGCCTTATGCATAGGTTAGGTTAGGTTAGGTTAAGCAGCTGCATCACAAGGAGAGTGATGTCACTTAGACCACAGTATGGGTCTGTTGTGAGCCACAAGTTTGGAGGCCTAGCTACCTCCCAATTTCTCTTTATGCATATCAATTCAGAAATTCTGCCTACAATTAATTATCAGCTAATATATTAAGGTCCAATAACGTCTATCAGAAAGGCAGAAATAATTGCTAAATTTGCCAATTAAAGTAATTTCCACGTTACCTTGGTTTAGTGTGGGAGTATTCCCTTTTTATAAAAAGAGCAAGCGGACGCTTTTTCTACAGTTTAGTACAATAAATCGCAGTTGATGAAATTATTCCAGGTTCAAAACAAAAAATTAAATTTAAACAAAATTTAATAATTACATAAAAGGTTCTAAATTATTATGTTAAACGTAATCGCTTTAAGCTAAATCAATATGCGCAGAATAAACGTTTGAGAGAAACTATTCTGCAACAAACAAAAGCAATTACAAAAAGTATGTGACAATTAAAAACAAAAAAGTAGATTATTCTATTATTTATTAGCTTTTTGTATTTATTAAACATGCAAATTAAATGCATTAAACAATGCACACGTCTTTTTTTTTCTATTAATTCTATGATGAATATTTGTTTGCGGCTTAAACAGAATCATCCCCATGCTTGCATGACAAGGGTCCTTTACACGTTTTAAAACGCCTACGGTTATGCAATGCAAAACAAAACAGAATTCAATTTTACGTTAATAGACAATATTTACTTTATAATTAGCGTAAAAATATGTTTATAATCAAATACGCATAAAGTGCAAAGGGGGAAAAAAGCACGAGGACATGCAAGCACAATGCACGGTGTACAATTACGAGTTAAAATCTAATTAAATTGCATGCAAAACATGCAAAAAGCCAACACTCACACGTACTAGCCATCAAATAGCTCAATAGCTCAGCTAAACAGCGAAGCAAACCGACAGCTGACGGACATGAGGCTGCAGCGACAGAAAAATCAACTGCATATACACGGAAAATTTTTCGAAAGGATACAACACTTGAGCGGACAGTTCTCTTAAGCGGATATCTCCCCTGAGCGAACAAGCGCTATGCAAATCATACTCTATCTAAAATAGTATAGAAAAGCGGCATACATTATCCAAGCTGCTAATAAATATAATTTATAGTCTAAAGGCCTATATTATATAAAAATAATATAACATACTCGCCTATACATCTGTATATTTCTATATAATACATAATATTTTAAAATTGACACTTTTGCGCTATGAAAGCACAGTAAACATATGCTCATTGAATATTTACACTCATAAAAAAACACTTGCATATGCTGCCTCTGTAATAATATATATTGCTTTAGCAACTCAAGATCAAGTGTCTCTCCCCTTGCCTCGTGGCCCTTTAAGGCGCTCGCAGTGCAGCATATGCGTGCGAATAATAAAAAATGCATGAGAAAATGGAACCTTAATACTTTTATGTGCTGTTTACGTGGCAAACGATAAAGAGTCAGCTTTAGTGCAAAACAATAAAATTTGCTCGCTGCACCCTAAAGTGTGTGCAGTCAACTGCGCGACAACATCGTCATATAATAAATAATATAATAGTTGAGTGAATCACCTTTCCACAGGCAAGGCACCGCGGCTGTGTGCATTTAAGTGCGTACACCAGGTGGTGTGCTGAGTGTGAGTGTATGAGTTTTAAAAACGTTATTGCGCATCGTGTTGCCTGTCGCTGCTCATTGACTAAAAACATAAAGTCAGTCACTCTGCACCTAAAATAGAATAAATCACTTTTGATTGAATTTGATTTTACGGTTCAAATATAACAAGTATCCAGGTGCGTTTACATGTTACTAGATATGTATGTATGTGTGTATGTGTGTGTGTATGTGTGTGTAATTTGAACATGTGCATGTTGTGAGTCAGCTGACAATACATTTTAAATGTGACGTTAATTTAAAACATGGGAAAATAATTGCACATGAAAAATGCTTAAAATTCATTTCGAATTTAGCGCATTTCGAATGTATTTCGGATTTAAGCTGCGCGTAATTAATTTAATTGTGCACTGTCCGATGTAATTTATGAGAGCGCGCAGGCGACAGAATGAAATCAACTGGCGAAAAACGTTTTTGTTGCAGCTCATTTGGTTTTTGTTTAACTCTGTCTTTGTAAATTTTTCTCGCTTCATTTTTCTCCATTTGTTTTATTTTATTTTTTATTTTTTTTTTTGTGTAATGTTTCAATTTAGCATTTTTTTCGCTTGACCTTTCACTTTAGTGCGAGCCAAGTGTGCATGGCATGGCGTTGGGGTTTGTGGCTTTATGGGTTGGGGGGGATTCGAGTTCGGGTGTGGGTTTGTGGATTCGTTGCTTGCGTTTATCTTTGGCAACACATCAAGCGTCGACTTGATGACTTCATAGCAGGGAGTCAGTCTGGTTGACGTTCTGCTTGGACTCATTAGCATAGTGATATTGATTTTCTGGTTAACCATCAATCAACAAACGTTTCACCAAATGAGATTGCCATGCAATTGAAACTCTGCTAACCACATGCACATGTTATGTATGCTTGAATGCCTCAAAGCGCCTGCAGGTATGCAACAACATTCGGCTCTTGTTTGGCTACGTACAAACTATGCCAGCGCACACTTGTGTGTGTTTCCGTTTATGTGTATTGGCATGCGTTATTGTCTTTGCGCGGTCATTTGGTCTCTCAACGCACACACGCATATCTCAAGTGAAATTACAACACATACTTGCACAATTAATGTTAGCACAAGTATAAACTAATTAACCATTAAAGTGGAAACATCATTTCCTCCTAAGCTATGCTTTAATTGCTAATGGCACTCTCATATATTGCTCAGTTATCGAGCTGCGCTATTTAAGTTCTAATTATTTATGATACCTTGTAAACACAATTTTATGCTGACTAGTTTACTCAACGAGTCGGCATTGCTTTGGCTGCAATTAATGCAAATAACAATTACGCAGCTCACATTATATTGCCTCACATTTTGAAGCCAATGTCATGGAGCATAAGTTATTGTTCTCTAGCAGAAGTTTTTTATACCCTCTACCATTTTTTGTGCAAATGTACGTAACAGGCAGAAAGAGGCATAGCAGATCCCATTAAGTATATATATTCGTGATCTGCAGCGATTCGATCTAGCCATGCCCGTCTGTCCGACTGAATGCACGGATCTCGGGAACGGTTAGACTCACAACCACCAAATTTGGCACGAAGACTCTTCTAATCCATAGGTATAACGAAAAGATATTTTTACTAAGAAAAACTTTCTTTGCTTCTTGCGCCTGACTATAGCCCCTGCCTTTCTATGTTTAAAATAAGTTTGGTGTGAGCATAGCTTTAATTATTACTGCTCCATCAACTGGGAATTTTTATTAGTATGGCATCAATGTTGGCACATAAATGATAAGCTGTCTCATAAAGACATAAAGAATATTGCTGTATTGCTGCTCGGCTAAATGATTTATTTATCCCACTATTATTTATTAACCATTCAAAGCAAAAGATCAACACCTCGCATTTTTCAACTTTTTACATCCCTCTAGACTTGAGCATACTTAAAAACAATTGTCTAGATAATGGCTGCTGATTGACCAATTGTTATGTTTGATAGGCAAATATATAAGAACTGAAGAAAGCAATCCTTTAATTTGTGATTAAATATTGATGCTTTTACTTGAACTTTGCATATTTTTCCTGATTTAATTAAAATGGCATTAAAAATTACCTCAAAAATAAACAAAGCCTTGAACTGATTTAAAGGTTTTATACGTTAATAGCCGATTAAAATATTTTACACAAATACTCAATTACAACGATGGACTAAATGCGTCGAAGCTGCCTGCGAGCTTGGATTTTTATAAATAAATTTGCATAACGTGCATTTCAATTGGCATGGCAATGTGGCAACGTGATGCATATTGTATGCATTCTTTGGCATTAATCAACACTGACAGATTGCAACGAAATTCCATTTAAATTCCCAATGTGTAACCAACATTTTAATTATTTTGACATTTTGCCGTTAGCTGAGAAATATAATTAACTACCACAAACATAAACACGAGCGCAAACTGCAGCACAAACAGCCGACAGCCAACAGGCAACAGGCAACAGTAGCATTGACACGCGGCGCTGGCTCACGTTCAATTTATTGTGTATATAAATAAATAGTAAAAATTAAATTAAAACAAAAATTAAAATAAAACAGAAATAACAAAACTGTCAGTTCCGTGTAACTTATCGTTTAAATACAATTCACCAATTCACTTGTTACTCCAATTTTAATCCTTTTAAATAAATAGCACAAAAAAAAAAATACAATATAAAAAAAATACTGTGTTTATGTTGTGAAACAGGATATGCAACACACACACACACACACAAAAAAACACTATTAGTGAGAAAAAAAATGCGGCAAAAATTAAATAATATCAGGCAATTGCGTATACAATATACAATTTGGCGTGTAATTAAAATTAATGGCATTAATGGTTTGGTCCATTTGCCATTATTGTTTATGCGTTTAATGTGCGACACACGATACCCGCACGATACACGAGCATTACATAATGCGGCCCGGCCGCTTTGGCTTTCCGATAAGCGCATTAAGGACTAGATTTAAATAAGGCTGCCATACAAAGAAATTCGATTGCTTCATTAGCTTGTGATTAATCTCATTGTTGAACCGACATCAGCAGCGTATTTCATATATCATACGATGAATCGTTTATTATGCCAATTGACAGTGAAATTGATATTGAAGGCATCTAATAAGGCAATTAATGCCGAGTATGAATTGAGCATTGAAGACACTAAGTAATTATCTGTAGCGAATTGCTCAAGTTACTCAACATTGGAGATGATCTTTGAGAAATTTGTTTCAATCACCAGATGGCATTATTAATAAACTAAGAAAGCAACTTCATGGTGAGATCGAGGAGATGGTAGTATATGTGGTTAATACGGCCTGAGTATCCTAGCAGATTTAGTCAGAAAGAATGAAAATGAGCTGGGAGTCTTTGATTGTAGACCTGAAAAATTGTTTCACCATTAAAGTACCGAAATGAATTAAGAGTCTGTGATTGTGATCTAAAGAGAGTTATGTGCAGACATAACAAGCATCCAATGCTTTAGAAAACTGCAACCAAAAAGTCTGTCAAATGTTTAGGAAACAATCCTACAATCGGTCTTTTGATGTGGGCATTGCTTATTGTTCTGTATCCCAGCATGCGTCGAATTTCTTTGCATGACTTTCAGTAGTCGTCAGCTTAGCTTAATTTACTTAATGTGAAAATGAAATCAATATTTGTATGCGAAAACTGATTGCGTCTTATACGTGCGACAACGCCTACTAAGTATATTTGTTGTTGCTCATTTTGTCAGTCCTTGTGCGCCATAATAAAATAGCCGCCAAGTTGAAGAAATCGAACTTTGAACCTGTATGCTAGCTTGTTTTAATTAATAACTGCATCGAGGCAGTATTTTGTGGCTGCACAGCTAAATCCAATAAAAACATGCGCCACCCATAAAACCAAACATTTATTTATTGCAAACAATTTAAGGTCATGAATATTTCATTGTGCATTATCGTTATGGGCCATTATTTTCATTTTCTCTATGACGACAATAAACACATGCACTGTACATACTCACATACACACATACGTATGCATATATGTGTAGAGTGCAAATGTAAGTGAGGCTGGCAGACTCCATGAGCTCAGAGCGCCCTGTACAGTTGCGTAGTCGTGGCCGTATATAAACGCAAAACTACGATTATGAGGCGCATATGGCTGTCGACGGGGCACATATGTATTGCTTCACACATAACTTGCCTAACTAATTTGGTTGTCTTCGACTTGCAGAAGACAAAGCGCACGAGCCAGAGACAGACAAATAATTAACAGACAAAAGTAAATTACAGCGCTGCCAGTTGCTGTTGCTGTTGCTGTGGGAACTGTGCGACGTTGTGTTGCGGCGCTCTGTGGCTGAAGTGGATGCTCTGTCGTCTGTTATACTTCGTTTGCCAAACAGCTTCTTTGAGTGTAAAATTTGTTCTTGTCTTCCCTGTTGCCATTACCATTTCCATTCCCGTTCCGCTCTCTCTCTGCCGCTATCTCGGGCTCTTTATGCTACATCTGTTTTTAGTTATGCAATTTTATGCTTGGCATATAGCCATGCCGCCAACAAGAGCAATAGCAACAGCAACAACCACAAGAGCAACAACTAAATACAGTTCATAGCGCAGCAGCATTGGCAACAACCAGCAGCAGCATGAAAACCAAGTTAGCAACCGACGTCAGTCAGTGGCCGAAGCAGCAGCCAGCAACAGTGTCGCGGTCAGGGGAGGTGGGGCCGCAACATTTAGTTGAAATTGACAAACACTTGTTGCTTGGCAATAGCTTTGATATTGGCTAATTTTGTAGGCAAGCGCAAAATGCTGGTTGGCTGTCAGTCTGCCTGGCTGGCTGGCTGGCTGGCTACCCGTATTCGTTTACTCAATCATAGCTGCCTAAATTGTGAATAGATAGTTTGCCAATAATGCGTTGGATACTCGCAATTGTCTGCCATGCGAACATATCGACATGTAGCATGTAGCGCATGTAGCAAGTGAATGATGTTGAGTATGCGCTCATCCATATGTTGATGACGATGACAACGCGGATACGGAGGATGCGGAGTATGAGTATGAGCATAATGATGCACACTCATTGTTACATTTGGCAACGGCGTTTACTTTGTGCTGATAGTGGCAATCAACGTTTCATGTTTCACGTTTCCCAGGCACGCACAACAATGGCCAACTATCAATAATAATGCTCGCAATAATGAGGATGTCATCCATGACGAGAGAATGCCAACGACGATGATTTTGATTGAAACGATTCAGTTTCGTTAATTTGGTGTACATTGCCTTGTCTGGCGCTGCCTTTTGCTTGCTTTGATTTGCCATGCCGAGCTTCACTGTGTGCCTGTCTCTGTGTCTGTTTCTGTTTCTGTGCCTGTGTGGGCAATTAGCGTTTGAAAACAGCAAGCAAAGCCGTATGTTCACTTGAAAAGTTCTTTTCGTGAAAGAGACTCAACTTTCTTTTTTTTCTCATCAGTTTATTTAGCATTGTCTTTAGCTTTAAATAAGAAGAAAAGTTTGATTGTAAGTCTTCTGCAGCTTCAGCAGGAATGGTCTTGTATTTAAGAAGGCTAAAGCCTCCTTACCTCATAAGTGAAGACCCTACTCCATAACGGCATTACCTTGCGACAATATAAGATATATTTTTGGAAATATTATATATATATATATATATTAGATATGAGACGTTTTTTTTTATTATTTTTCGCAGACGTTGTGGTAGCGCCCTACCAAGTAAGAGGACTTACGAAACCAGAACAAGTGTCCGTTCCACAGCTATTACCGATAATGGTCAAAAGCTGCTTTATTTACTATATAAAATTTATTAGTACTAGAAGATTACAAAAACTAATAAATAAATTTAAAAAACTAAATTAAAATTAATACAAATATACATAGTAAAATTTAAAATAAGATTCTAATTCTAACTAATTTCATTAAATCTACGAGTAAGAAGAGATTTCAAAGTGTGAGAAGAGGCTATGTTAGAAAATAAACGATAGTTAGAGTTATAAGTCAAACACATAACATAAAAGGGATCATGCTGTTTAGTCTAATTGGTATAGGCACAATGAGCCTTCCAACATCTTGAATATATTTGTATACCTCAGTTATACAATATCTTAGGCGACTATAGAGTCTGCAGTTTATCTTGATTGGGATTTTTTTGTTTAAATTAGATGTTTTCGAAAGCAGGTGTGATGCAGAGGTTAAAATGATACACCGTTGATTGACTACATACGGAGAGCGTAGATTAGCGTTGACCTGGATATGAACTTGTTTTTTTTCTCTGCATACAAGTTGGCGACTCAAAATGCATTTGTAGTTTGATGTTTAGTTCCGTATTCCTTGTTTCAGTATAAAATTCTACTGAGCCTAAGCTAATTTGTTTGTTTAACTTGTAAAACTTATCCAAATGAGATTTAATTTGATCACCCTTTAATAAGCTACTCAGTAGTGTAGAAATGGTAAAAGATTCTTTAAAAGTGGAGAAACCCCCTTCCTAGAAAAAGCTTATGTGTTCTTAACAGCATAATTAAAATGTATGTCAAAAATGTCAGGAGAGGAGTTGGGGAGAAGAGAAGTTTTGTAAAAAAGTTTCCTCGTTTAATTAAAAATGTTTAAAAAAATCTTTATTGTACTTTTCATTAAACGTGGCGCCCAGTTGACGCAAAATGTTAAAAATACAAAGTAATTAACGGATGTCAAAAACACAGTCAATCATCGTTTCTGTTTTGTTGTGATTCTTAGAAGTAAATTGCTTTCAAACTTAATGGAAGTTTCATGCGGTTCATGCAAAGGACCAAAAGCTAAAAGGCGCCTGTGCTGCAAAAGCTTATGTGGATTGTTGTAAAGGATTTTGCAGAAGCTCAGCTGCTGTTGCTAAAGCTTTTTTACTCTATCAAATTGTAAAACCCGATGTGCGCAGAGAGCTTTAAAGCTTTGTGAAGCATTTTAGTTGCAAAGTTGACTGATAGATGGCGTCTGTTATTTATTTTTTTTTGTTGAAAAAACTCTGTGTGATGTTTTAACAACTAAATAAAATTTTTTTTTTCAGTCCAAGCAACCTATTTTTGTGATAAGTTCTGTCAATGAGCTTATTCTCATTACATTCATAATTTTTCATAGACTCAACGCACATTTTTTACAGATAAAAGTTATATAAGCAAAAAGCAAGCTTCAGCTCATTTATTGCAAGGTAAGTTAAAGAAAATTGTGGAGAATAGAAAAAAAAATGCATTACTCAAATGTTTGGTTTCAGGTCATAGTCAACTTTCGTTAAGGCAACGCGTAAAAGCAAATTCTGAAAATGTGCGGCGGTTGGGCGTGTGTTTCGTACGGCTTGGCCTGTTGTAATCCTGAAACGTCGACTCTGCGCTGGACAGGACGCTGCTTTCATGCGACACCGTGTGGCCCACATGACTCCTGCACTGCCTGTGGACCGTGCAGCTCCTGTGCCGATCCTTGCAGAAGTTGTGGTCCTTGCTACATGAGATGAACTTGCCAATGCTAACATGAAAACCATAAAAATAATAATAAAACAATACAAAAATAGCAAATAGCAAACAAAAAATAATAATGCCTCATGCTCATACATGATATTCCAACAAAATTGCAATAAAAATCCGTTGAAGTTACGTAAGCGTCTTTCATATGCCGTGCTGTAAAATCAATTTGATCAATTTAGCCAAGTGGGTTGCAAGGGCTGCAAGCCAAACCTCAGCATAATTAACACAGGCCAGCTGGGAAGTTCATTTTGCAAAAAAATGTCAAATGTATGTGGTAAAATGGCGATACTTTATATATTGACTAACGCAAAAAAGATAATGCAATTCCGAATATGTGAACTCGAAGCAAAGTTTAGTATTAATGTATGTACGTTCTTTTTTCGAGTGAACATTATCGAAGTAGCCATGCACTGAGCAATTTTTACACCTCATTGTGCTGGCAAATGTATGCATTTAGGCATTACAAATTTGCAATTAATTTTGATTAAACAGCAGCTCTTATTAATATTGATATAAATTAAACTGTGTATGCTTGATTAAATTGCTTTTTGTTCTGCTTTTGTTCAGTTTACATAATAGCAAATACATGAATCGCATACAAGTGTTTATCTACATGTGTATATACAAATGTAGGTGTATATACAATATTAACAGGTGAGCCAAGTCTGAATGCATGTAGATTGGCCTTTCTATTCCTGCACTTCTGTTGAAGCAATCAAGAACAACTGTGACAACAAATACAAAGGCAAAAACAATAACAACAACAAAGCTAAGCATTTATAATGAAAATCAATGAATTTCACTTGAGCGTCAACTTCGTGTGTTTACTTTCAATCATGTGGACACAATTTGTTTAATTTTTGCAAATTACTGCTTAAGAAATGACGAGCAATAATTCAGCTTCATTGAAAATCAAAAAAAAAAAAAAAAAAAAAAAACAGAAAACAAGTTTAAAAAACTCGCACAATTAGTTAAATAAATATTCATTAATAAAATCCTAATTAGGCATAAGAAAGTCAATCAAATAAAATAAATTTTTCGCTTGCTTTGTATGCTTAAATAAAACAAATTTTAATTAATTGAAAATATAATTGCTGCGCATGTCGTTTTTCTTTCTTTTTAACAAAATAAAAGAAAGAAATTTCCTTTTTTTAGCTCTGCTCAATAATTATGTAAATTGCAGCTTGTCATGCATACATATGCAGGCACATAAATATATCTCAAGCTGAATTAGATACAATATATAGGAGTATCTGCTGTGCTCGACTGCAGCATAATTTGCATTTACTTTAATTTACCATCTTGTGTATGCATTTTTTTTTTTTTTTTTGTATATCAAAGCTAAATTTTTCACTTGTGCAAAATAATTGTAACTTAAAATTTACTGCAGAAATTCCTTATGCAAAATGTGTTTACGGTGCAGAAACTTGCAAGGAAATGCATTAAAAATGCATAAATATTTATGAGTTTATATTAAATACAAACAAATTTTTTAAAGTTGCAGCAGAAGCTGAAAGTTAACCTTGCTGCTGCTGCAATACTAAATTTACATTATAAAATAGTGAAATATTAATACGAATTATAAAAACTTGAATTCAATTTGCTTCTATCAGTTGAGAATGCATTGAAGACAAAATTTCTTAGCTAATGTAAAATCTGCAAACAATAACGCAACGCTTGGCTCTTAACTCTGCTTCATAAACGATTTCTAAGTCCGCATCCGAATTGTCTTATGTGGATTGGAATGGTTGATTTACTAAATTTTTTCTGGCAGTTTCTTTTTATACCCTGTACCAAAAAATGGCCTTGATGAGCATCGAAAGGTGAGTCGAGCTAGCCATGTCCGTTCTGTCGTCTGAACAAACGGATGGAAACGGTTAGACCTACAATCACCAAATTTCACGAAGTTTCTCCAATTCATTGGCTTAACAAGTTTATTTTTTTCCCGATATTCGACCTATAACACATAGTCGCTATCGGAACGATCGGCCGAAAAACACATTTACTAACAAAGTTTCATTTGTTTTTCAAGATATCTTTACCAAATTTTGGATTAAATAGTTCTAGCTAATGTCCAATTACATATCTCAATATTATATATTTCGGTTTACTATAACATATAGCTGCCATAGGAACGATCGACCAAAAAATGGCATTTCTTAAAAAAAATTTATGTTTCTTGAGATATGCTTACATAATGATTACAAAATATTGAAGCAACAAACAGTTTTGGATTGGGTACAGAGTTTTTTATAGTCGGTTATGCCCGACTATAGCCTTGCCTTTCTAGTTGGTATATCACCACATGCTGTGAGTGAAAATTCGTATCCAACATCTTCCACACAACATAATTTTTTTGCAAATCTTTGACTTTCATTTTCTGCTCAATTAAAGGCAACTTTTTGTGCTATTTGCATGCTTCCATGCGTTCAATAAGAAATGAGTATGCTCAATTGGCAGCTTTGAGTTTGGTTTTTATCAAAGAATATGCAAAGTCGATTAATATTTGACTTGACAAGAGATAATTAAAAGGCTTATTTGCATATTTTGTGCCAGTTTGCCTTTTAAATAAAATAAAATAGAATAAAATTTATTAAAATATACAATATACAACGTGGCGGAACTGCAATGTGCATAAAAGTGTGCAATAAATCCGCCTTACAAATGTTTCCCAATCGCAATCAAAAAGAGGAGAAAATAAGGGAAACATTTTCATTACGAGATGCAATAATTCAGAGAAAATCCCAACTAAGCGATTTTAATCGTCTGAAAACGATATTGAGAACACGCAATCATGTACAAGTATGCAGTTGTGAATTGCTCCAGGGAGTGCGGCCACAGCACCAGCTGTGAGGAGGAGTGGGTGGGAAAGAGTGTTGGGCTGTGCTGCAATTTGTTCAGCCAATGCTCAGGTAAACGCTTAGTAAGCCTTAATAAAGAATTTCTGAGCCATGATATACGTATTTTCTTGTTGCTCAAAAATTCTCTATTTTTACTGTATTTACAGTGTTGCGTCAGACAACTGCACTGTGTGTGTGTGTGTGTGTATGTATGTGGGTGAAAATATTTTCCACACAATTTCTGGCTGCCACATAACATGAATGAACATGCAGCAGCAGAGCACAGCAGCAATATTCGATTGACATTTTTGTGTTGTCATGTTATACAAAGCTCATTAACCCATCCGCACATGCCGTCGGTCAGAGAGCTCACATTCACACACGGGTGCTAACAAAGTTGGGGCTTAAAAATTGAGTCTGCCTTACAAATTTACAAACTGCAAACTGTAAACTGTTTTGCCTTTCATCATAAATGCAAAGATTTTTCATTTGTAACAAGTGAATCGTCCATTGCATATTGAGTTGAACAGTGGAAACTGAAATAAAATTTTCTCTTGACATGTGTTGGCATCTTTATTTGACATATCAATGAAAAAGGAAATTGAAGTTGAGGCATATTTCAAGTTAACATCTGAGTAAATAATATTTGAGTTAATTGCCTGAATTGGCTACAATTGAATACTCATATCTAACTTTACAAACTGAAGCATATCTTTAATGTCAAAAATAAAAGCAAAAAAACTCACTTGAACTTAGTAAAGAAAAGGGATATCTAATTTGGTTTTAAGAAATGTACTTTAAGAAAAAATTCATTCATTCCCAATGATGGCAGTATACATGTTTGAAAATGTCATTATCATTGAAACTAACCTGGCTTGGGATATTGTCAAATTAATTTTAACATTTAATAATGTCTGTAAGCTGAACTATTGGCTGAAATTCGTACCTGACTGTCGATAGAAGTTTTTTTATTTTTTATTTTGATACCCTCCTTCTCAGGTGGTCGCGGTTCGAGTCCTGCTATCGCCGAGATTTTTTTATTCTTATTTGACATCGATTGAGTGAATCAATATTTTCGTTTATTTCTCCAAGCTTTTTAGTTGTAATATTTCACATTGTTGTATAAGTGATTGTAATAAATGATTTTAATAAACATATTAGTATTTTTACGATTTTAATCATTTTGAATCGCTTTCATCTCTCTCGAATAAATTATTATAAATTAATATATTAAAGAGGTAAAGCAGCTGTTCGTTGTAGCTGTGTAATGTTTCATTTAACCACTTGCTAGGTAGTGTGTTACCACAACGTCAGTGAAAACGGTTTTTATATGTTGAGTTTGAGTTGGGTTTTAATCCATGATGTTATTGAATGATCCGATGTTTTTACCCAGAAGGCAACAACTGTACTTTTTTTTCTTCATTCTTGCCTGTCGATAATTTTTTTAAACAATTTATTGTTGGCATTTTGTAAATTTTCAATTGTGTGCACAGCCTCAATGAACAGTAATTCTGTTTCAATTAGTTATAATCACATGTAGTTAATTTTTATGATTTAAATTTTTTAAAGTGCATTGTGACAGTAATTCGCTTGCGGTTCAAATATCCGTTGATTGCTTTTTTATTGTGCTGCTGCTGTTAATTAAAAATGATTTCGCCTATAATTATCTCAAATAATGTTAATGGTGTGGCTGGTAAACCATGTAGAGGCTTCAATTTCTGTTCGCTTGTAGTTTCAACCTAAAAAGCAATTTGCATTAAGATTTAATTCAAAGCCTGCATAGGAGTTCAACTCCCCCAATAGAAATGCCCGCCTGGCTTAATCGTTTTACATATTGATTTTGATAATAATTACGATAATATCTTAATGCTCATAAAATTGAATGTTATTACACATAATGTTAGCCTTAAGCTTGCCATTCGACGTATGGAAATGTTGATTTTTTTCATTGCAGTTGACATTAATAAGCATAATTAACTTTGACTGCAAAACTATTTGATAAATTCAATGTAGAAAATCAAAAGCATAAATTCTTTTTTATTTATTCCTTGCATCACAGAAAGTTTAGGTTTTGTAGAAGTTTAAAAAAAGTTAATAAATTATTATAATTTGTTTATAACTTAAATCAGACGAGTGATTTAAAACATATACAAGTATATGAATATATGCATCTGTTTAGTTTTGTGTAAAGATGAAGCAAATTGATTATATTAATTTACTTTCTATATTTGTTTTGCTAATAAACATAACCAAGCACTGATATGCCTAACTCCAGCAGTCATTTATAATATTCTCAGCCCAAAGGAGAATCCATTCAACGCATGTACACATTATGTGACTAGTCGTTATAATTATCCTCTGAGACATTTACCAAATGTTCAAAACTCTTGGCTAGCCAGAAACCAAACAAAAAGTCCTCGTTAAATTAATGGGCAAAGCCACATGTTGCTCATAACTAGTTATATAAATGATACATCGAAAGCAGGCAACTGAAAACTAAAGGGAAAGTCATAAAAGAGTTATTAATTTTAATGTGCGCGTAGACATAAGAATAAGATAAAGTTTCCATTCTGTCTTTGTTTCTTAATTAAAATTAGCAAAATAAAACGTAAAAAAGATGACCATCTTGTGTGCAGCATCTAAATTGACTTTTATACAATGTCCAACAGTGAACTTATAAAACAAAGTTGAAAAACATATCAAGTTATTATTATTAAAAAAAAAATTATGTTATTTTATACAATAAATAATATTTAGGCTTAATAAAAAATCAATAGAAGCCATTTACATAATTTTGTGAACAATGTCTAAATTCAATTTATTAGTTTTCGCATTTATGCATAAATGGCATTAAATGCACATTTATTATTCATATTAAATAAATTTCGATTTTTGGGCAATGAAATATTATTTTGTAAATACATATATGTGTAATGTGAATTTGATTCTGTGTAGTGCAATCAATTGTCGTTAAACAAAATAAGCTGTCAGTTTCTTAAAATAATAAAATATTATTCAAATCGCATATTTGATTACCAATTATAATGAGATGTTCAAAATTGAAAGCCTTGAACCAGTAGCAAACAAGGCTTGCGGAATCTATCCTTAAAAATATGGGATTGACTGTTTACTTCAATCTGGCAATATGTTGCGGAGACCGAAGCGAATCCAAGCAGAATATTGTGTCCAAGTTACGAAGTGGGACGCATTTGGTCGAACCTTTTACTGTTCTGGTTTGTTCGATTTGCCATTGAGCAGCAGCCTAGCAAACCGCTTCATAGTTTTGTTTGCGTGGATGTGGGCGCCTCAACCGCTGCAACAGTTTAGAGCAAGTGGGTGAGGTAAGTGAGGAGAGTGTCGACGCATTTGCCAACAAGTAAACATTGCATATTGAATGCATCTGAGGTTCGAGGACGCATATGCACTAACAAATAGAAAAGTGTCGCAACGCAGGCACTTTGAATTGCAGATAAACGCAACGCATAAGAAAACTTACAGTTTCGCAGACTAAATTAAAACCGCAAATAGTGTCCTAATTAAACATGAGCCAATGCAATTAGATATTGAAAGAGCGCAATGCATAAATCAGTATGTCATGGCGAAATGCCACATACAAAATCATTTATAATCGCATGCCAAAGTATTATTGCCATGCAAACAAACACACAAACACACAAACCTAGAAACCAAACGCACAAATGACAAACATTGCGACATAAATCTTAGCGATTTCAGATCGCATTGACAATCTGAAAATACCGAAATCATGCATTTCCGCAATGCAATGCAATGCAATGAACTTCGCAAACGTTTGGTTTCGCTCTGGTTTGGGATTCTGCATACCCGCAGACAGAAGTTTCAACAAACCTCACATGCATGTGTGTATGTGTGTGTGTGGATACGAGTGCATAGGCATAGAGACGCACGCACACACACACACTCCATTTACACAATGATATGCAGTTACGTGTGTTTGTGGTAAATTGAAAACACATTTTACACAATTACAAAATGCAATGAAATTGATTTATCACGCACATTCAGATGAAGGTCATGCATGCAACATAAATTCTGTTGCGGACAAAAACTGATGGAGATATGCAATAGGCAACGGAATGCTCCAATTAACATGTGTAATGAATTTTCTCCTTTTCCTAACTGCGTTCCACATCATGCCACACGCATTAGAGTGTGGGATTGATGTTGGTGGGGCAAACTTGCTTTGCATATTGTATGATTTTATCTGAAATTGAACCAAAAATGGCTTTGCCTAATGAAATAAATGTGTTAATCGCTTAAGTAGCCCCCAGGCAATACTATAATGGATCGATTCAATTTTGTCATTTGAACTCAAAAAAGCAGCCTTGGAATCATAGGTCTCTTGGTGAGCATGAAAAATAACTTCATTGCAATATGTAATATGGTTTTTTCGTTGACAGTTTGAATGAAGTAGCTCTAAATAAAAAGATTTTCAACTTATTTAAACAATTTACGAATTTATACTTATATAAATATACTTTTTTAAATCAAACGAAAGAATTGTGTAAAACTTTTCTCAGAACGGAATGCTTCGCGATTGTTAAAGAATCTGATTATGATTATAAGCGACCTATATCAAATCATATCAAACTGTTGTAGGAACAAATTTAACTTTTAAAAATATTTCAGCAACCCTGGTTCGATGCTAGACAGAAATGCGCTGCCAGGGATCGAAATACTAACCTTACGCAACAAAATTCCACTCACTGATCACTGTGCTGAGTTGTAGGATATTTTTATTTATGCTGTAATAATTTTTAGTGATTTATGTTTTTAAATTCACGTGCTCAATCAGAATTACTTTCAAAATGGTAAAATACAAGAAAATACCCAGATTACATTCACGTGTACAGCGATTACCTGCAAACAAGTCAGGTATTTGTGGTGATTCTGTGAATTTTATGTCGTCCACGGCAAATAGAATAGTTAAAGAAAGGCAACAGCAAAGAGTTGCTCACGTATGTGAAAGTACAAACCGAATATGTGTCTTCTGCGTCTGGCAGTCATAAAAAAGTCAACCGTGCGACTGGCAAAACGCTACGTGAGTGAATCTAAAAGCACATAAAAATCCATTACGTAAAAATCCAGACAGACTTGCACATGCATTTATTGCAGAATGCTGCTGCACAGCCACAAGGAATTTTAAATAATTGTAGTCAGTATAGGAAATGGCTTTTCACTTAACACTGAAAATGAATTTCATTAAAATACACAAGTTCAGCTGCAGAACCTGACATTTGGCATAGACACTTAGCACTTAGCCTAGTCTTTAGTCGCCTCTTTTTCAACAATTTATTAAAAAAAGAGAAAACTTAAATATGCTTCCATGTCCAAGGAACATAAGCATGGTATGCACCTAATCCTATCATTGACTGGCAAGGTTCGCACCATGACCTCGACGATGGAGTTCCGTTGTTGGCGCAGACTACATAAAACATAAAAATACACTGAGCTCATTGCCGGGCTTGGCTGGCGTTGGCCTGGCCAATGTTTTTTTTTTGCTCTGCGAAATTGTGCTCTCTAAATAAATGATAATAGCTGCATGACTTCTTTTTTCCTTGGCTGTTGTCTGCATTCATGTTTGCTGTCATAGTCGGGGTTTTTCCTAACTTGTTCTTCTTCTTGCTTAGTTTGTACATTTATGTCATGACATTTTATTTAGTGATGCAAGAACGTGTCGCATAATAAAATGCCATTGCAAAAATGTTGTTTGCTGCCAGAGAAGACACTATTTTGCTGGAATGGCATGTGTCTATTGCAAGGAATCATCGTTGGAGGGATTACTAAATCATGTTAAATGCTTATGCAGATGATTATTTAATTTAAATTACCCGGAACATATGATTATGACGATTACTCACTGGTTTTCGCAGTTGAGACTTTTTTTATTTTTTATGTGCTTGGTACTTCTTTGAAATGGGTAATGCTCGGTGAAGATGGGTTCGTGTGTGTCATCTAAGGAAGTTTAAGGACGTTGACAATTGTAGGCGGTTAGTTTTACTTCGAGAAAACCAAATATTTGCTAAACTTCTTTGTTGTTGTCCCTTGCAATGCGATACGATTTATTAACAAGAAATATATCAAAACGTTAAACTCGCCAATCGTATACAATATGCATGTGGCTGCTGTGCTTTAATCACATAAAATATTGGAAACCCAAGCCCAAAGTAATCTAAAATAAAACCCGATAAGCCGAATCAATCTGCGAAATGCTCAAGTTCATTTACCGCACACAAATACGTTAACCAAGGCAAAGACACAAAACCAAACCGACCCGGCCTAACCGCAAATAAATTGCCAAAATGTTAAAGATTTGTTAATAAAGATAAATTTACTTATCGTTTATCTTGATTATGCAAAACGCCTAAGTGAAAACTCGACGCGCTCATTTACCTCATTTACCTCAGGCATCGAGGCAGCCAAGCTGCCAGGGCAGAGGGAGGCACACCAAACAAGACCAGCAGACAAAGGCAAAGAAAAAAAAAGAAACAAAAACGAAAAGTCTACCGAAAACACGTGCCTAAAAGCCAACTGCGACGCCTAAAAACTTTTTCATTTCCCCTATATTTCATTTTGCAGCACAAAAAGTCAAATAAGATGCAAAAAAAAAAAAAAAAAAAAAGAAGCTAAGCAAAATGTTTACAATTGCCACCAAAGCTCAACGCCAACATCGCCGTCACCGTCACCGTCACCATCACCGTCATGGCCGCCGCACACTGAATGAGCGAGCAAACATGCTTCAATGTATTTTATAATAAATTAAATAACTTGTCGGCATTGAATAGACCAACCAAATCAACAAAAAGAAAAAGCCGAGAAAAATCAAATAAGCAAGCGAAGGAAAAGCTGCACAACTTAGACGCCTTTTAGGCCAACGGATACCACTACAAAAACAACAACAATAACAACAACAATTGCAACAACATCGACAGCACTTAGGCGAGCAATTTTTTCATGCCAGCTTAGAACGACTGAAGTAGGCAAAGCAGACAGACGGCGCCAGAAGTAGCTGGAAGCATGAGCTTGGGCTTGGATTTACACTGTCGAGCATGCCTGAGTCCCATTTAATAGACAGCAGTCAACGCTTTGCCACACTCTGTCTTGTGTCTTCGCTGAGTCTAAATGATGTGGACAGCTGCAGATTAAGTCCTTTTTAGTTGAGTTAACATATTAAGTTAGGTAGACGACGCTGCAGCCATTGAGCTGCCCACTTGGCCGTCGCCATCCCTCTGCCGTGTTCGGCCTGTGTGCATACCTACGCTGCTGTTGGCCAACACTTGGCTCGGCCTGGCCTGGGCTGGCATTTGTCGTAATTGGATTTAGTTTGACTATCTGGCACAATTGATGTGATTTCGTGTAAGATTAAATCAATAGGAATTAGTCATTTGTAATAGTCGAGGTTGCTTATATTTTAAAATTGGGAACAGCAGCAGCAGCGGCAGTGCCGTGTGTTAGTTATGGAGCAGGATGGCGTTGATGGGCGGAAGTTAAGTTGGTTTAGCAAGAAAGTCAACCTTGGTGGCAATATTTGTTTAGCTCACGTTAAAAGGTATTCATAGTTGTGATCGATAAGTATTCCTTAGATCAAGGCTGAGATGCTCTGCAGTCGACTTGGAATTAGTTTTTTATTTTTAATTTCAAAGTTTACCAGAAATCCAGTTGGGTTTTAAAGTAGTCTTGTATATAATAAAGTCTCAGCAGTTTGTTGAGGGATTTTGGCTTTGATTTGTCAAGCAAAGATTGCTGCGGCCTAAAACAAAAAAATTAAGCTTAGTCATGTTATGCAGTTTTTGTTGATTTTGTGTACAGATTGTGTCAAAGGCTGCTGTCTTTTATGGAATTCGCCTTTGTGCCAGTCTTATACAAATATGTGCTGTGCCAATTTTTACACTAATTGATTTTAAATAATAAAAACGAAATGCAGCAATTAAACATCAAGGCTGATAAAAAGAATAGCGCAGACCTGGTTGCCAATTAATCACAGCACGTCGCTAAAAACAAACGAAAAAGAATGGGAAAGAAAGTAGAAGAGCAAGCCAAAGCCGAAAGTATGCAGTCGAAGAGTAAAAAACTTTTGTCGCCAGACACGAATGAGGGCATACAATGTCGTCGAGCGTATGTAGGAATGTAAGTGTGCATATGCTGTGTGTATGTGTGTGTGTGTGTGTGGCCACTTCCTGCCTGCAGCATACTTGCTGGCACGCGACAACAACGAAAACGAAACAAACACAACAACAACAATGTGAAACAAGCAAGAAGGCGGCCATGACGCTGTCGTTACGACGAAGGCTGAAGGAAAGCAGGAACTGTACTGAACTGCGAACTGGGAGCTGTAGCAGCGGCAAATAAAAATGTTTACTCGTATTTTCAGTTGCAGCTAATTGTTTTTCGTTACGCTTCGCATGCCAATGCGTAACCAGCACTCAGCAGTCAACCCGCTGGCAACGTGCTTCGTTATATGAGTGCAGACAGTGTCTGCGTCTGTGTCGTCTATGCTGCAAGTATACAAAGTCTGGCCACATGCTCCTTTGGCGCATGTATGTTTGTGTGTGTATGTGTGGGTGAGCTTGTGTGTGTGTGTGTGGGCACATAATTCTTTAATGTTTTATTACCCACACGCACACTCGAAATAATGCCTTGCGGCTTGTCGCATGTGCGTCGTGTACGAACCGTGCGAGTGTCTGGCCTCGCTGGCTTGGCTGCGCCTTAACAGTGTCGGCAATAAAATTGCGCACACATAACAAAAATTATTAATGACTCTCTGCATGGCGTGCCGAATGTCTTTTTGAGCGATTTCAGTGCCAGTGCATATGAGTGTTATAAAACTTAAATGGTCACTTAGCAATTGCCGTTCAAGATGATTAATTTTCCCTCTCGATTAGATTTTATTGCTTTGGCCGAAAGTGTCTGGGCAAGTTAGCAGAGAGACAGAGACAGAGAGAGAGAGAGGATTGCAATTTAGTTGCTAAATGTGCGCAAATTACAAAATATTCAACAGTGTAGAGAATTTTCAGCAATTTGACAAAGCTTAAATCTTGAATCTTCTAATCCATGCAGTGTTGCACACACACTCTTTCCTGCATATCCTGATTGTGCTCATTGTCTTTTGCCAAGCAATGAGCAGCAGAAGCAGCGAAGAGCTGCCAACGAGTATGCATATTTTATGCATTCGACTTTGTCTGCTTGAGTGAAAGCGAGCTGCTGCCTTTTTGTTGTGAAATGAGCTGGAATAAGCCAGAGCAAAATGCAATGCGTAAATTTCAAGTGCAAAGCTGCAAGGAGTCACTTTAATGGCACAAATTTGTGCTGACTTAAATTTATGTTTACGGTTTCTTTATCTTTTTTTTTTTTTTTTATATTATCTACTCTTTATCTTGTAAAAACATGCAGGCAACAAGATGAGTTAATAAACGTCATTTAAGCTATACGAGTGTTTATGTAGTTCATTATATATACAGACATATATAAAATAACAGGCATGCTTTATTATTCCATGTAAGCCTATACTTTATTGACTATACATACATATGTATATGTAAAGAAGCGAGGCAATGCAGCATAATCCTAATTAACCAGGATTAGATATTCGTAATATAATCTGCTTTGCAGCATGGGCGTCTTTAAAAAATGATAAAATTACAGAATTGATAAAATGGAAAATCAAAGATTAAGGTTACATTTTCCGACAGCAGACATAGATATTTGAAGTTAACTAAGCCTTATAAAAATGTGTGATGTTAGCAGGAAAATTGGTTTCAATATAAACAACAAGCAAAACAACAACAGTGCTAAGAGCCTGAAGGTATGCTCTGCGCTGTGTGTGCTTTGTTTTTTTTCTATCACAGTTATCCGTTATGCGCTTGCAGCTGGCATTCGTGTATATGGCAGCGAGTATCTGCAAAGTGAAATCTGATGCTGCATACATGACTGCACATATGCCTCTGCTCTGCTCCGGCATCCATACACACATTGCACGCTTCCAGGCAGCAGCAGCAGCAACAGGAGCAAGAGTAGGGGCAGCAGGAGCAGATACTGCGCAAAGGAAGGCATGTGCACTTGGCTGCAAGAACAACATCGGGATGTGCAAAGTCTAAAGTAGCAAAGCTAAAATCTGCACTGATAAATAATAAATCTGCAACATCAGGACAACAAACTTACTTTGATATATTTGCATAGTGCACAAAAATGGCGGAACAGGTTTAGAATTTCCTCCGCTTTTCTTTTACTCGTGCAATGGCATTTGTGCTCTGCTTACTAGCCATCGCATGCCTGCCTGCCTGTCTGCCTGGCTGCGTGTGCAAGTGTGGAGCAAGTGTGTGGAGTAAGTGGGTACTACTTAGGTGCAGTAAGGAGCAGCACTTGGAAATTAACTTTAATATGGAATAAATTGCGTATAAGATAACGAATGAGCTACATTGGTTTTTTGTTTTTTTTTTGTATTTCATTTTTTATTTATTTTCTGTGATTTTTTTTTTTTTTTTTGTAGAAATCTTGTCTTCTGCATTGACTTGGCTCAGTGAGCGTGTGCTGTTAGTTAATATTTCAGTATTTAGAATTGCATCTTTTTTAAATAATTTTTAAATTTTGCTTTAAATAATTTTACCGAATTTCCCTTGCAGGCAACTCGTTTTCAAATTTAACCGTTTCATAAATTACCATTAAAGAGATATTACACTCAAACATTTTATCTCGCTTATTTACCCCATACATAAATATAACATAATGCCAATGCAATTTTTCGCATGTTTTTCCCATTTCGTTGTGGTCTTTTTTTTGTATTTGTTGCATTTCACATTTGTGTTGCATTTTCTTATTTTTTTTTTCTTTTTTTATATTGTAAGCTTAATCAGTGGCTTGCCTTAGCTCCTTGCAGCTATTGCGAAACGTTTACTGAAAAGTTTTCCAACGGAAGTCATGTGCACAACTTGCATTCTTTTTGCCATTCTCATACACGTCGCTGCAGCAAAGGAATGGCAAAATAAAAACAAGCCTGGACTGAAGCGAAGCGAGCGCAGTGTTGGCTAAGGCAAGGATGAGTATGTGCAATGCCACGAAGTAAGCTATAGCCGGACAGATAATCGCTTTACAATCAGACAGGAAACTATTGCGAGCATGATTGTTTCCTTGATACGTGTTGCTATTGCGCAAAAAGGAACAACATTAAGAAAAAGGCACAACATTAAATAAGGGAATTTAATAAAACTTTAGACCGGCTGTATCGTAAAATCAGCGAACTGCGCGAATTATGTGTGGAGTTTCGAAACTAGCTGAGAGTAGTTAAAAGTGTTAGATAGCAAAAGTTTGGCGGAAACTTTAGTGTTGGCAGAAGTCAAATATACGTCAGCTCTTTTACTGTAATTATTAAATTTAATCGGCAATGGACTGCAAATAAACAACATTCATAAGAAAGTGGAAAAAGTAGTATGAAATGATTATAAAATATTATAATTATAAATTATAAATAATTATAAATAATAATCATAAATAATTCATCGAAAGGTGAAGTACATATGGTATAGGCAATAGAATATCATTATAAATTTATTTTAAAAGATGCTGAGACATTAATTCGCCTATGATGAACTTATATGTAAATACCACACAGAGGCAAATTGTATTATATGTGGCTTTCTTTTCTCTAGGGTAGTTTACTTGCAGTGGAAGATGTGCTTCGCCTGAACGTCGGTCAAGCCGCACATAATTTGAAGTATAATCGAATTTACTGCTCTAAGATTTAAAATAAATCAAGTAATCAAATTCCAAATAAAAGGGAATCAAATGAAGCCTGCTGCACTTGCAGTGAAACAATAAAACAAAAGCAAATGGCTCAGTCGCATGTGTACAAAGATCACAAAGCATAACTTCCATATGCACAAGCAATAATTCACTTTCAATTTCTTATGACCACAAATGCTTAAAATCAATAATTTTTCATAGTCAACAGTCAGTCATCCGCCCATTGCGACTGCCCGCTGCTAGAATGGCAAGCAAGTATAAATCGTAAATCAAGTAAAAATTACAAACAAATCCATTTATGCGGCCTTTAAGCGGTTTAACAAACCACAATAAATACCAGAATACGAGAAAACCGAATACGAGAATGCGAAGGCAAAGTCGATGAAGAGGACGAAGGTGATGGCGAGGGCGAGGACGAATGTGGGTATGCGGGGGCTGAACTATGCCAGAAAGACATAAATAAATATGTACAACAAAATACTTAAAAATTCCCATGGCATGCATGACCCGCACATTCACATGCTGCTGAACCAGAGTTGGCAAGGGCTGCACGGTCGGGGTTGGGGTCGGGATCGTGGTCGGCAGCGGCATCGTGATCGGGATCGGGGTCAAAGCGTAAGCGGGAGCATGTTGCAAGTGTGTGTCGAATGAACCCGCATCAAAATGAATCGGGAAACCAATGAAGCAATACAAACAAGCAATGAGAGTATAACAAAGACTCGATTATGATAAAATGCCTTTAGGTGACCACAGTAGTAAGCACACACACACACACACACAAACACTCACATGCACATATACACACACATACACACAGTCCTTCAAGCGTTTTATTTAAACTTAACGTTCATTTTTGAAATAATCATGCGCATAAATAAAACATTTTAAATCAAGTGGTTTGCACACTCACACACCCACATCCACACGCACACACACACACACACACACACACACACGGCTTGTGCTGCTGGCTGCGTGCGACCCGAGCTTAAGGCGACTCAGTCTATGCTATAAAGGCTATTACGGGCAACCAAGGAAATTGAAAGTCAAGACATGAAATATTTATTTATGTATGTGTGTTTTGGCTTTATGTTGTTGTCGTTATTGTTGTTGCTTACGTTTTTCTCTTTGTGTGCTTATGTTGTTGTTTCGTATGCCTTTGAATTGCGGTGCGTATGCGCAACATTTGTGCCATTGCGGCTGTCCGCCTAAATTACACACTGAATGACTGAATGACTGACTGACGGACCGATTGACGGACTGCCTGACTATGCCAATAAATAAAGGCCATTCCTGCTTCTACATCATTTGAGACCGGTTACGCAGCTGGCTCTTAAGTTTGTCGATGCGGAAATAAACGGACCGGACCGAACAGTAAGTGCCAAATGGCAGTTTGTCATTGCTTGACCAGCAAATGGTTTATGTTGATCCTTGTCCATGCAAATGCGAATTGAGTTAGGGCTTCCTTTTTTTCGACCAAGCTTTGCAGTTTTCATAATAACTGAAAACTGTAGAATATTTATTCGCAAATATGTTAAATGCAAAGGAGCAGTCGATTATGGCACAATAGGGATAAAGTGTTAACTCGACTAACATAAGGACCTACACTTTATATTCACTTAACGTTTGCAGGAAAAACCTCTTAAACAAATCGAATAGCTTTACTGTATGCCATAATAACGTAAATGATATGCTAAGAATATTAAGATGATGCTTCACATGTCTTTATGCTAACTTATAGAATATCAACTTAGCACTTGGATAATATTGTACTTATGATAATCCTAATTATGAAAAGTGTGGGGGTTTCTATCAGGTTACTGAAGCCCTGATTCTACTGACAGCAAGTTATTTGCCAAAACGTCGATGCATGTTGACCCCAGGTGAAGGTTGAGGAAATTCTGGCATAAGAAATCTAAACATAAGCAGATCCAATAATTTTTGCCGAAGTTAGCTGACTGCAAAGCGATTAAAAGCAAAAATATAGTTTACTATGTGGTTTAGATAATTAAGAAAAGAAATTCAACTCGAGGCTGCTGCATGGTTTTCGTAAAAAACACTCCCATTAAACCGTTGCAGTCATTGACAGTCACCGTGTAAACAACGGCCTAATTTTGTAGACCATCTAAGCAAGGCAAGTAACTGGTAAGCATACATGAATTTTGTAACTCCGACAAGCCAAAATAATGACACTAACTCTGAAGTTCGCACACAAAGATAAGCGTGTAGAACAGTTGTGTGAAAAAGTGTACACACAATCATGTCGAACCCCACAGCACAGCCCAGCCACGCCACAAACAGCAAACAAAGGCAAAAACAAAAACAAGAGCTAATACGCAACGGCAGCCTTTGACGACAAACGCACACATACTCACATACACACATACACGCACTCACACACATACTCGCATAGACAGAGAGACTGTGAAAGTTCACAGCCAAGTGCAACTTCGACTTGAACCAAGTTGCCGCTATTGAAGTGTTACACATGAGCGTCGCCAAACCGCGCAGGATGCATATATCCTGCCAAACTTTTCCACACATATGCGGCTGTGGCTGCGGCTGCGTCTGCAGCAACTCCACAACACACGACGGCGAGTTGCAGGGCCAGCCGAGCGCATAATATGAGTTATGCCGCAAGTTTTGTTCTTTGTGCGATTCGAGGCTTGAGGCTGAAGCCGCTGTTGCTGCTATTTTGCTGTTACTGCTTCGGCTTCTGCTGCTGTTGCTGCTGCAATGGCAAAGGTCCAGTTTGTATATGTTTGCTTATAATTAAGCATAATGTCCTCTTACTGGACATTATGAGGTGCTGCTGCTGCATTTACTCTGTGCCTTGCATCTGCATAAGCGTATCGGGGCATAACTGCCGCACATGCCATACATTTGTTTCTGGCGCTTAGATTTTTTTTGCACTATCCTTGCATCCTTGTATCTGCTTATTTTGCACAATTATCATGGCAGCAAAGTTGTTTGCAAACATTTAACTTTGCTGTTGACTGCTGCTGGTCCCTGCTTTTATTTTTTCAAAAATCAGACGCGACACCAGAAACGCAAGCGGGCGGGGAACTTGTTTTTAGTTGCTTAAAATGTTTGCTAATTGGAATTATTATGCTGCTAACTTTGGTTTAGTTTGCTTAATAATCGGATAAATATTGCATATATGCGTTGCTGGAGAGAAACTTTAAAATAAAATATAACTAAAATTTAAATAAATAAAATAAAGAAATGAAAATGAGTCCCTGCAGACATTTTTAAAAATACGGTGGTGTAGCAGATGCCTTAAATAGATTCACTCTGCTGCTTCTAAGCAGCGCTTAAGTAAAACCTTGGGAAGTTCAATTTCGAAACACCAGTTTGTACATCTGAATGCAATCCAACAGAAGTAACAGAAAAGTAGGTCTTTTTATCCTCTATTATTTTTTCAGCTTCAGCAAACTTCGTATTGAAGGCAGCAGCGCCTGAGATAATGTCATATGCACAGTGGTAAGCATCCTATTCTGTATAGGCAACCTTACAATGGTAAGCACCTTAGAGTGGTATGCATCCTATTCTGCATAGGCAACCTTACAATTAATAAGCTACATAGACATTTCTGTAAACTTCCCCATAGAAAAAGGAAATAGGACTACGCCAAGAAAAAGGCTTCATAGCAATACCTAATTTCAATCGCCATGGGTAGATTAAAATTGTATATATTGTTATAGAGAGAACTGCGCAGTGAAGAAAGTCATTACAGTGAAATCAATTTGTAATTAAAGTTGAGCCAAAAACCGATGTTCGCAAAAAGCATTCGTTTTACAGAGAAATATTGTGAACAGAAGTGCTTTAATCAACTGATCAAGTAAGCATTGGTAATCAAGAAGAGATGTATTATTATTTATAACCATAACTACGCCAAAGCCAAGATTATTAAACTGCAGTTAAACTGTAATAAAATTAAAAAAGTGAAACTCAAAACCTATTTCAAATTACAAAGTGAGTACAAGAGTGAAGTTAAGCATACGGCGCAGCTTAATTCAGCACACAACATTAAAAGATTCAACATGAGCAACGTCAACGAGAACAAGAACTGGGAAAGGAATGTGTAGTCTGCTTTCGGGCGCATTAAATTTCATTATACGCGCATGCGAGTGAGACTGCAAGAATGCTTTGCCAGCATCTGAAGAGGCGGCTGTCTGCCACACAACTTCAAAACGAACGATACCTGAAGCATATAAATCAGTGAATGTATTCACTCAAGGCTAGAAAAATACAAGCTATAAAACCCTAACGCAGCAAGGCAGAACACGGAAGTAGAAAGGAAAATGCAGATTGTGATTTTAATGTAAAGTTGTCGTCGCTTATTTTTTATTTGTTTTTAAGTGAAAATTCAAATGTATGTTGAGGTTTTCCTTTTACTGAGTCTCAAAACAAATAAACATGCGCGTATTTTTACAGCTTAATGTAATTCGCGAGCTGTTGGCATCAAGGCAATGCCCAGCCTGGCAGAAAATGAATGTCGCTGGCAGCAAGCGTGAAAACTATGCAATGCTGCGTAAGTAAGGATATGTGCGAATGATTTGTGCACATTTTAATGTAAATTGCCAACAAATAAAAACTATTAAAAACAGAGCAAAAAAAAAAACGAAATTAAATGAAATGAAATATAAGCAAACATGTTGATAGCATAATTGGCAATTTTGAGCAACAATGGAAATTATTTTTTATTACACACCGTCTAGGCCACAAAAACGAAAGACGAATTAAATTGAAATACACATCGTGTGCAAAAATGAAAAATCAAAAACTTTCAGCCATTTCGTGTCGCAAACAAAAGCCGGCAAATTATTTTGTCACAGCCACTCAAAGCAACTTCAAGAACGCCTCCAGCTGTCGGGGTCAAACTTGAATGCCAAGTGACGGCCTACGAAGCCAAAGCCAATGAATATTTCAGCAAACTCCGCACGCGGCCACCGTCCGTTGACACTCAGCTTACTCAGCTTGCCTCTCCTCTCGGCAAACTGCGCTGCGCTGCGCCGCAAAAGGCTTAAATTGGTCTGTCAACTTGTGTAATTTTAAAACAAACAAAAAAGCATAAAAAGACAAGAAAATATTAGGAATAAAAGTTTTCACAGTGTAAGGCGCTGCTCAGTCGGAATGCGCAAAGTTTGGCCAGTTCCCAAAGAGTGACTAAAGTAGTATGGCAAAAAGTAGGTTTCATTGTTTTCTGCGGTGGCAAAGTTTCAATTGCTCAATGTGGCTTTTTTTATTTTGATAAATGTCGACAAATGTTAAATATCGCGCTTTATTGAAAATGTTTTTTATGAATCGCATTCACACAAAAATTTTCACAAAAACCAAAAAATAATAATACAAAATTGAAAAAGTAGACAAGAGAGAGATTTGATAGGACAGTACATGTTCTCGACTGCGAGGTTTGAACTTATGTTTATCCAAAGAAGTGTCTTCCGATTCCGTTTAATTCAAATATGAAATGCTATTGTTTATAGTTAGAAATACTGAACCCACCATTGGCAGAACTTAGACAAACCTTCATTAACATGCATATATATTTTTTAACTAACTGCCATATTGTGCATGGATTCGCTTGCCTGAGCAGCGAAGTTGGTAGAAGTTTCTGTGGACTGGCAACAAAAGCCATGGTCAACGGAAATAAATAAACGCAGAATGCAAATGATTTGGCAACAAATAAAAAAAGCAAGAGGAAAAAAAAGAGAAACAAATTTATATGCATATTGATTTATTGTATTTGCATGCCTGCGATCATTGGAATAAAATGGCTTTAATTGAACTGTCGTATTTTTATTTTAGCCATTATTATTATTATTGTTGTTGTTGCTGTTGTTGTTTTTGTATATTTCACCCAGCTTCCGGTATTCATTAATTTTTATTAAGCTTATATTTTTTGTATTATTTGCGTATTTCCTTGTTTTTTTTTTTTTTGCTTTTTCGTTGACTTTTGCCAACGCGTAAAAATGGTCGAATCCAGAATGTAAAGTGAGTTAACCTGGGGAGTGAGCAACTGAATTTTAATGTTGAGCCAAAATGAATGAATTATGCCTGCGAAACGGAAACGGAAAGTGTGTTAATTTCCGTCAGACAAAATTCCGTCGCTGCTGTCGATGCTGATGAAGTTTGATTTTGCTTACGTAACAACCCAAAGCCGAAGCCAAAGCCAAGTGAAAGTCATTTACAGGTGCGAAAATTTATCGTTAATAGCGAATTTATGTTTTTAATTTTGTTTCACTTTAGCATTCATTTATATTCATTAAGATATATGTATACGCATATAGACGTGTAGATATTGTATGTATAGGCTATGCTAAAATATACTTCTCTATATCCTCGATCGAAGCGCTTGCCTATTAAATAGCATACGTCAACTGCGCATATAAAATATTGCGAAGAAAATGTAATTAAAAATTTTAACTTTCATAAGGAAGCACAATATACCTTAGATTCTTATATCTCTCTGCTGTCAGAGACTAACAAGTGAGCAACATAAACTTTATCGTGTTAAGTTGATCCCTGCAGCTCCGTCATAAAGTTAATTTGAGCTTACTACACGGCTGAGTCAAAATCGGAATTGTTGCTTGCAACGCAATGCATATATTTGGTGTCCTAGCAAGTGGCGTGTCTTTATTCTTCCTCTTATCTCTGTACGTTATATTGGACACCATTCCTTATATGGAACATGGATATCCTTGCATATTCTTGTGTTTCATTATCTTGACTGACTATTTCGGCTAAGGAAACTTTTTCTAGACTATCGGAATTACTCTTTCATTTCATACAAAATTGAAGGATGTCAAGTTTTAGCTATTTATTATAGATAAGTTAAGATCGATTGCCTTTAACATGGAATGAGCCATCAAGTGCTAACATACTCATATACATATGTACATACTACATATGCAAGTTGAAATGACAATGACATTATGCTGGTGATTATTCATGGCATTACGTTGCGTTGACAACTTTGCGCTTCAATGAAGCTGCATTATTTTATTTACTTGTCTTTCTTCTTTTGTTGAATAAAAATCATTAAGAGCAGAATGCATTGTTTAATTTTATTCTTATCTTATAATAAACATGTCAACGAGTAAAGAAATATTAATGAAAAAAAAAAAAATAATTAAAAGAAAATAATAAAGAAAATAATAAAGCATGCAGATAAAGTCACCCAGCGGTTGTTTGTCAACTTTATTGCACGTGTATGTGCAAATTCTCAGGGTGCGCCTGAAAGTATGCAACAGCAGACATACATGTGAACAAGAAGCATTGTAGTGGGATTTATATTACAATTCTACATGAAATAAAGTAAAATCTGGGAAAAATAGAAAACTATTTTGCTGCTGCCTATTTCGAACACTTTCAGCTGACCCAAAAACGCTGTACTTGCCGTTGGAGTTTGCTTGGCTTTGTGTGGCAGTGCTGCAAAAGTTTGAATAAAATCCGCTTAGCTATCACGCGATTCAAGAAAAAAAGCAACAACAATAACGATTAACATAACAATCAGCACAGTTGCAATAGCAGCAGTTGGCCCCACCGACGCCATCACCACCACAACAACAAACAACAACAACAACAGCAGCAGCACGTGTTGTACAGGCGGCCACATCATGTGTGTGTTACAGCTCGTTTCGCTTTAAAGTCTTAGGCCAGGCACACATTTCGCTTTGTTTGGCCTACTGCGCCATTGTCCTGCATGCGGTTTGTTTTGTAAGCAGCGTTGTTAGTCCTAATTAATTGAGGCAATTAGTTAAATACAACGTGTATACGCACACACACCAATACACGCACACACACCATTACACATAAGCTGTAAGCAATCAGACAGTAGCAGGCACAACACGTTACATATTGTTGTAATTGCTGTTGTTGTTGTTGTTGTTGCTGCTGCTGCTGCTGCCACCGCTGCTGCACAGACAAACACGTCCGCCACGAAATTAAATTTACACGAACTGATTTACTCACCGATAAATTTAAGGTTGCGAAAACTGTGCGCTTAATTTCGACATTAAATTGAATTGTTTGACACAGTCACGTAAGGTCTCCTTCGTCTTTTTCCGCTTTTGTTGTCTGCGATTGCTTTCACATTCGCGTTAATAAATTAATTTAAGCAATTGCTTAAGGTTAGCCTCATCGCACGGTGAGTGCTGTGGCAACATTACGTAATTGCAAGTCGGCAATGACATTTTGAAGTGTATACAAATAATATGGATTGTCATATAAATCTTCGCAGCCTCAACCAGCTTATGTCTTAAATATATATTAGGATATTCACTTTTATTTCAAAAGCATTTAATATTTAAATTTTAGATATTTATTTCTCTGGCAACGATTTACAAAATAAGAAGTTTTAACAAACTTATGTGACTACACATCAAAATCGCAGCATGGGCAGCTGTTTCCCCCAAAGTCTGATTCTTTCTTCTCTTTTTCATTTGCTTAATTGAGCTTCTGCCTTTAATTTGGCATATTGAAAGTTTATTAACTGAATAACATTTGATTTATTTTGTATAAATCCGCTGGCTTAAATATGAATTGCTTAAATTTAATTCGAATCAGTAAAATTGCAGTTTATAAACGAGTTAAACTAATTGTCAATCGAATAAAAAAATTTTAAAAATTTGCTGCAACTCAAATCAAGCAAAAGCGACGTTGAAAAACATAAAAAACAAAACAAATATAAGCAAAAAATATTCGCATAGACAGCAGAAAGCGTTTCACTTAATAAAACCGAATAACAACAATTTGCGGAAAAACAAACAAATGCAAACAAAAGCACACACACACACACACAAACACTTACAAACAAAGCATGCGAGAAACGCCCGAAAAACAATAATAGCAACAACAACAACAACCAAAACGACACAATCGCAATAATAACTGTACATATACGCCATTGGATGTTATTGGATTAGTTTGTCGCGTTTTTTACCCCATAGTCGCTTTATGATCCTATTGCATTTTGTTTCATTTCTTTCTGTCTTTGTTTCTGTTTTTGTTGTTATTACTGCTGTTGTTGTTTTGGTATCGTTTTTGTGGTATTTCCTGTTTGTTTCATTACGTTAAAGAGATAATTATTTATTTTTCGTTTTTTTTTGTCTGCATTTTTTTTTTGTAGTTTTTTTTCCACTTTAATTACAGTCTGGAAAAATAAAAAATTTACTAGCCAGTAACAATAACAAAATGAAAGTCAAATAAAAAGCGTTTTTTGCGCAGCAAGGTCCTGTTCAAATGCAATAGCAAATGCACAGAAGTATGCAATAACAATTTCATGTTCAGCACCGAGAGAATGTTTCCCTTAATTTTTTGTTGCAGTTTTCTCCCCACAATTGGGTATATGACCAAAAATAGAATAAAGTTCTGATTGCATGGCAATTTGGCAACTAACTCCGTAGGACAAATGCAATTTAAGAATTTTTCTTCTATGCTATATTTTTTTCCTCGATATTTGCAATTGTACTAAGTTACTTAGTCAAGCCGACTGCTGTAATATCCCAAGACTTCTTACACCGGTGAACTTTGTGACATGCAATACCATGTCAGCCAGTTTTTCGTTTTTCTGTAGTTTTGAGCACTTGTAGATGAGAGGTAGTCTCTGCAATTTTATTGGCAAGGTTCAATACATACATATGTTGCCAATTTAGGGAATTTTGGGTCCATCAGTGCCTGCCGGTACTTCTAAGAATATTGTCATCATTTACCCATCTATAAATCACAGAGAAACATGCTTTGGCTACGTCCTTGAACACTGCTTATTGGTCTGAAATTGTCTCATTTTTTATTTGATACTATTTTGAGCTGTCGTCAGCTTAATTCAACATTTTTATGATTACATCAATTATGTGCAGTTATGCGCGACACTGTCATATGTGTAAGTAACTTAGTCAAGCCGACTGCTGTAATATCCCAAGACTTCTTACACCGGTGAACTTTGTGACATGCAATACCATGTCAGCCAGTTTTTCGTTTTTCTGTAGTTTTGAGCACTTGTAGATGAGTGGTAGTCTCTGCAATTTTATTGGCAAGGTTCAATACATACATATGTTGCCAATTTAGGGAATTTTGGGTCCATCAGTGCCTGCCGGTACTTCTAAGAATATTGTCATCATTTACCCATCTATAAATCACAGAGAAACATGCTTTGGCTACGTCCTTGAACACTGCTTATTGGTCTGAAATTGTCTCATTTTTTATTTGATACTATTTTGAGCTGTCGTCAGCTTAATTCAACATTTTTATGATTACATCAATTATGTGCAGTTATGCGCGACACTGTCATATGTTTTTCGCATTTTTATGCAATGACAATTTGTCGTTTGTAAGACAGTACGAAAATGTTTACAATTTGTCATATGTTAAGTCGAAGTATTTTATGCCTCTCACCTGCTTATGTCTGCAGCGATTTATTTTACGTCAAAGACAGTTTAATATTTATTTAGGACTTCACTGTCTGCAGTTGTTTTTATTTTTGATGAAATGGAAGGAAGCACAGCAATTTAACATGTCTCTCGATAACGTCTAAGGGTTAGAGGTTCACGGGGCATGGATGTGCATACGCAGTCTTTGATGTTTGACGATGCCCCGCGAGTGGTCAGCGGCTTACCTGGCCATGGATTGCTCTTGCCTTTGCTCATTGACGTTCAGAAACAATTGCCAATGTAGTTTCTCTACAACTGAAGTGGCAGCAGAAAGTTTACACCCAAGTCAAGTGCGGAGAATAGAAGTAGCTCGGAGGGATTCTTCGTAAGCTGAACAACGAAGTCTAATGCGACATTTTTGAGTAGTATCCATGAGACAGCGGGTGGCATCTACCAAGTACCTCGTGACATACGACAAAAGTGAATGGGCCTAAGGAAGTATTGGTTCTAATAATAAATTCACCAAAAACCAAACATAACTCAACTCATGCAAAATTTACACATCGAGTCTATTATGGCACTAATTTCTTGTATAGATTATGTTCAGCCGTAAAAGCCAAGCAGGTGTATCATAAGTGTAGCAGGCATGTAATAAATTTGTTTAACGTCACCATATGCCACTCAGCCAGAGCCAGCCAGAGCCAGCCATAGCCAGGCAGAGCACGACTTAATGTTCATTTTGATAGCAACAAAACTTGTGGAACGCACTTTGTTGTTGCCACTTCCGTTTCCGTTTTCGCTTGCACATTGTTTTATTAACGCCAACTAAATACCTCCTCTGCCTATGCATGTACATGCTCCTGCTCCTGTTTCTGCTGCTCTCTTGGCCCTCTATCATTCTGCTGCTGTTCTGCTGCTGTTGCTGTTGGCACGACACATGTGTTTATGTCACTCGGAATTTTGCTTTTGGCCAATGTTAATGTTCCGCCTGGCTGTCGCTGTCCACATGTCAGTTAGTTGGTTTAGTTGCTCCTGCCCGAGTTGCTGTCACTTTTGGTTCCTGTTTCTTATTGCGAGCCATTTGCGAGCCATGTGTCCTGTTCGCTGTTCACTGTTCATTGTTCATTGTTCACTGTGTGCCTATGCGTGTGTGCCTGTTTGCGTCTAAATGGCTTAAGTAGTCACTTTTTGTGCTTATGTGGTCTTTGGTTTAATTAATTACAAGATTAATGTATTGTTGCATGGAAACGGTTATTGTCTTGCATTATCCAAGTGCGTCTATGAATGACTAAGTGTATGCGTGTCTGCGTGTGCATGTGTGTGTGCGAACCTATGCATGTTTGTATGTACGAGTATCTATGCATGGTACATTGTATCGCTCTGTGAAATGTGTGTGCCGCAATCTTCATTTAGGGTTTTTGTTGTTTTGTTTTGCTGAAGGTCAACAGGACTAACGTGTGTATGACATATTAGGACACTTACACGTACCAAGTAATTAGTTGCTGCGAGAGCTGAACATGTGAAGTTTCAGAGAGGAAACTGAAAACAGTAACAGACTTCAATATTATTTAAAGTTGCCTTCTGTTTTCTTGCTTTTTTCAACAGCTTTAATAGATTTTTACACTGCACTCTTTTTTAAGCAAACGTTGCTTTTTGCAGGCAATAGATATTTTTGCTTAAAGGCGAGTTCTATTTATAATATAAAAATTATCTTAAGAAATTTTTATTCACACTCACTCAAACATTTGTTGATAATAAAGCAATCAGCACAGCGAGTACGGAGAGTGGCAAGTATGCTATCAGATAGTTAATGGTAATATTCTTCGATTATTTAGTTTGTCTATAGATCGATAGAACAAGCTGATTGTGATTGGTAGCCTGCCTCCGGGCACTTAGTCACTGGTGGCCAAATCGATTCTTTTGAAACCCCGGAACGAGTTCTCACGAATTTTTTTTGGTTGAGCATGTTCCCCATATGCTTCACACAGCAGTCGATTAATTGATAAACACACAAAAACCAGCGATTCCCACAAATTGCGTTTTTTTGCCACAAAGGATAACATGGTTAGATCACAAAAAAAGTATGTTGTTGTTCAGCGAAATGACACATACATATTTTTAATGCTTTATCAAGAATATCGTTACAAGGGGGTTCAATGCGATTTAATGCTAGTTTTGCCCTCTTTTGCAAAACAGCAGGAACTTACTTATAAACCCAATAATATAGTCAGGTTGATTTGAGAACCTTACACTGATCGTTTTAAAATACGTGTATGTGATTATGTAAGTTACAATATTTTTACCCGGAGCATAAAAACAAACCATTCTCTTAAAAAACTCTCAATTCCACAGTTTAGCTAAATTCATTCACCTGTTAGTGCTCTAAGCCAGAATCCTGTGCAGAACAAAGTTGTATACATGAAAATATATCAGCATTTTAATTTATACATGATGTCACAGTATGTCATTGTATTGTTTTTGTTGTTGTTGTTATTGTTGTTCTTGTTGTTGATGTTGCGAATATGTTGGTGCTAGTGGTGTGTGGTTATGTCAGCTGCATGTGTCACGCATACTTTATGGTTTATCGCAATTCGTCGAAGCTGGCATTTATTGCCTGCGAGCTATTTTCTGTTATTTTTTTTTATCTCTTTTATTTTTCTCTTATTTGTTATCTCTTGAATTGGTCGTGTTGTTGGCGGTTAGGGCAAATTGATAATATCAGGTCGATAAAAGCCAACTGACGAAAGCGTATAAATGAGCCAAAGCTTTAAAACTTGAAGTACTTTGACACATAATCACGCGTTTTTGTCAAGCGAACATGCTAATGTGACGTGTCTGCCTTTGTGTTGGCTTGAGAAAAGGAAAATAGGAAAAAAGAAAGAGAAAGAGAAAGACGAAAAATCACATTTGAAAATCGATAAGTAATCCTTTGATTGATGCTGTGCGTCAGTAGCAGCATGTAAATGACATGTCAGTCGGTCTGTGTTCGAGAGTGATTAGGACTGAAGCGGAAGACAAGACACACACGCACACACACACACACACACACGCACACTTGCCTTACCTGTATGCAAATTGATGCTTAGCTAAGTTGGGTTACTCTTACTTCAAAAGACGATTTTCGCATTTTTGCTTTTTGATGAGCTGCCAAAGTGCACGAAGTACGAAGTGGGACACAAGCGAAGAGCATAAAGGCGAATGCATGAACGGCACACTGCCAAGGCAGAGCGAACGAACGAACGAACAAACCGAAGGCAAGCAAAGCTCAGCATTATAAGCGTGGCATAGTTGCTGGCACAAAATGCTATCGGCACAACAAAACATTTCAGATTACGCATACGCCCCCATGGCCTCGATGTGTCAAACGAATGAGTGTCCAGCCTATGCCGACCGGACCAAGCCGCATGGAAAGAAGCAAAGCAGCAGAGCAGAGCATCGGTGAGTGTAAGCAACACCTGCAGCTGCTCTGTAGCAACATTCAGTGCCTTGTTTGTCCTTATGCGGCTGTGGCTGCTGCAGCTGCTCACCTCCCCTCCCCTCCCCAGCCCTGCCACTGCGGCTGCCGTAATTCGATTGTAGTTCATTTACAGCTTGCGGCCCGGCATTTCATTCTTTTGCTTGCACCGGAGTCACACAAATCAAAGCATTGCTGCTTGCTCTCACTTGGTTTGGTTTGGCTGGGCTTGGTTTGATTTGTTAATTCAGTTGACTGTAGGCAAAAGTGTTATCTTTTGCTTTCCATTGGCAAGAGCTCAGCAAATGCCTTACCAAGAGCCAGCCAGCATTACTCGCTCCGACACTAACTAGGCAAAGTGCAAAGAATTAACAAAGCAGGCCTCTCGACTTACTCGTTCTTACCTTGCAAGGACTCTGATGCAGTTAAGCTGACAACATTTAAAATATTCACTCACTTTACTTAACCATACTCAACTGAATTGAGCAAAGCCAAGAAAGCCAAAAAAAGGAGAAAATTTTATTTTGCCGGCGTCGACATATTTGATGTTCATTAAGGCTAATTAATTAGTTGCTTCAGCTTCCTTAGACTGAAATGGCAATTAAAGGAATAAACCAAGTCAACAAAAACTTTGCTCAAGTTGAGTGACTGGCAATTATTTTTTATCAACTTAGGCTGATGAAAGTTGCGGCGACAATTGAGAATTCAATCGATGCCGTTTCAGCACAGAGTAAAAAGACGTAAAAAGGCTGACACTTATATCAGCCACACTAGGAACGATTCTGCACAGAAGAATTTTCAATTCGCTGAAACTTTCAGGAACGGTTTCTAATAGCTAAAGCTTCTTAAACTAAACGAACACTATTATTATTATTATTACTGCAATTTATTCGGATTTATTGCACCTTTCGTTGCCACTAGATAGATGGAGAAGCTCCATGAGCCCGCAGAAAGGCAAGTATAGTTATGGTATGGGATCAGCTGATGGTCAGCATACAAGACGAACTTTTGTTTCTGTCATGCCTTGTTTACAAGAAGAACCCAGAATTACCTGGTCTATATGAAGTAAATGGCTTAAAAATGTATGCAGAAAAATCTTCCATAATTGGACACCGAGGGTCGCTTATGGGAATTGTCCATTTTGGAAGATTTTGCTGTATTTAATAAATGATGCAGTTTCATTTATGTTTTGAAAGTCCACTGCTGATTTACAAAAGTTAAGTGCAAAGTGTGTCAAATGTAGTTTCTTTAGAACTTGTACACGCACACTTTGCATGCATATACGTGTGCTTTTTTTACCTCTTACCATTGGTGAAAACCACTTTGACAGAGAGAGAGAAATAAAAAGTGGAAGAAGAAAAACAGAAATCCCCTATAACCTATTTTTGAACGCACAAGAGCGGATGCAGCAAATGTGCGCATCAAATGCGAGTTCATCAGCAACAAACACGACATCGGTCACATTGTCGGCGTCATCAGCATTAGTGAAGGCAATAGCAGCAACAACAATGGCGACAACTCCATCAAATTCAGCCTCAATGGCAGCACAAATACATACACTCACACACACTCACACACACATTCGCATGCACACACTAAGAACTCTTTTGCTGTTTGTCTGTCGCACCTCGGTCCTTTGTTGAGTGGCACCATATTCAAGGATAACAACAACAGTCAAGTTGGCAACAACAACTGCAACAGCAACCACAACAACAACAACAACAACAGCATTGACAACAATGGCAACAAAATGGCTGTCAAATGCAGCTGTCGCCTTTGCTGCTCCTACCTTGACATTTGTTGCTGCCTGCCTCTGCCATGGCTGTTGTGCCGCTTTCCTTTGAACACTTTCGCACGCACACACACACACACACACACACACACACTTGCACACTTGATGCTGGCAATAAACTGCTTTTGCACGTTATTGTTGGCTCATCTGATTATGTTGGCATTTGCATATAGCCGACGATAATGCTGCAGAGTTTCTCCTTTTGCTGCTGCTGCTGCTGCTGCCGCCTTACCTGTCGTTTGCCATTGCCAATGCCGAACTATGTTGCCACGTCTGCTGGTAGACATTCAAACACGTCGTGTTATTTTCCTGTAGATATTTTAATATTTGAATGCACATGTGATTGATTATGTGCCACGCTGCCGCGATACCTTTTCCAATTGACATGCGCGTCTGCGTAATCTATTGTTAATATATTGTATTTATATACCAGCTTACATACCTATGTGCATGCATGACCATTTAGTGCAATGGGAATACTTAAAGCTTATTAGCCAATTGTTTTTTTATTTCAGAGAAAAATTGAGTAACATAAATTGTATGAAAACTGCAGTTGCGAATTATAAGGCAAACTAAAATTCGATAAGTTACCAATCACAAAGTTGCGAATTTAAATATAAAATAAAAACTAAATATGTCTGCTCAGTTTCGAGCGAGCTAAAATATTATTTAAAGCATGTTAAACCTTAAAAAATACCAAAATAGCACAGGACATTATGCAGACACAGCAACTAAAGTTTGTCCTGGCTTTATTTTCTAAGCTGTGCAAATGCAAATGTTAATACGATTATGCATTGATTCCTTTGCTCTTGGCTGCTTATTTAGCATATTCAAAGGATTTCGGCAAGGCAAGCATAAAAAATCACTAAAATTAAACCATTCTCAAGGTAGCCAAATGCATGAGCAATGAAATTCTTAAACTTTGGTTGATCTTCTACAATGATGAAAAATTTAACGTATTTAAAGTTTGTGTATAGCAATAATAAAACTCTTCACTATTATTCTTAAAGTAAAATGATGCCACTGTTGTCGTTTTTTGTACCCTGTACCAAAAAAAGGTAAACGGTATTTTACAGTTGTACAAATGTATTTAACAGGCAGAAGGAGACGAGGTAGACCCCACAAAGTATAAATATTCTTGATCAGCATCGTGAAGGCGAGTTGATTTAGCCATGTCCGACTGTCTGTCCGTATGAACGCACGCATCTCGTAAACAGTTAGACCCACAACCACAAAATTGGCAATGAAGACTCTCCTAATCCATAGGCATAACAAGTTTATTTTTTTCGATATTCAACATATAACATATAGCTGCCATAGGAACTGTCTGCCCAAAAATGACTTTTACTGAGAAAAAGTTTCCTTGAGTTATGTATACATATTGAATCAAAGCAACATAAAAATATAATCAGTTTTGGATTGCGTACAGGATATTCTATAGTCGAGTGCGCCAGACTATAGCCTTTGCCTTTCTTGTTGGCATTGCAATTTTTGAATTAAAGTCAGCTTAGCATTTGTAGCATACAAAATATGACTGCATAAGATTGTACGCCGAAGCGTGGAAACTAACGCTTAGGTACAAGACAGTTAAAGACGCAAAATTCACACAATTTCCTGTTGAAGGAAATTCACGAATAAATGATGTTGACTTTACATATGACAAAGCAGCTTATGACTATTTTTCCCTCGTACTTTGTGAATGTATTTGATTTTTTGCTTTTTTATTTCCATCTATTTTTTGGCTTACTTAAGCGCCATTAGCAAGGACAACAGCTAGTGGGTAAACAAGGCCGGGTTGTTTATTCGATTTATGCAGGACACACAATAATAGAAACACATTTATTGAATAGATAATAATAAACTTTTATAAATAGTGTACAAGGCAACTGCATGCAAAAGTCGGGCAAAAGTAAGCGTAACATGAATTAAATTGCAACTTCGTTTTCGCCTCGAAGGCAAAGGAAGGAAAGGGGACCACAGAGCATGGCACTAATTAATCAAATGCCGTTGCTACCTACGCAGCTACAATAGTCGAGAGCGCAAACCCTTTTACTGTAATTAAAATCGCAATAAATCATAATTTTGCACGAAAACGCATTCACATGGCAAAGAATATTCGAAAACTATCGACAACAAATGTTAAATTATGGAGGGCACTCGCCGCCGTTCTATTACAAGTCAAGCGGAAATGTGCCATTAACAGAGCGAAAGCAGCAGCAGGGGTTAGCTGAAATGGCCGAAGTAGCAATGGAACTACTGCCAGGACACAAAGGATGCCGGTGCGGGTGCAAGTGGGGACCGTCAAAACGAAGCAAATCAATGTAGAAGTGAAAGGCTTGGCAGTTTTTACTGCAATGGTTTTTTTTTTCATTGTTTTTTGGCAAAGTAGGTTAAATATAATTTCAATAAAGCAGCACGCTGAAAGGCAAGACAACAACAATAACAACAGCAACATAAACAGCAACCACAATAGCAACAACAACAACAACAACAACAACAACAACAGCAGTTGGCATAATAAAAAAGAAGCCGAAAATTATGTGAATGTTGGGCCGCAAGGAATTTTCGCCTGGAATGCGGCTCATGACATTTCACGAATGCGGAACTTCTGACTGAACTTCACTTTCCGCTATGAACTGAGCCGAGCTGAGCTAAGTTTGGCTGAACTGAGTATCGTGTTACATGCAAATAATCTACGCTCGGAATGTTGTTTGCCAAGACATTAAAGAAATTTACTATTTACTGCCTTCCTTTCTTTTTTAACTCTAAATAAGCAGAAGAAGCAGAAGCAAGAGAAAAAAAAAAGAAAGAAAGAAAAAAAAACAAATCACACCAAACTAAGTCAAACCGAGAAGCGAGTCAAGCAAGTGAAACTTGTCTTAGAGGCAAAGCGCAGCAGCAGAAACTTTCAGCGCCGCAATGCACGGCAGCCGAGGCATCATCGCCATGGCTTGCTTAGAACAAAAGCGAGGTGAGAAATAAACTGAGAACTCGCTCATTTGTGGCAGCAACTTAAGGCAGCGGCTTGTGAAAAATGCCCCACAACAAAAACAGAAAAGCAACGGAGGAAAAAAAAGCGAAAGCAGTTAAGCGACATTATTCACAGCATAAGTCAGGATTATGGCTTAAATGCAAGTGAATGACTTAAAAGATGCAAAAAGGCAGAAGCAGCAGCAAGAAACTAAGAACAAGCAGCACAAAATGAAAGTAAGTATGTATAAAAATAGTAAAAAAGGTGTAAGTAGTGTAGCAAATACGTGTTAAAAAAAAATTTGGGAACAAGCAGACAAGTGAAAGTCCTCGGCGAAAATGAAATTCACAGGCTAGGCGAGGCATAAAAGAGGCGTAACAAAAAAAAAAAAAATAAAAAAATGGAAATTAAAAAAAAAAGGAAAATAAAAAATAAATTCTACAAAAATGAAAACGAAAACCAAAAAAAAAAAAACTAAAGTGGTGACAAGTTCTGCGACAAGTTTAAAAAAAGTTACTAAAGAAACTCAATTCGTTTGCTTTACTCCGAGCCAAGCAAAAGGGATAAAAAAAAAGGAGGCGACACGCAGCTGTTACATGGCAACTAATAGTCAAGGACATGCAGCTCAACTTGTTATCATCATCGACAGCTGCTGCTGCTGCTGCTCCTCCATCTGCTGTCGATGTTTTTCGTGTAAATGTCAGGTTTGTTGTTGTTCTTGTTGCCTTTGCTGTAGAGGGCAACACTTCATTTGGCAGTCACTTGTCAATGACTTCACAGCCAAATTTACTGTTTCCTTTACCTTTTTTTTACTTGACTTTAATTTCTTGCGCTACGGTTTTGAATTTTTATGCAAAGTTTGACCAAAAAAATTTTATCAAATTGAGAAAATAAAAACAAAAAAAATAATGGAAAAAGTGGTGGAAAAGAAAGAAGCAAAGAAAGAAAAACAATAATTATTTGCAACTTAAGAAGTAAGGTACATTGAAAACGTCATAAAAAACAAAAACTCTAAGCTTTAAAAAATAAAATGCAAGCAAATTCTTAGGATCATACAAAAAAAAAAAAGGGAAACAGATGACACTGTTTCGAATAAAGTTACTCCCAGGCGATCATGTCTGCATATGAATACACATCTATTATGAATTTCGTATATAAAATCATTTCATATTTTTTGCTTATTATTTTCGTTACTTCCATGGGCGCATGGCCTTAGTCCAACAACATGTGGCGGATGTTGTGAGCGCGGGAGCGCATTTTAGTAAATTACAAACCACATTTGATATTATACACGGGCCGCCAACCGCGAAAGTCAAATTGAAATCAATTAGCTAATTATTACAAAACTAACCGCAATTTGACATGGGCATGTGTGGCGGGGTTTTCACATTAAAACACATGAAAAACCAAGCAACAAAAGCAATTTTAATTAACTGCCAGCATTGAATTGATTTTCAAATGTTGCACAATGCCACAAAACGAAATCAAGGCGAAAGATATTCAATATGTGCACTCCTTGTTCTGCAATCCCTGCTGCTGCTCCTGATCCGGCTGCTGCTGGCATGTGCAACACACTCCACATTTCCGGCGAAGACACACCGACACAAACATTGGAGTGCGCACAAGCCACGTCTTCGGCTTCGTCATTGACCTTTAAATTGAATTAATTTATGCAAATGCCTAAGAGCAAAGCAGCAAAGCAACAGAGTAGCAGGCAACGCAGCTAATGCGAGTCAAAACCAATCGAAGTCAATTATTGGCACGTTGCCGCTGGGTGCGTGCGTGGCCAGGACCAGTTGGCCGTCAGCAGGACGATCGCTTGGCTCCGACGCGTGTTGATAATTGAAACTGCTTATAGGCCACTGGTGCGTCGTCGATTCGCCGTTGATTCGACTCGAGTCGAGTTGAGCTGTGTTGAGCTGTATTGAGTTGAGATGAGTTGCGTTGAGTTGAGTTGAGTTGGCAACTTTGTTCGCAAACTGTTCTCGTAATAATATTATTGAAGGATTAAAGTTTTAACTCTTAAGTGCAGAAACACTTATTCGACTGCATGCCAGGCAGGCATTGCTGCGGCTGCCAACGTGCGGAAGGGTGCACAGCACAGCAAGGACGTGGGAGAGCAGAAGAGCGGCGGGGTATGGTAGAGTAGCGCATAAATGCAGTCGGGTGATCTGGAGCGTCAGCAAGCGTCTATTCAATGGCACACACTTCATGTGAAGTGGCAAAGTTTTCAAATGCGCAACTGAGAGGCGAAACAAAAGCTCAGCTGCCGCTTAAGTGTTGCATTTAATATTTCGTTTTTGTTTTGTTTTAAATGTATTTTCGCCACATAGTCGACGCAAGTAAACGCATTTATGCATGTGTACACTGTACATTCAAACTGAACTATCAACTATTCAAGGAATTAATTATAATTGGTTTTTTTTCCTTTTTTTTTTGTGGCTTTTTATTGAACCAAAAGTATGTTTGTACATGTCAAATTTAACGACCGTGAAAAATATGCTAAGGTTGTAAATTTGAACGCAGAACAGCACAGTTACTTATCGCAATTGTTTTTTGAAACAAATTCTTTTAGAAAGCGAACTTGCGAGAGATTCCGAAAACCAGTTTGTTTAATACTTAGAAAATTAAAAATTCTGAGATATATTATTAGTGGATTGTTTTTATTGTCATTAGTCTTTCTAGTGCACTTTTGTGTATCAAACCTAGCTTATCTTCAAGTCAATACTGCCTGCACTGACACAAATTAGAAATGCGTATTAATTAAGCAGGCTGCACCAAGCTTAACATAGCTATGTGGTGATTTAATAATTTGCATTTGGAAAACCATAAGACGAAGTGTGTATAGAATATCAACATCGACTTTATTCTATGTTTATACAATTAGTATATCTAAGTGAAACATGCTTAGCAAAAAGTAAAGTTTTACCAATAAAGCAGCTTTGCCAATAAAAGATATAATATTATTGATACTCATGTTAATATATTTGAGAATATAAAAAGTTATTCTGTTCCATTAGCAGCTCATAAAGAAATCAAGTTCATTCAACAAAAAAAGTTGTAAATGCAAACTTTTAAAAATATTCTTTGAAAAAGAAACAATATTTTTTTTAAATATATATGTATATGTATGTTAAGAACAACATAAGTTTGTGTCACAATAAAAAAGAATTATTTGTGTTCATCGTGAGGCTTCGCATAAGTTATACAAAATAACGTGTGTTGGCTAATAATAAAACAATAATAAATAACAGCGCACACATCCACACCTCTGCCTGACTTGTCGTGCACTGTTTATAGTTTTCTTTATTCAATCGCTCCGCTGTAAACCGAAATGTTTGAGACAGTCTCTCACTCTCTCGTACAGTGTGTCAAGTTTCTTTCTCTTGGCGCAGGCGCACATTGCGTGGGAGTAGGTGTGTTGAGTTTTGTTCTTGGCACATGTACCCCATGTACTAGCTCGAGCAACAAGTGGTTGCCGGTAATGTACCAAAAGCAGTAGGGCACTGCATTATCATAAGGGGGTAAGACAGTTTAATCTTACCATGCAGTCAGAATCAAATAAGAACTGCTTGCTGAAATATACACAATAATTACACTTTATCAGTGCTTTCACACTCTCACCCACGGGTGTGTGCTGCCAAAAGGTGACGTGGCTTACATGTTTGTTGTACAACAAACACAGTAGCTCGTAAGAATCAGGGTGCAAGTGGAGGGTCGGAAAACGGCATGACAGTTGAACAAAATGCTCCCTATTCCCCTTGGTGAGTATAGTTGTGATGGTGAACTTTGTCATTTTGACTTGGGGAAATATATGCTGGGTGAACTTTGTTGTGTTTAGTTAAAAGGTGAACAAGGAAAACTCTACAAAGGCTCAAGAACTTCACCACGCAACATTTACTGGAGGTGAATAACAAATATAAATGATAATAAGGAATTCATATTACCATCATTTGCAGAAAGGAAAGCAAGAAATAAATTTCAAAGGTGGCATTTTAAATCGCAGATCACTTCAGACTGGCACTACGAAATGCCACGTCTACCCAGTGATTTTGTTTTCTGCTGGCGAACAAAAGAACATTCTGTGTTGGGGTTCATAATTTTACACTTCTCCAAGCATACAAATGCCATCCCTGGTGGCTAGTACACATTAATAAGAGTATTCCATGCATGGGAGCTGCTGCTGCATCAGCAAGCAGTAATGCAATGCATCTGCGACTTCCCGGCACTCAACCTCCCCTAAGTCGGCTGAAGTCTAGAGCCAATCGGAAGTGCATTATATCTGCATATGCTAATTGTGATGCTATTATGATTCCAAAGTGAGCAGTTTATCATGCCAAATGAGATGATATGCACTTGGGCATGAGTAGGGTGAAACTTGCGATGCATTAACGGCATTCCAGGTGTGAGATATATTCTCGTGAACATATTATATCACATTGTTTGAAGATGCTGTTGAGAAATTTAATATTTTCAAATGAAGGATTGATTTTCATTTGCTTTTGTGACCAAGTCGAAGTCGACTAAAAAAGGAGAATTAATGATCGCAATCTCATTTGGAAGGGATAGGGGGAACGAGCGGCTGATTGGCTGTTTGAATAGCTATGATTTTGTTGTTGTTTCCAAAAAATAAAGATGACTCCGTCTGCTGACAGCTTTGAGAAGTGAATATTTGTGATTCATCTGTATATGCGTACAAAGAAGATGTCTGAGTCTGTCTTTTTAGGCAAGACCTTTTGTTTTGTATGAAACTGTTTTGATAGATCAACAGAGTTGACATATGCCACTCAAAAGTGTTCATATAAATCCATCATTTCAACATTGCCAATATGATTGGCAATTTATGTCTGAATGTTGTGTATGCTCACGCGAAAAGAACAACTTAAAATGGGAATCTCTGTTAGCATGTCGCATAATGCTTACAATAAATCCAATCCATGTGGCATGTGACGCACGTGACAAAACTTTGTGAAACAACGACGCAACGATGTGCTCGACTCGACTTGATTCGCTGCGACTCGACTTGCCTCAACTTGCCTCGACTAGACGCGGCGGCTCGGCTGGCTTCACTATTTAAACAAAGAAATGAACTCAACAGCCAACATGCAGTTGGTGCCTTGTCGCACTTATAAAATGCGCTCATGCCGCCAACTGCAAATATAGAAACAATACAAAAAATCAGAAGGAAAAAAACAAACAAGAAAAAATAAACGCTGAAGCAAAACAAAAGCCAAGCAACAAAGCCAACCGAGAATGTGGAGTCGGTAGCTGCGCAAATTGAATGCAAGTGTGTGAGCCAAGCCAGACAAGGGGCCAAGGGGGCCAGCAGGGGACCAAAGGACGAGTAAATGGCTGCAATATTAAAACAATAAAAGTAATAGGTACGTAAGCCGCACGTTGGCAACATCGACTTGTTGCAACATCAGGAAATGATTTTGTACGACTTCATGTGCCACGTCGACTGCATGGCTGTGTTATGTGTGCGGCGTAGCATGGAGCATGGGGAGGGAAGCAAAAAGGAACAAAGTAATTGTATGCATGTTAATAGACGCATAAGCAAAAGAATCTGCAACGACTTTACTTGACTTTGAGCAGAATTAGGCAACATGATTTTGAATAATTCTTTACTCAGAATAATTATGCAACACATCCTGCCTAAGTAACAGTTAATCAAATTTTGGAGGTTTCTTGTTATGACAACAGTACAACGTTATATTTCATATGCAACAGCTCCGTCTACGCATAATAGATTTTCAATTAGGTTTTGCGAAAGAGAGTCCAAGAAATTTTCTTGAATTTTGAGGCTATATCTTTGTCTGAGCCACCAACCTTGCTGGTCCTGCTGCTTAGGCATGAGAACTGGGGCTATAGTGTATTGTTTGGGTGTTTTCACATTTGTAATAAGGGCTATAAAATTTATATGGAATATCGAATATACAATAGAGCAAGGAAAAGGAAGTTTAAGTCTACTACTCTCAGTCGAGCTGCTGTGTATGTGTGTGTGTCTTAGACAATGTTAAGTAACTTAGTTTTTTACTTAACACTTTTATGACTTGTTTAATTATTAATGAACTTATATATATTATCAGCAAATATTTCTATTATGTATTTAACTAACTCCGCCTGTTGCCTGTCGCCTGTTGGCTCTTGGCTGCTGGCTGCAGCTTTGTTGAGATAATTGTGTTATTTCTTTTTATGGCTTACATGCAATATTCATACAAAGAACAGAGCTCCGCCGCAGCACGCTAGTTTTGTATACTTTCTTGCTCATGCCAGACACTCATTAAATTTTAGAACAAAAATATAAAAATTTCAAAAAATCACACAGTCATATAAGCAATAATAAAAAAATAGTGTAAAAACTAGTTGGGTTCTTTGCTGTTGAAATTTTTTGCACTTTTGAATACATTCATGGTTACATACATGTGGGGTTTCTTTTTTTTATAATTGTCAATTTTTTGCTTTTTTTTGCTTTTACTTATTTGCTCATTACGTGTTGCCACCGAAGGACATGCACAGACACTCACACCCACACACACACAGACACACACACACACAGAGAGAGACGCGCTTTGGCTGGCTGTGTGTTGCACAACGCGGTAAAGTGGCAAAGAATGCAGCGGAACATCGCAATTACTCAACATTTGTATTGATGGCACAGTGGTTTGCACACATGCACAGCGCAAGGACACAAGGCGGCAAGCAGCGCTGTCTGACTGCCTGCCTGCCCACCCGCCTGCCTGTTCCCGCTTACACATTTAATATTAATTTAATTAGTGCACGGGGCGGAACGAACTTTTCTAATTTATGTTTGCTGCCTTGCCTTACTTTGCGTTGCGTTGTCTTGCGTTGTGTAATTTTTAAAAAATTTAATAAGAACTATTTGACCAAGTTGGCTTTGATTAAACTGCATAGTTCTGCGTTACATTTTCTGTATATGCTATTTGGGTTTTGTCTCTCTGGCACAAAGTGAGGTCAAACTGTGGCAAATTATTTGTCATGCGTTTGACAGCGAAACAGAAACAAACAGCAACAACAAAACAACAACAACAACAACAAGCAAAGCAAAACAAAAAAGAAGAGCAGCAATAAGCAAAATAAAACATAAAAACCAAACATAGACACGAACTATTTGCTGGCAAAGTGTAGCGGCAAAAGTTTATAATTAAAACTTTACGCACGTTTGGGCAAAGTAAATAACCGGCAGACAGACCGACAGACAAACATACAGCCCAACAAAATAAACCAAGAGACACACACACACACACACACACAGAGACACAGAGACAAGCTTAACCATGCTGTTGGAGTAGCAAACGGAGGTCGGAGCAGTGCAGGATCCTTTAGTTTCTTGTCCTTTGGCATGGCACAGCATGCGGCACCCTCCGCATGTTCGCCTCTGCCCACTTCACGCTGCTTCCCGTCACTTTCACAGTGACATGTGCTAAGCGTTCTCCATGATGATTCTTTCAAGAATGTGCCTGTGTACACAATTATGGTCCTAATTTTTGTGCAAATGTGTAAACTAATTCCGGCGCATTTGTTAACTCGTGACATTATTGGGATTTCTATCAAATGAAGTACAGTGTTTAGTCTTTAATCTGAACTCACTTGCCATGTGAAGCGTTTCGAAAGGTTTCATTTACTTAGCAAGAGCTCAGCAATTGCTTTACTGAGTGAACCCCGAGTATGGAATGCTGCCAAAAAGACATATAAACCTTTGGTTGGTTAAAATTTCAAATATTCCATATATAAATTCCCACAAAACGACAACCAACTGTCAGTTGTTGATTAATTGATAATCTAGCAAAAATTAATAACAACAAAATTTTTTAGGGCCTCCTATTGAACGGTTTAGAAGTCTATATGAGGTTTATAAACCGTCAGATATTTTTCTTTACATTTTCATGTTAAGCGACTCACATGCTTCTATGGATTTTCATAGTTTGCGCTATAATTTGTAAACTTCCTTTTTGAGTCCCTTAGTGTAACAGCATAATTAGAATTATCTGCGTCAAAGTGTTCAATGGACGCTGATTGAACTTCTGCACTTGTGGCCGCTGGCAGTTTGGGCAACAGATTGCACAAACTATTACGTGGATATCAAATCATGTTCGACAACTAAATGAGCACGCAGACCTTGTCAGAGTGGCACAATGTAGGACCGGAAGGTCGCTGGCCCAAGCCAGAATGTGCGCACACACTCGCCTTTCTAATTATGCAAACACGTTTAGTGTGTGAAAAGGCGAATTTCATTGGCGCCAAAATTATGCCACGACTTCAGCACGATGCGACAGGACACTGCACGACTCTGCACTGCACTGCACTGGACTGCATTGCACCGTGAACACGACGCGCGAGTGACAGCTTTCTAATTAGACTAACACATGCGACAAGAACGCTGAGTGCGGTCGGCGGTTGTGTCTCCCAAACTGTCGGCCGTACGATGTGTGGACATTACGCGAAAAGGCTTGCACATTTGCATTTAGTTGACTGGCACTGATGACACATAAAACCGAGAGTGCAAGTCAGGAACAACTATTACAAGGAACCATGCAAAAACTTGAATTCCTTACCCATACTTTAATGCTCAAAACGGAGAGGTAGGATATATGTAGGATATATGTAATTAAGTTACAAAGAGATCATAAACCTATTGTGACCCTCGTTGTATAATATTTGCTAAAAGTATTTCATCCCGACTTACATAAAACTGTATTCTAACGTTCAGAAGGCATTGGTCTTTAAAATTTCATACGAAACTTCTTTAATTTCGTAACATGTTTCGTATTGCTCTGCAACGTGTCTGTGGCTGCTTTTTAAAGTTTCAAATATAAAGATTACTTTGTTAAAAAATGTAATACGCGCCCAGCTTCCTCCTGCTCCTCAGCCTCCGTCTCATCGTCCTGCAGCTCGCAGAGGCGTTCGCTGTGCCTGCAGTGAAATTTGTAATGCAGTCAACAAAGGAATTCTGTATGCAAACGAAAACGTCGGCGCGATCCGTTGTAGGCGTGCGGCAAGAGAAAGAGACAGAGGAAGGTACAGAGAGAGCGAAAGAGAGAGAGAGGAGTGAGAAAGGCTTAAAAAGCATGGAAAGTAAGCGCATCTGTCAAGTGTTTGTGAAAATGCTAATTTAAGCCACTGTGCCACAGTGGTGCAGTCAACAGGCTTTGCCGCAGCTATTCTCGTTGGCGTTATTCATATTGTGTTCTCTGTATCGCGACTCTTCTTCTTCTTCTGCTTCTTCTTCGTGTGTGCCTCTGCTGCCTTCGCTTCGCTTTGCTGCTGTGCTAACCGCATGCATTTGTGTCTTGTGTGCAACACAAAGCCGACGCTGTCACTCAGCTGCTGTATATCCGTCTGTCCGACTGTCTGTCTTTCTGTCTGTCTGTCTGTCTGCCTCTTGCCTTGTGTATGCCATGTGGGTACGTTACTCGGGAGTAAGTGACTGACTGCATCTGCTGTTGTCTTGTGCATACACGTATCTGTGTGTACGAGTGTGTGTGTGTGTATATTTGTGGATTGTGTCTCTGTTAGTGCATGCGATTTTTTTTTGCTTTGCTCTGCAGACGCTGTTGCCTTCATTTACTTTCATATGCGCATAATTTTATGAGGAATTAAACATGTCAACATACTAATTAAATAAATACATATGCTATGCTCAGTTAAAACATCTTCTACGTTATGATTTTCCTTTTTTTCTTACATTTTTAAAGCAGCTACGAAACAGACATAGCCAATAAAAATTAAATGCGCACTGTATGGTTAGCTTGGTTCAGTATAAGTGAGATTTGCAGCGTAAGAGGCGGGGTCCGAACTCCTCCTTTTGAAATTCAGCTTAACTCGACATCAGCATATGCAACGGAGAAAGCAGTTTATATATATAAGTATATATATGTTAGGCAGAGTGCTTCTTTTCCTTTACTGTATTGGGCAGCATACTCGATGCGACATTTTATTCAGTTAATGCCATCATGCGATGAAGTATGTCTCACTTGCATATGTCACGTCGTTGCCGTAATTACTTTATTCACTCACTTAAAAATGTGTTATGCACAGCAAGTCAATGAAAAGGCAGACATTTCTCGTAAGCATTAAGTTGCCACTAAGAATCCAAAAAAGTAAAAAATGTAATAAAATGCCATTACCTATCAAGAGGAGAGAGGTGAGCGACTGGGCGACGGGGAGAGTGAAGCAAATGCTTTCCGCAAGCAATCAAATCTTGCACAACCGCGACACCCGTTAAATGGTTGCAACTCACTCACATGGCCATAGGTTGTCCCTTTCTCTCTCTCACACAAACACACATAAACATGCATAGACACAGATAGAGACATACATAGTGCAAACATTTAAACGAAATTGTTTGCTCAGATTGCTTGACAACTGTGGACAGTTCGCTCGTGTGCATGCCAATGCGAGCCTGTCAAACTGCCAACCTGCCAAACGTCCTGCCTGCGCCTGCCTGCCCCACTTTGGCTAACATGCATTCCACATTCAGACCGACAAAACCAATTCAAACTAACCTTTACTAATCATTGCAAATAACGTCTGTCCACTGTATCAACGGCGCACATTTGTACACCGAACGACGTCAAGATTTATAACCGAGCCAGGATTGAGGATTGCACTTGTGCAGAGGTCCTTGGCGCCAGCGTGGCCTGCTTGAGTTGTGTTGGATAGATGAATGCTTGAATGGATGACCGGCTGCCTATTGGCTTGGCTTGGCCCGGCTGCCGGCTGCACACGGTTCGAGAGGTGTTGCGGGACACATTCGATGTGGCAATCCAATCACTTTGCTGAGTGGTAATAATATTAATGATGTAAATGCTTTACTGGGTCAGAAGTTAAAATAAAATGTTTGAGTTAAGCCAAACAAATGAACAACCTTGTTATGTCGAGCAATTACACAAGGGATACGCTGGAATTTTTCGAAAGAAGGAAAGAATAAATAAAATAAAAATGATCTCACTTCATTATGAAAATCTTGAGTTAATATATATTTGGCACAAAAAGAAACACAAATTGGGATTTACTTTTTACCTCAAAAAAAAAAAAAAAAAAAAAATATGAAAAAGAAAAAAAAAGAATCATTGGATTACAGAACAGTCTGTTTATTGATAGATCTCATTTTTGTTTTGCTTTATAAGCTGATTTACTTACTTTATAGAATATATTTTTATTCTGTAATAATTTCTCTTAAACAGAGGATTTCCTGGAAAAACCAGAAAAGAAAAGAAAATATGGCACAATTTTATAATGCACAGATTTTGTATGCACTTCTGCTTTACTATTTAAAAGCAATAAGAGGAAGCGGTAAATATCAACAAGTAAAAGTAAATAAAAGTACACAAGCACAAAGCGTCACGGCGGCACAAACAGTGACAGCGAAAAGTACAACGCCCAGTCAGTAAATAAATCCGCTTTCGCGGCACCTCCTGCGGCCATTAAAAGAACCGCGTGCAGAGTAGCTCAGCGCAGCTCACTCATTCATGCACACACACACATACACACACACATACACACACACACACACACATACTTGGTGGCAGGGAAAGAGGGAAAGGAAGTGCGAATTGTGTCCTTATTTTTGTGTGCACTGTCATGGCTCTAGCCGAGCCACACCGCTCGACTGTCACATTAACTAAACTGAATGAATAAGCGAATGTCTCCTCATTCGCTTTGCTGCTCCTTCCGCCGCTTGCTCGTCGTAGCTTTGGCTTCGGCTGCGTCGACTACTCCCACTTCCTCGCTGGCAAGTGAATGCAGTTAGCGCAAATTCTATAAGGCATTTGGTCTGCTGCATTCGGTTTCTCATATTCGCATACTCTCATCCGTCGTCTCGGTCTGAGTCGCCGTCTCTGTCGCAGTCGCAGCCGCAGTTGAAGTCGCATCCGTATTTGCTGCATTGTGCCGTTGTGTTTTGCCAACTGAAATCTGTTCGCTTCGTTGTCGCTGCGAAAATAAAATATGGCGAAAGCGTAAAAGTCAAGTAAGCAGCTGCATCTTGATTGAATTTATGCTATGGCAAAGCTGCCAACCCCCGCCAAAGCAAAGCAAAGCGATTTTCTAAAAGCGACTTGATAAGTTGATAAAGAGTTTCTTCTTCTTCTATTTTTTTTCTATTTTTTATTTTTTATTTTTTATTTTTCCTACTTCTGCGTCCTTATTGAAAAATTTGATTTTGTATAAATACATAATGCTTTGCGCTTTGATGTAATTTCCAAAGTGGCTTTCTTGTGCACCAAATTAGGGTACAGTGGCTTTATCAGATTTTATTAGTTATGCAGTTGCCTTTATGGGCTTAAAGCATGGTGCAGTGAACGAAGTTATCGAATATTCACAACACATGCTGATTTAAACATTATATATTATATATTAATATAACTGATATAAATATTTATTTTATTCCGGCATATGATCCGAGTCTAGCCTTAGGCAGCCAACTTTATTGAGAAATCGTTAATTGAAACAAGATCTTAAATAAGTTTTATGACTCACAAAGTGCTGAAGTTGCTGCACAGCTTCTTGCTGCTTATATGCAATCTTTATTCTGTTCTTAGTAAAGTTTAGTGCATCTTAGTGTCTCAACTACATCTCAGCTTAGCTTTCCAGCATTTATATGTTACACTGCAGCGTAATTCGCAAGTGGCTTTTTGTCATGTAGTCAGTCATTTTCGGATTAAATAAAGCACATAAAATCATTCAATTACTGTGGCAATCAACAAGTATTGAGGATGCATTAAACAGCCACACACAAGTTGGCAAAAGTGAATTACATCAAAGTCGCAACTTATGAGACACGCACAGCGTCTGCTGTCATTTGACAGCCGTCAGCATTGAGACACAGCGACAGCAATTGCAGGCAAAGCAGCCGACATGCTGCCAAGACTTGAATGCCATAGGGTTCCATCGTCATCGTCGCCACCGCCACCACCGTCACCGCCTTTGTCACCGTCAACCACAAACCCAGAAAGTGAAAGCGAAAGTGAAAGTCAAGCACAAGAGTCAGGCGCACAGTGGCACTAAAAGTAATTTGGCGGCAATAATTCATTTTGATACGCAACGTCGATTCGTTGCGGCAGATACTTTTCGGCTTTTGTTTATTTCGGTTATGTTTTTCCTTTCTGTTTTTTTTTTTTTTTTTGGTTTCTTTGCATGTCTGTCTACTGCTAACTGTCGCGCAGAACACTGCGTATACACAACGTTTAATAAAAGTCAATTCTGCAAAAGAAAAACATGCAGCAGAGCAGAGCAAAGCAGAGCAGCACAGCCACTCGCATGAAATCACAAAATAAGCTGAAATATTTAAGCGCAGCTTCCATTTCTTTTTTCTTTCTTTATTTAGGAGTATTTATTTCGGGACCTCCGACGGTGTGATGTACGCAAACTTGTTGTCATTTGTGTTGTCTTCTACGGCTTGGTTTTCTTTTGCTCTCGTTGCGTGTTCACTTTGCTGCTGTGCGAGTGTGAGTGTGTGTGAGGGGGGGAGATGGGTATAAGCTACACGTCGTTTGTTTGTCGAAGTCCGCAGGCAGGATATTACACCTCGGTTTTTGTTGTCACTGCTGCTGATGCGCTGTTATGTGTCTTTCACTCTCATGCTGTGACATATGTTCGCTTTTCTTTACTATTTTTGTTGTTTATATTATTTTCACTTTTTTCTTTTTCTTTTCGGGGGGTATTTTTGTTGTTATGTTGTTGCTGAACAAAGGAAAAAAAAATAAAAATACGAAATAAAAAGAAATACCGCTGCTGTGCATGTAAAGGATATACTCGCATATAGATGTGTACATTTATGCAGGAGCTTACAGCGGCTGTGAAACCTCCGAAAGCATTTCCCCATCGCCTTCGCCATTTCGCAACTTTTTTATCACATAAACAATGTCAGCGTGTGTTCAAGTGCGTTGTTAGAGTATATGAGTGGAGCGCATTTTAAAAGTTTATTGCTATAAAATGCTAAATACGCTTCCGTATAATCCTGATTTAGTTCATGTAAGGAGTAAATGCTAAGCATGGGAAATGCTTGCCAGCATGAAAATGGCAACAAAATTAACTTGCAGGTTTCTTTTAAAGAGTTGAAACTCAATCTGATCCAGAGAATTAAATATAACGCAAGTATACTTTTCGTAAACTTTGAAGATTAGTGTAGAAAGTAAAAGCATAGAAGTGAATCGTCAATTTTGTGGTTTTTGTGAGATCCCAAATATATATCTATACCCGCGGAAATAGACCTGCTGAAGTTTGAGTAAGGAGTAAAGAGAAACGTGAATCTTTATGGAAACTCTTTGGATGACCCTTGGTATAGTGAAGTATTTTAATTTGAATCCTACCATCTTTATGGTTTCTTGATCACTTTTCGCGAAGTCATTTCAGATCCACAATACAGACTTGTCACGTTCTCAAGGCTAAGCGACCTTATTCAGTATGAATTCCCATCAATAGCATGGTTCCCGTTGTTGCACATACAACCTAAGTAGAAAAGAACAGATGTAACTGATATGCGAGTAGCGCCATTTGCTCCATTTGCTCCATTAAAACTGATTGTGCTTGCAACGCAATTTGCCAAACAAGCCGAGACCGCAAATGAAGTGTTCAAACGGAAGTAACAGCAACACGGCAAAGATACACAGTTGATGTGGCCACGCAAAACAATAAAACAAATCAGAGAGTGCAAAAACAAAGCAAAACTAAAATAATAAAATTAATTAAAAGTAAACACGGCGCTAGACAAAGGAATTTTTTCAATTTAGTTGCCAGTAAGAAAAAGAAAGAGAAGAATGAGAAAACCCGAAACAAAAAAAAAACCAAAGAAGAAAAAGAAAATGAAACAGGAAAAAAATAATAATAACAACACGGCAAACTTAAAAAAAAAAAGAACAAAAAACGAAACTGTGAATGCAAGGTGAAAATTGAGCGTGACAAGAGCCAAGCATAAAGGAAGCGACATTGGTCATGGCAAAGGACAACGAGCGATGAGCAATGCGCAGTGAGCAGTGAAAAAATAATGGCCGTGCATTGGTTGAGTGCTCAGGATTTGTGGTTTTTAATTGCGGCACTTTGTATTATTTATTAGTAAAACGAGCAAATAAAAAAAAAAAAAATGAAAACCACAACAAAAATGAATTTTGTTTTGAAGAAATTCGCATTTATGTTTATTTATTGTACGCACAGACCCAATTCCAACGCATTTAGAATTTATTTTCAGCATTATTTGTTTTTGTTTTTGTTTCGTTTTTGTTTTTTGATAAATTGCAAAGCAGCAAATGCCTGCGCTCGGTGCAGCTTAATTGAAAACACGTGCAGAATGTCAGACGCCTGACAGCATTAACACAATTAAAAAAAAAAAGAAAAATACAAATGAAAATATAAAATGAAAATAAATAGAAAAAACAAAACGCAATAACTAAAACAATCTTCATTATCATGAATGGCATTGCATAAATCGTTATTAGGATGTGCAATCAAATGAGCTGAATGCCAAAACTTTCACTCAACTGTCACGTTTCAGTCTGTTGCATACTTGCAGGCGTCCGTCTTGTCTATTACATGCACAGCCAAGCCATGAACATGAGCATGGGCACAGGACATGTTATCCCGAAATTACGATAAACCCCAACATCAAATATTTATGAGGCAGCTATACACTCGCAATTGCTCATTTGAGTGGCAAGCAACATTTGCTCACTTATTCAATCACTTCCATTTCCACTTCCTACTACTCCTGCCGTCCTCCATCGACTTCATTCGGTTGCGACTCGGTTTGTTTGGGTGCGGTTTAGTTTGGCTTTAGTTTGACTTTGCCACCGCAACATCGTTTGCTGCGCCAGTTATGCATTTAAATAATTTATAAAATGTGCACGATTGCCGCTCGCTTGCCCGGACCAGTTTTAAGTTGAACTGCACGCATATCAATGTCAATGGAATTGTTTGTTTGCATGGACGGTTCCTTTTTGTGGCCACTGTGCGTTGTGCAATTGTGTATGAATTGTTTCTTATTTCTTCTTGACTACCTTTTACTTTTTGGCCTTTGCTCACATTAAATTGTTTGCTCAAATAAATTGCCAGTTAAATCTAAATTGAATCCTCAAGTTCAGCCTCAACTTGATTTGCTTAAAAAATGCACACACGTGCTGAATATTGTGGCATACTTTTGTGCGTATTTTTTATTTTTAAGAAAAATTTATTACTTTATTGTTGCTTCTAAGGACTCTGAGTATAGCTTAGGATGCAACACCTTAGTGGCGGCTTGACTTAGGCAACTCAAGGATTTACCTTGCAACATTAAGAGCACTTTTTGAAAAATTGCGCAATTGAGTCAATAAAGAAGAATAAGGATCTAACTGCGGTCCATAAATTAAGACTTGGAAAGAGAAAGGGAGAGAAGAAAGTCTCAATTATATTTCTATATATCTTGTGATTTATGCAAAGGATTCTCTAAACTCGCACATTGTTCATAGTGACTAACTAAAATATTAACAAATTAAAGGACTTCAAGACGTGAGAAAGATCACTTATGACTCTTTATGTTTGTCATTGTGCAGCGAAGTAGTAAAATATGTTAAAACTCCTTCTTTCCTTTAAGATTAGAACTTAAAATCTTCCTACTTTCGTTGCTGCATTTGGGTTTATAACTTGTCTGGCTTTCATGCCATAGATTTACACAAACTTTCTATACAAATTAACAGTAAAAATTACAAAAGCGTAGAAGAGTCAAAGAGTCAAGCGTCAACAGTTGAACAACACTTGACTGACTTATAAATTTTAATATAACCACATACAAAATAAAATAAAAATATGGCCAGCCACCTTTACACACAAATGCAGCATTGTTCAAAAAAATGGGGGATGTGCTTTTTGCTGGTTTATTTAATATCAAAAATATAAACGGCTTTTATGTTATATATGAAAGCCATGAGGCAGCAGCCAAGGCAAACATTTAAGACTGAAAGGGCAAAAAATTTGAATTGGCTACAAAGTAACAGCAGGCATTCGGGCAAATGCAAACATAGTTAGCCTGCACACACAATTTGGGCATCTATTTAGATTTTAGCTTATGCCCGCCGCGCCATGTTACCCCAGGCCATCCCACGCCACGTGAATGCAATGAAACGCACACAAGGATGACATTTTCCGGCTTAAGCCTATGAAGCTACTTAGCAAAAATGTGCAAAGAAAAATTATGTACGCTGTGTGGAGTATATGAAGTCGCCTTTGTTAGTAGGCAAAATAAAAAAGAGAAAAAGAAAACATATTTGACTTTAATGCATTAAAAAATACAATAAACGAAAGCAGCAGCTCAGAAAGTTGAATGCAACACGGCGCTCTTCAACGTCGCCGCATGCAGCTGTCTGAAGTGTTTTAATGGATTTTCGTCATAATAGAATTGAATATACGAGAAAAAAATAGGAGTAGGAAAAAAACACATAAAACAGCATTGCATGAAAAAATGGGAGTATGTAACTGAGGCATTATTAAGCAGACATGAGCAGACACATGAAAAACAGGCGACAGCAGAAAATAAAGTGCAAAAATTAAATGGAAAAATGAAGTGACAATATATGGAGCCTATTTTTGAGCGCATGAGTGAAAATGCGCAAAGAAAAAACAGAAAAGAAAACAAAAATACAAAATCATTAAAATGAACATTTCAAGACAAAAGGTACAGGACAGGACTCACACTTGCTTTTCAACCTTTTCACAGGCATGCCGTGCAGACAGTGCATAGGCAGGCAGGCCAAAAGCACAGTTAGGTTGCATAATACGTAAATCGCTTAGTTTAGACGAGCAACAACAAAGGGCGATTCAAATGCCAGTCAAGCTTAAAATACCAACATCCGACATCCACAGTCAGCAGCCCTAACGACCAGCCGAGGCAGGCCACAAGCATCACAAGGCGAATCGAGACTTACAAGAATTACTCGCCAAGGTTTGTGAAAGAGAGAAGTGAAAGAAGAAAGGCGATTTCTTGTTTTCGGCTTATTCTCTTCTATGCTCTTTGTCTGCATTGCGTTCTTACAGAAGGAGCGCATAAGAAGGACATTGAAATATATCATCTGTTATGATGTTTGCCGTTTTGCGCCACTCGTATGTGTCCTGACGCATAATAATTGTCTCGATTACAATTTACTCTAGGGAGATTCAATAAGAATATGCGGATACTTCTTGATCGCAAGATTAAATAATATCGTATGTAATTATTATTAATTATATTATTCACGATAAGATGATTATGGTTTTAATGCAAGTTTTTGAATTTATTTCAGTTCTAGTCAAGAATTTTGTTCTTGTTAGTCTATTGTGATTAAGGCGCCCACAATGAAGGTCAACTGAATATATATCTTGTGCTTTGTCTAATGCTTCTGCCGCCATTGTTTATGTGCTCCTTAAGCTGTCTAAAGATCGATCACAGGTTGGTTTCGTCTGAGCATGACATGAAAAAAGTGAAGCTGATAAGAGAAAAGTTATGCCTGCCTTAGAAGACCTTCTCCGTTTGACGAATTTGCTGCAGCTATTCAATTCCTATTATGCGATTATGTACTGAACCAGGGAATTAATCTCATTTTGAGAATATCGCTGAATATGTTTTCGTATGCATCAAAGTGTTCGCCATACAGTGTTTGCCTATTAAACTTGTAAAGTAAGTAAAAAATAAGTCAATATATTTTGTTTTTTATTAATTTTTGTATTATATGCAAGCTGATCATGAAAAACTGACTTTTAAATTTTAACGTATTTATATCCATGTAAAACACTTGCCTGAATTTCATTTCGTTTTAATTTTATTCAAAATTGAATTTATGTACGAAGGCGTAAAAGCCTGGTACGGCATAAAATATGAACATCAGCACACACACGACCAACTTTAATTAAAAAAGTGCAAATTGATTTCACCTGCATACTTTTTTTTTTTTTTGTTCAATTTTTTTTTCTCTCCCCATCTCTTGTGCCTGCATCGATTTTTGCTATTGCATTATGTATGTATATCCCCGGCTGCTGTTTATGTTGTTGTTATTGTTGTCGTTGTTGCTGATGATGTTGCACTAAAGATTACAAATAAAATTTTAACGCGTTTCACTGAATTATGCACGACTCGTTCACATTCAGCCCATATCGCATTTCTTCACTGCAATGGTTGGCTAAATCATTTTTGCTGTTTAATATTATGTTTTAAATTTTATGCATGATGCGCATATATACATATTTATTATTTATTTTTTTGTTTTTTTTTGTTTTGTTACATTGATATGCATGGCCGCCTTGTTGTTTACATTTTTGTGGCAGTCGATCAGCTGCGTGTTTATTTTAAATTAAATGCAGTGTTAAAAAATAAATTTGTGCTAATGCAGGAAGTAAATTTGTTTTTGGCATAAGTTTTATAGCAGTTTTTCTATATTCAAAAATCTGTTAAGGCTGCAAAATGTCACAATTTATGATCTCTCCCTGATCCGCACCTACAAAGCAGTAGATCCTGTTTCGTCATAAGAAACATCGGCATCTCCCGGCAATTCTTCATATGTGTGTAATACGGATTTGTAGGGACCTTGTGCATCATATGACTCATGCCGCACTTTTGTAAGGTATATTATGAAAAATCAGAGTAACCTGAGCAGTGCCAGCCAAAACAATAAATTTTAATAAATTTCAAAGTGAAAAACAAATTTGGCTGCTTTTATGCATTTGACGCAACAGTCTGCGGGTATCTGCGGGAATCTGTTCGCCGCAAATGCCTCCAATTTATTTTATTCTAATTTCTATTAATTTATCAACGCTTTGTGCAAAAGCAATTAATATTTTTTTCCTTTCTTTTTTGTGTCTTTTGTTATGTTTTTTGTTTTTGTTTTCATGTTGGTCGGAGTAAATTATTTTTCGCTGCTTGACCTTAGGCGCTTTTACCTTGTTGAGTTATTTTTTGGTTTCGGATAAACCCGAACTTTTTTACCAAAGCCAACGTGTGCAGTTTTTTCAATTTCTTTGCTTTCTATTTTTTTGTCGTTGTTGTAATTGCTGTTGTTGTTGTTGTTGTTGTGCTGCCACCGATAAAAGCACAAAGAAAGCGCTTAAGGGTGCTAGGTCAAATTAAAACAGATAAGCGCACTCAAACACACACATACGCACACCTAGAAACGCGCACAGAGGAAGGGGAGACAGACAGCCAGACAGACAGGCATTTGAGCATGGCCTCGCACGCAGATATCCAGTAACAGTCAGGAGGAATTCACTAATCTGTATTAACCAGCTCATACACTCGCAAGTGCACCGTAGGCGAATCCTTTCAGAGGCAAACATGCCAAACGCGAACTGCGAACTGCGAACAGCGAACGTGCTCGGTTAATGTAAATGAGTGTAATGATGCCAATTAGGCTCAAAGCGTTTTCTTTTTGCCAACGCTGCCGCCATTTCTTTTTTCCAAGCGCTGCTCCACTCCCACACACACACACACACACACACACACTCACACGCACATCTGTCGTCGTTCATATCCTGCATAGGCAATCGCTGTGCTTTGTTGTTGCTGTTGCTGTTACTGTTGCTGTGCTTCTTCTACTCTAATGTGGATCATCCTTTTTGTATATTTACCCTAGTCATTTCGGGTGTAGTACGTTTACGTTTACGTTTACATTTACGTTCAGTTCGTTTGTTAATAATTGCACGCACTCAAATCGCAATTATGTTAATAGTTTTTATCTGCGCTGCCATGAATTTGAATGATTAGGACTGCCGTGGCATAATTTACTTGGATAATAGTGTTTTGCCGCTGGTTAGGAAATAGTTTCGTGTTGTTATGTAAACTAAAGTACACACATCCGCCCAGTCCGTGCTCACTTCTGGGTGCTTTTGAGGCAGTAAATACGAGTTCATTGCGTTTTTATGGTATTAAATGCGCATACTTTTTGCACGTAAGCATTCATTTGGTTTAAGGCAAGCAAATAATGTAAGGAAGTTGGCTGCTGTAACAATAAATAATAAACAAAAAAATCATTGCCGACTTTTGTGCGTTAATAAAATATTTGTATAAACTTACCTGCCGACCATTCAAACTATTTAGATTTAATAGCTGCATTTAGAGATGTTTTGCAACATATTTAAATTTATATACAATATATATAAATTTTTATATGCGATATATCACAAACAATGAACGCCTTTCATAGTGTTAAAAAGGCGCCAAATGTCAAAATAGTGTGTTTTGCTGACACTTTGCTGTGGAAACTTCACAATGAAGAAATAATAAAAAAAAAAATTGGCTAACGAAAAATTGTATAGAGAAAACAATAAAAATTTAAGCAAATCTGCAATGATCGCGAAGAAAAATTCAATTCGAAATGAAAAGTGTTTTAGAGAATATTAAATCAACATTGAAGCCAAAATGCTCTGGCAATTGAACTAGACTTGGAATGGCTTAGAGCAAATGATATTATAAACAAGTTTTTCACCTATCGAACAGAACGTTTTAACAGAAGTTCTGGAACTCGCATTGCAAATCGATAAAAGCTTCAAGTTTGTTACAGTTCGTATTTGAGTTGCGACTGCGAACTGCTGAAAGATACATATGATGTCATAATGATATGCGTTCAACGACATTTCAAAAAAATATAATGGTCTCGCAGCCCAACAATAAACAGCAAACAAGAAATTGCTGAAAGCACATGTATCAATGCTTATTGGGGTTGCATGCTGCAGCGGATACTTTAACGCTGGGAGGGAGTTTTGTAGGTCATTCAAGTCAATTGCAATATTATGCAAATAAATATGGAAGAGATTAAAACGCGTTTGTGATGCGTACATGAAGTTTGCGCCAGATCTGGCTTAAGATATGTCAGTTGTGCAGCAATAGATGAAACGTTGCGGAAATTATCGATGGCACAAATTTAAAGCTGGCTGCCAGCCTGCTTCGAAGGAAAGAAGGAAAGAAAGATGGAAAAAACGGAGAACGGCTTTCTTTGTTTTGGGGTTAGTCAGTTGCTTGACTCTTATGCGGCGTAGACTTGTGTCTCCGCCATTATGTAATTTGATTTATGTTGCAGCAAGCAGCCAAATCAGACGCACCAAAATGACTTTGCAGCATCATTACGCTACACGAGCGACTGCCAGCCAGGCCCAGGCCAGGCAACAGCCACGGCAACTTATGCCTAGACGAGGGTTGCTCTGCGCTGCCTTTTTTTTTTTTATTTTTATTTGTTTTGGTTTGCCCTGCCTGGTCTGTATTATGTCATACGCACTTCTTTGCTTGCCTCTAGTGCGGGGAGGTGTGCGGCTGTGCATGTGGGTAGTGCAGTAAGTGTGTAGTAAATTTGCTTTACGCCTTATAAAGCGTCATGGCATAATTACATATGTAAGATTATGTTGCATAGTTTCTGGCGCAGGCGATACACTTCGCTGCTGCCTTTGCATTAGTGGCATGTGTCGTGTCTCTCGTTCTTTATTGTGCTTGGCCCGTGTTACGCTTTGTTGGCCTCTAATTTATGTTTGCTGCTATTTGCTCCGTATAACTGCTGACTACCAGTAATGAGCTTAATGAGCTCACTCTCCCTCACTCTCTCTCTATCTCGCTCTCACTCTCAGTGGCAAGTCGAGTATGCCGAATTTTAATTGGTAGCACTGCGCTGCTTATTAAGTTTACCCAACTTTAAACTCTGGTGAGTGCCACTTGCAACTTATTGCAAACTTGTTTAAATCTCTTTTATGCTACTCAAACCTGCTGCAACAATTTTTCAATGAACTTCATGTGCAAATGGAGAAAGCGGAGAAAAATATGGAAAAGGGGTAAATGAGAACCCATAAAGTTTTACGCCGCTTTATCAATTTTCTTTCATAAACAACTACAAGTGGCTGGCTGGGATATGCACATAAAAATGAAGACAGCAAAAACAGGCAAAAGGAAAGAAAAATGGAAAACTATTTTGTCCCAAGTTATGTACTGACGCATAACTTTCCGAGGTTTGTCAGTTTGAAGCATAACAACTTGTAAAACATTTTCCCTTAAACCCAAACAATACCAACAAAAACAACAATAGCAATAACAACAAACAACAGCCAGAACAACGAAGTGTATATGAACAGCAACATAAGTACAATGCGGCACACAAAGGCCACGTCGTTGCCACACGGAAGTTGTAAAAAAGTGCGACCTTAGGTAAACTTCCGTGAGGCTTAACTGCTTAGCTGAAGCACCTATTCCCTCTCGCCAGCCTCTTCTCAATCCCTGGCCTTGCTTTATTTATCCTGTGTGTGTTGTTAGTTTTTTTTTCAGCAATTTCTTTGTGTTTTTTATAGTTTACACATGCACAGAAAAAGAAACGGGCCAAACTGATTTCATAGAATTAAATTTTTCATTTTTAGTTTTTTTTTTTTTATGTTTCTTAGGCAACACTTTGGGCGATGTTGTCGGATTAAATACGGTAGAGTGTGTCAAAGCTACCGATTTGCGCATTTATGTAATACATGCGTAAAGGCCAAAGGCGAATACCGTGTTCATATAAACTTAACAGGTCCAATGTGGGGAAGCTCTGCTTATAGTTAGGAGTCGGGACAAGCAGCTGTCAGCATTTCGTATTTCTTGCAGAAGTTTTGATTGTTGCCTATGATATCGATCCCCTTGGGTGCATAACATATTTCTTCTTTCAAGATGGACTTTGACTTATATGAAGAGTTGTTAAAAGAAATTAAATATTATATAGTGCGCTATAGATATATTGCATTAAGCGATGCATGTTTTTAAAAATCTTTGTTTAGTTCTTTTCTTTTTATTAATTTTGATTATTTATTTTATTATTATGATTATTTTGAAATGATATTAAACATACTTTTTTTTAAAGAATTTATCAAAGCATGGCGCCAGTTGTCATATTTGCAGCTGCTTTAGTGCCAGTCAGTGCTTCTTTTCACATACACCTGCTGTGCCATGTTCTACTTGCAGCAGGATCTGCTTAAGCCAACCTCCTTGCAGTGCGAACCCCCCAGAAGCTTACTCGCCTAAGATGCATAAGTGTATTCATGCTGCATTAAAATAATTTTGCATGTTTTACCCATTCGGTTTTGATTTTTTTATTGCATTTTATTCCTTTCGTTTTTTTTGTTGCCCCCGTTGGTGTGCGCTTTTTTATACTGTTGCAATATCTACTTACAACGCTCTGTCATGCAACCACTTTTCAGCATACATTCATTCATTGCATATATATATAATACGTAGCAGAATTCATGCATTACTGACCTGACTGGCTGACTGACTGGCAACGAAGATTTATTATTCAACAGTTTTGCAATGCATGATGCAGCACGATTCCCCTTCTCGTTTTTTACTTTTTTTTATTTTTTTGCTTGTGCAGTTTGTTTGTTGCCGTTTTTCAAGCAGCCAAATAAGCGCCCAACTCGCACATGAATGATGGAAATTTATGCGAAACTATGCAGCATACTCCTACACTTGTCCCAAATGAGTTCAAATCGACAACGTCGACGAAATATTTAACATTCAGCTATTTACATTTCAACATGCAGCACACCATTGGCTTTAAGTTTTTATTTTTTATTTCTCTTATTTGTTATGCTTTTATTTTTCTGCTGAAGTTTCATTGCTCGTTTATCCGCCGGTCCTTGAATTGTCGTTTGTTTTGTTGCAATCATACTAGATCAGCTGTTGTGGCAACAAGTCTGGTCATGCAAGCTTCGGAGTGGGTGACTAGCAGCAGCGTGACTGCAATCACGACGTGCCTCGGTTCACATGTAATGCGCAGCACAAAAAAAATAAAAATAGAAAATAAATCGGAAAAAACCAAAGAGGACAGCAAATCGATTGTGTGCGCCGGAGAATGCAAGATGCGGCTAAATCCTTTGCCTTGCAGATAAACACGTTCTGGCATATGTCGTGGGAATACTTTGAATGTACACAAATAATAAATAATGAATGGCATTCAAGAAATGGAATTGTTTACGCAACTGCTCTTTAATAGCTGACAATGACTTGAAGGGCTGTTTAAGCTGCAGAACTTATTTGACTCGAAAAATACAGCGAATCATGATACAAAATCATCAATCCTACCCTATAAAGCCTCTTAATGCATTTATAAAAAAAAAAACAATACAACAATTTGGAAAATGCTGCGGAGGTAAGCTGAAATGTGCCGGCAATGGCTGCATGTACCTAATATAGCAGTAGCCCACATACATGCATACATTGTTTAGTTTTATTTAACTGGATACCCTTGACAAATCATTCAGCTGCTGTCTCTTATATACAATAAATTGTTTATAGTTTCGAAATTGATAAGTATGCTCATATACATGTAAGCGCATTCTTAACGTGTTCCAAGAGACTGTACTAAGAAGTGGAGTAAATTTATGAAGTCTGCATTATGTTGGACTTATGTGTTAATTGTGCTGATATAAAGCAGGCACAAGTGCAACCACAGGAAAGTGAGTCAAGTGAGCCTTGGCAGAAGTTGCTGACCAGCATTAGGCAAGCCATCTACGAAATAAATACACATAGTGCCAGCGATGACAGCGACATGCTCGCACATGCCTTGAAGGAGGAAAGTGTAGATCGCCTGAAGGGTGGCGCACAGTTACCCCAGCGGATGTCGTGCTCCAATGGAATGCAAGCTGGCGGCAGCCACTATGTCAGCTCAGACATATTTCATCTGAACCAGTCACCGTCCCCATACAACCCACAATGGCCAATGGCAGCAACGGCGAGTCAACAGTATGGCCCCAGGCAAGCGTCCATGCAATATTATTACTCTCAAGCACAGCAATATCCGCAGCAGCATATGCCTATGCATGGATATAATCAGCCAATGCAGGTCGATGCGCAGCCGTTATTTTCACAGCAGCATATTGGCATAGGAAAAGAGATGTCGCCGAGCCAGAAGCAGCCGAGTCGACGTCAGCATTCCGGCTTTGCGCCTGAAAGTTTGAATTCTCATGTAAATGAACACAATGCTGGCAAGCCGGAAAATACTAACAAGGGAACTGCGTCCACTGGACATTCCTTGAATCGCAATGAGAGTTTGATGGATCTCGATAGTGATCTAGAACAGTTTGAGCAGCGCAACCAACGAATTCCTCTCTACCGCAAGGAGTCCCTGACAAAGAAACAACTGAAAGATCAGATTAAAGAATTGCAGCAACGTCTGAGAGACAGGGAAGTCCTTGGCCGCAGATTTAAATTCAAAGAGCACGCACGCCGCCTAATCAATTTGAACTCGTACTCACCCAGTGGCATAAAAAGCCCAATGTGGTCGCCGACTCCAAGAAACAGCCCTCGCATCAGCACGCCAAAATCAGAAATGAATCAATCCGGCATCTTCCAACAGCACGTATCAGGTAGCGTCAGCCGCCATCGACCCTACATATATCCGACGCGAACGCCATACGTCAACGACTGGGAGAAGGGCCGAGTGTGGTCGGATTATTCGCCGGTAAGATGGACTCCCATCAATGGTACACCTCATTTGGGATATCGTGCTTATGTACCTAAGCCGACGACATCCAAATTCGTTGTCAACGAAGCAACGTCGCCAATAACCAGCGCTATATTTTCAGATCTGCTGCCAGCGAATGGCCGAAAAGGCAGCAGCAGCCGCTCAAGTCGATACAAAAGCGAAAAAACACAAGAAAAGCCACAGTCTAAGAAAAAGAATAGCAAAACTGCTAAGTCGTCTAGGTCATCGAAATCGAAGCACAAACTAAAGAAAACTCAGTCGAAGCACAAGTCCGGGCAAATCACACCTCGAGCACCGGCCGGGAAACTCAATCCAAACACTTTCCTGCATTCACATGACCATCTCTGGTACGCCAAACGCATACCCCCACCATTGCATGCCTATGCGTCGGGAGTGCCGCCGGCTACCCACCAGGGGTACTATGTCAACGGGCAGAGCTTCCTGCAAGCCAAATCACCAGTAAAAAATATCAAATTTCACTGATCTACAGTAATTTCAACATAAAGACTAAACATATAATGCCTACTAAAGGATCGAAACTGTTCCATATAGTTCAAACAAGTCGACTTGTGTTTATCTCACAATTGTAATACTTTATGTTCTGTTTCTACGCCGATTGAAATTTAAGTACTCAGACATAACAAAAAATCATGCAATAAATATATTCAGTCAATTATCACTAAAGAAATTTCACAGTTGAAACATATTTTTGAAACTTGCGATGATTATTTGAAAGAAAGATCCCATGAAGATAGACAATCGAGTTCAGTTAAAACCTTGTTTGATAAGTTTCTTTGCTTTAAACTTAATTTTTATCCTTTGGAGATATTATGGCTTGGAATCGTAGGTCTTATATATATAATATAAATGCACATCACTATTAAACTGAACAGCTCTCACATATTGGCCTCTGGTTTTTAAAATTCCAAAGAATTTGTTTTTTTTTTTTTTTGAGTCTATTTTTGATATTGATTATAAAATGTTAATTCTCCATTTACCGTTACAAGAGAGTGTAACAAATTGGCATAAAATTTGACATATCTTCACAAATCTTCGATTAAAGCGGAACGTAAAATTTGTGCCAGACACGGAATGGTAATCAGAACAATTGCCAATATTTTCTGCTCTATTTGTCGCACATAGTAATGTGAACGGCTGACGTATCCACACGCTGAAGACAAGAGGACAAGAAGGAACTTTCGAAATGGCGACTGACCACGATAATGTGTTTTTATTTTTACCTAATATAGTCGGCTACCTGCGAATCGTGTTGGTGGCAATCGCCTGCTGGCAGATGTCCACAAACTACAGGGCTGCCAGTCTGTTCTATGTCATTTCGTGGATACTGGATGAGTTGGATGGACGTGTGGCACGTGCCTACGATCAGGTAACGCGTTTCGGTGGACTCTTCGATATTGCAATTGATGTCACGTCCACAGTCTGTCTGCTCGTGCATCTGGCAATCTTCTATCCACAATATGTCTGTCTGCTGCAGTTGGCGATCGCATGCGACGTTTTCGCCGGTTGGATCATAGTCACAGCCGCGGCTTCGGGTAAAAGTGCGCATGGTGATCACAAGAAGCAAGACAACGTCATACTAAATACTTACTACAAACAGAGTGTGCTCAATGTTGCCGTTTACGGCAATCAAATATTCTGGTTCAGCCTCTATCTGCTCAGATTCACAAATGGTCCGATAGTCTTTGGATTTTCGAGTATTAAATTGTTGAGCTATTGTTTTGCACCGGTGACCATAATGAAGTGTATGGTACACTTTGTGCAGTGCTATGAAGGCGCCAGGCAGCTGGCTGCGATTGATATCAAAGAACGCAAGGCAAAACGTGAACAAAACGACGATATTGAACCTATAAACGCTAGCTGCACTGGCATGAGGCTGCGAGCTAGTGTACATGCAAACTCCACACAATAAACACAAATTTCTTTTAATTCAATAAATCAATTCGACTTGCTTGGAAGGTGTTTTTCTACTAGTTATTGTTTTACACATTTTTTTAGCCCTAAATGTTCTTGAATACGAATAAAATCAAGTTTGGAATTACTTCAAACAAAAATATTATATTTGATATAATTTAAGGAAGGAACAATAGTGCCAATTCAGTTGGTCACCTTGCACTGCTAATACGACTGAAAGTTGCGTGGCCTGGGAAAACGGACCCTCATCCTTTCAACATTGAAGTCTACATTCAGCAGTTCTGAGGAAAAATGTGCTTTATAGGTAAATTATTCGATTAAAATTAATTGAACTGGGCTTTTTTTCTTAACTTAAATAAATACTTACATCGTGAAGTATTATTTCACTTGATAAAAAATTGAAAATTTTTTGGCATTAAGCTTAAAATATAAAATAAAAGGCGATGATCAAATTCCAAAGTTGTTTAATTATTTTATTTACATTCATGGTTTAGGGTAATTCATTTTCATTTTGCTTTTTTCCGTTTTTTTTATTATTTCATATAGTCAGCAAATGTTTTCACATTTGTATAATTATTGTTTTTATTTTTATATAAAACAAATTAAATAACCAACAAGTCAATTCAGGTTCATATAGTATTCAAATTTCGCTATTCAAATAAACTTTTGTTATATGAAATCAATTTACATTATACAATATAAAACGTTTTTGTTTGTTTATCATTTCCATTTTGGTTAAGTATTAAATACTTAGAAAATAAAATGCGTCTAAATTGAAATATATTAATAAAAAGTTATGTATATATATGATTACAATAATTAATCAATATTACAATTTATTGATTTGAAGTTCAATTCTTTTCAAATATTTATACACAAGTACTCGTACCAGTTAAAAAATATATATTCACACATATACATATATCCGTCATGTTTCATAAGGGACTATAAACCATCATAGACGTTATCAAAAAGGCAAACATTTTTTTTTTTCTGTTTTTCTAACTTAAGCTTAATCAATTTTCTTTTTTTTTTTTTTGTTTTTGTTTTTTAGTTTATGCAATTAAAAATCAACAGAAAATTTGCTTAGATCCGTTTTGGGTGTGTTTTGTTTTGTTTTTGTTTTTCTTCACTAATATAATAAATCGTGTTTACATTTTTTTGTTTTTAAAATTCCATCAAGAAGACATTCAACGGGTTTATATGCTATGAGGCGTAATAATCGTTATGATTATTGCTTTGGTTTTGTTGTTGTGGAGACGGGTTGTTCTTGTTGTTGTTTTGGCTATTCGCTATGGTGTGAATGGGCGAGTTGCTATTATAACTAGTTGTGTTTGTTGCTGCTGCAGCTGCAGCTGGTGTTGTTGTTGTTGTTGCATTACGATTATTATTAGTTTGGCTAGATAGAGACTTATTATTAGTGGTCACTGTAGCGACACGTCTTAGACGATTATCTAGTATCGGTGGTGATTGTAAAGTCGTCGACGAACGATGCACTGGCGAAAATGACGACGGGCCGCTCGCGCTGCCGCCGGTCGCACCCACGCCGCCGAATATACTGCCATTGCTGCTGCCTATCAAGCTGAGTGAGTGTTCGTTCGAGAGTATCTGATGTGCAGCGAAGTTCATCTCTTCAGGTGTCATGTCGAGTGCCTCTTGCATTTCGCGTGCAGCGGTGCCAACGAATTCAGAATCACAATATTTACCAAGACCCTCAGCGGCGAGTACCTAAACGAATTCATTTTTAATATCCTTCGCAGAAACGATGGTGTATGGTCACTTTACTTACCCCTCCAATGAGACTTTCGGCCAGGCCGTTCATCTCAGATGAAATTGGTAAACGACGCTGATCGTAGGGACTAGCTGGAGTCGATTGGATCATGCGCTCGTGGCCAGGAATAGCACCATTGGGAGCGTAAACTAAAAAATGTTTTCCATAATTTGTTTTTTTTTTAACTCGATTTATTTTCGACAATTTATTTGGTTAGTTAAATGTATTTACAACACATGAACACGTACCAGAACAGTTTGGCTATTAAATTGTATATGTCAATATGGCAAATCTCTTGGTTTTTAATATTTAAACCGTATAAAAAAAAAAATAAAAAAAAATATGTGATAAATTATTTTTTTTCTATGGATTGCCTTATGGTGGCGGCCTAAGGAAAAACTAACTAAGAAATATATAATACCGTTGTTTTTTTAAGTAAAATCTATCTGCAACTAATTAAGTCAACAGTCTGGAAATTATCAAGATAGAACTTATCTTTTGAACACCCATCAGATCAGTTTATTCTCACAAATTAGTAGTAGCCAAGTAAAGGACATCTAACATAACTTTTTTGTTGCAAATAATATGGGATAATAAATTACATTTGTCTGGCTTACGAAAAAACTTTTACCAGCCCCACTACATCAACCAACTGCTCTGGTTTGTTCATGTTAAGATGTACATACATGAATTGTTACAAATACACAATATTAAACAGACTCGATTGCATACAATTTTCATAAGCTAATATTGCATATTGATTTGAATTGAACGTGTCTTAGGGGCTCTAGATCAGCATCCTGAATAGTCATCCTGTGTTGTTCGTTGAATGACCATTCAGCCCACGGAGCTTGTACTTTCGAATAAGACACGTTCAACACTGGTTTGGTTATCTATAAACTAAACTAGGTTAGTTCACTTAACTAATTCAAGGCAGTTTAATTGGTTAACTTAAGCAAGCAGCAAGCTGAGGTAAGTGTTGGGTGGTTGCTGGTTAATTTATAGTATGAGGCTGTGTGTACGTTAAAAGCGGTTCTTGAGGCATATACTGAGAAGCATATATGTAAAACAAAACTCAAACCGTAACCAAAAACAAAAAATCAAATGCAAACGAAGGCACATTAAAGCAATTTCAAAAAGCAAGCAATCAACTTTTGTAAGCGCTCGTGTTCAAAGCTTCGTTTACACTTACAAAGCTCATTATGTTTTAGTATTATTTAATAATGTCAAAGATAATAATTTTTAACTTCAAACTCCTTCACATCATTGTTTGTAAGACACTTAACGAATTCTTGGGCCATTTTTTGAAGATTGAGTTATGTTTTTAATATACGTATTCGCTGGTGCTCAGTGCGCAGCATTAAAACAAAAATGAAACTAAAAACACAAACAAATCTACCTTTACCAATTGTAAACAGATAATGCAAAATCGTCATTCTAGAGGCGTACAGTGTTTGGCAAAGCTGTGAGCCAGTGTGAGAAAGAAATAGTAAAAAAATAGTAAAGAATCTCGATTTGCAATTATTTTTGCTGGTTTTCTTAGTTTTGTTTTTACTTGTAAATGTTTATCAATCTTTTTTTTTATTGACGCAGGAATAAAACCTTACCATAAGTTTATTTTTTGAGACTTTAAACAAATCCCATCATAAAAGTTTATAATGAACTGAAAAGAAAATGCGCCATAAAGCAAACATCGAATCTATACCCATTTATATTATTTAAAAAAAAAATATATTTTAAACGTTTTCTTTAAAGTTAACAATCGAATTAATTTGCATAGAGATGATAATCGTTAATGTATGCAAAAAAACTGTGTGAACAGTAAAAGGCATTCGACGAATACCATATCTTAAGACTTTTAAATAATCGTCACCTATTCGAAAAGTAATAGTTTTTTTTTCCCAACGAACCAAGTTTTAGACAAAAACCCAGTAGGTCTGATTTTTTTTTCTTATCCTTATAAAATCTCAGTCAAATTTACTAGTTCATTGAAAGAAAATAATTTCCCTTTGTATTACAGAGATGATAATATTAAATAAATACATAAACCATCAAAATGAATTCATACATATAATAGGTTAATTTCGAAATATAATATGAAACTTAGACACCTCGTTTTGCCTAGAAACTCAAGATAGGACACTAGTTTCCTAATGACAAGGAGAAAAACTACACACAGTATGGGACCAAATTTACAAATAAACTATAATTATGCGATTAGTGGAGAGTCAACAACCCAAAAACAGAAATGGCGTCTTCAATGTCATGTATCGAATATGATTGCTATGTACAGAAAAATGTATGAACTACGAACAATGGGATTGTTACAGACAATTATTTTGGAGTTCGGAAATAACATGTTTTAGGATTGTTTATAATTCGCAGATAATAAGCACAAATACCCACAGACACTTATATGCATGTATGTATATATGTTTTGTACGAGAGTATATATATATATAATTGTATTATAAATATATAGCCAATAAATCATTGATTATCCAAGTAGACACATATGTTAAAATGTTAATTTGTTAGAATAAAATGTATAATCAACCTTTATGAAATCGAAGGTCGCTGGTTGTTAATTGGTGTCAGAATTTTTACTGTTTAAGTCTTTGTTCCGCATTAAGTTATAGTTGTTCTTGTTGTTGTTGTTGTAGTTATTGTTATTATTGTACTTAAACATAGATTTATGTACTGGTGTGTTCACAATAAGATCGAAAGAAAAAAACAATAAGTTCATATCAAAAGGAATATGTAGTAGGGAATGCACGTTTCAATTTGTTTATGTATCATAAAGATAATTGGTTTCTTTTTTTTTCTTGTTTTTATTTTTTTCTTTATGTTTTGCAATAAAAATAAGTCATCCACGTATTTGGTGCCATTGCAACGTATTCAGCATAAATTGTGACTCAGCATTCTGTTGTTTTTAAACTTGAATCACTTAAGCTATAATTATACAAAATCAATTAAAAAAGGTGTTCCATAAATACAAACAACAAATATAATTAACAAATATATATTATGTCTGGTGCCTAGTTAACTAAACTCTTCTTTTACGTTAAACATGGTCCATGGTTAAATAGTTCTGGTCTTGTGTTTTCACACAACCAAAGTTTGTAATAGACAAAAGGAGCCAACATTTCACATCTGGCATCATTCAAATTTTAAATGCGAAAATTAGAAATGTATCAAGACTATTTACTTGCTCACGTATGTTCAGCATTAAAATAAATCAAATTGACGACTATATATCTGTGATAACCTTAAAGGGTTCTATTAGTTTAATTTTCATTTAATTTATGCAGCTGCAACGCAATATTACTTTGTCCTTTTATGTTGGAAGTTCCAATAACACCGAACTAGTAGAGATAGAGGCAAAATTTAATATTTCAGTGCCAAAATCTGATCGATTCTGCATAAAAGTTAAATAAGAATCATAAGAGAGGGCCTATGAATCTGTGATTATGCAATGTGCTAATCTATTTCCTATATCCTTTGAGTAAGTCCCATTAATATCCTCCCCTTACTACAGTTGTTCGTATTAAAATATTAGTACGGTGTATTTTTTTGCTACTTATATTACTTAAATGCTATAGAGGGTTCTTTGACTGTCAAAATCCCCTTCAAACAAAGTAAAATTCGGTAGCAATTTAAAAATATCATGATTAGAAGCCTCCCAATAAGTATCTTCTCCCAAGTGGCTTAAGACACAAAGGCAGTCAAGTCACAGGAAAAGCAACGGAATTGAAAATGAGTGGAATCGATAAAAGATGGGTTGATAAGAAGAGATGATGACACTAATGCCGTTGAAGATAAAATGCTGGGTGCATATGATCTCGATGATGACACTCACAGTAACTTTACAACAACGGATACATATTCAAATATGCTGAAGCACAATAGTGGCCGGCGTAGAGGCAATATGATTTAAGTAGAGTATGATAATAGGTTTATTGAATTGGGAATGATGAAGATGTAAATAATAAAAAACACTCTGTTTAAAAAAAGTATATATGTATGTATAAAATTGGCAACGTATTGATGAAATACCTTCCCGATGTACAAACTTTGACCAACAAAGAAACTTCTGAAAAATCTGAACTATCGACGTTTATTTTGTGAAAGAAGTAGAACACTTTCAATGCAATGCTATGGAAATATAATAATGATGTGTTATATAACGTGAACATTTACACATATAACGAGTACAATTTCTATTATGAGCGTCATGGCTCATGTGCACGCTAAGTTGACTCTCGTCTAACCTGTAGTATGACAAGATATGTGTTTGTTCGTTAAAGAGTGTGATTTTTTTTTATTATATGTGTATATATTGTAATATATATATATATAAGTATATGACGCATATGACGCATGTTTCGAAGCGCATCTAGCTGCAACGGACTAAACTACAAAGGAACGCCACTACGGCTGCAAGACTAATTAAATAAATTTATTAATAATGCTTACTATACGTTCGTGTTTAAGTGTTGTTGTTGTTGTACTGCAAACAAACAGCCAAAAGTACGTTAATAATATTAATTTAAATAATCATTCATTAGTTAATCAATAATGCCAAAATGTTTCAACATAAAAATTTCAATGCAACGCAATTTTGTTTTTATTTTGTGTCATTATTTAATCAATTTTCATCTTATTATTATTAGTATTTTTTTAGTTAGATCGTTATGTGTTAAATTTTTGGTTTGGTTTTTTTTTTTTTTGTCGTTTATATGCAACACATGCCACAGGCAATTTAAAAAAGACACATCTGCTTAGTTAGTATGTGTTTGCAAGTGTTAAATATTTTGTTGTTATTAGCAAAGAATATTTAAAAAAAATGAATGAAAACTTTCACGGCGCTACGCGTACAAATGTTAGCTAACATAATATTAATAATTGCAAAAAAGTAGAAACAAATCAGGTGTTGATTTTCAAAATAAAACGAACTCAGCCCAAAAAAGAACAAAAAACAAATATCTAAATAAACTTTATTTTGATTAATTATTAGAATTGAATGTTTTGGTTTTTTTTTTTTTGGAATTATTTAATTAATTTTTTTTTTTTTTTTTTGTTTTGCTTCGATCGTGTGCATTTGAACAAACGAACGTTGGCTTACCATTATTATATGGATGCAATAATATACCACGATTGCGGTTGCTGAAACAAAATTATTTTGTTTTTGTATTTTTTTTTCTATTAAAAATTTGCTTCTAAACGATTTATTAATTAGCAATTAAATTGTGTTTATATTTTTTTTTTAACGAATTTCTTTTCCGCCGCATCCGGTTTTGGCTCCTTTTGTGCATTACAAACTTTTACTATTACCTGGGCATTTATGTAAACTGCAGTTAGCAGTTCGATTTGTTGCTAAGAAATAAAAAAAACTGCACTAAAATTGCTTACAATCTAGTTTTGAAACTATTTCGTTACATTAAATCTGGGAAAATGAAATTGAAATACGCTAAGAACTAGGCTAATAAAGAAGCAATTGTAAATTCCATTCAATAAGCAAACGCAACACTTACTCATAAGAAATCGCATTGGCATCAACTGCGCTGATGCCGCCAGCGCCTAAGCCTCCGCCGCTGCTGCCGCTGCTCTTCATGAGCGGCCGCATCGAGATATTCTCACTGAAGGTGCGCAGCTCGCCGCCACTGCCGCCGGTGAGTTCGGCGCCCAGTTTGCCGCCCGCCGCGAGTCGCGCCTGCATAATGTTGCGTGTTATGTGATTCACGCCATCCGCTACGCTGTGATGTAAGCTATCGTAGAGATAGTCCGCCGGATCGGGTGTGACACTGCTCAGCACTAAGCTGCTGCCGCCCACGCCGACTCCGCCGGTGGTGAGAGCTCCGTTGCCCTGGCTCTTTTGGCTGCGGCGGAAGGTGCCATTGCCATGCCGGCGGATCGAAGACCAAACGCTGCCGAAGAGCGTGTGATGACGCTGCAATGCAGGCAGAAATAAAAAGTATAAAAGAATTTGAAAATGTCCCCGATAACATTATTACGCATTTAAAAAAACAAAAACCATTATTGACGTCTTCTTACCCTATGCATTGGCTCCGGCTCTTCGGCCAGCTCATCTAGATTGCCTGATATCGCTCGCTTCAGCGCTGGCGACACCTCGTGCAGCGTTCGCAGACCGGCCTGCAGTGTGACCGTATTGCTTTCCTGTTGGCCTTCCTTGCCCTCTTGCTCCTTGCGTTTCTTAAACCGTCTAAAGTAGTCTTGTATCAGGTAGGTGGCATAAAACTTGCCCACAGTGACCTCATCATCGTTGCCAGGCGGTGGCACAACTTGATCCAATAATTTTGGATTTGTGCGCTTCCAAATCTGTTTAATCGTAGCACGCAGCTCGGAATTCGCATCGTCGATGTTGCCATCGGTTTTAATGCTCAGCGATGTGCGAACCACAGCAAAGAGTGTCGCATTAAAGAGCACGGTGCCATCCGAATTCAGTGGCATGTTCATGGACACCAGACGCTTACAAGCCATGCGATGCGGGCAGAGTTTGCCGAAACCGAGAGGTGGAGATATCTTACGTAGCAAAGTGACCACATCCAGATGCTTGATGCGACCCTTAGCATCGGGATCATATTCGCTCCACAAGCGTATAAACTCATCCAAGTGGTGGGGACCCAGAATGGACCAATCGCGTGTCAGATAGTCAAAGTTATCCATAATAACAGCGACAAAGAGATTAATAATCTGTGCAAGAAATTAAGAAATCAACCAAATGAGGAGCTTAACTCTAATCCCAAAACATACCAAAAATGAACACAACACGTAAAATGATATGAAATACGGATAAGCTATTGTCGAGCCGCATTGTTCGCCGGGTGTGTCCGACTTGTCGTCACAAATGACATTCGGTCGGGGCGCACAGGACATCATGATGTCTTGCCAAGCTTCACCAGTCGCCGAACGGAAGAGCACAAGGACCGCTTGTTGAAACGTTTGGAAGTTGTTGTTTCGATGTATTTGCGTTTCGCTGTCCAATGCAATTTTGCCAAATACCTGCAGTAGAAGGCAATAAAAACCCAAGTCAAGAATCCTGTAAATGCTGTGTTGCCATCTTCTACGTACCTGCATGCCTACAACGGCATAGATAAAGAAGAGAAGTACGATCAAAAGCGCGACATAGGGCAGCGCTTGGAACGATTTAATGAAGGTCCACAGCAGTGTGCGAATGCCTTCGCCTTTGCTCAGCAATTTTACCAAACGCATAACACGAAACAGTCGAAAGAAGTTAATAGAAATCAGATTGGATCCAGCCTAGAGAGAAACATTTTTAATCCAGTCATTAAGTTGGCCCTCAAAACTGCGACGACTTACCGCCTTTGGCTTGTTTTTGCAACCCTCGACAATGTCGCAATTACTTTGCGACGTGTCTTTGCTCTGTAAATGGCAGAATTTGTCAGAAAACATTAATTTACAAATGTAAATTAACAATAATTTCACCTTAATCTCGGAGTATACAATATCAATGAAGCTACCCAGCACAATGATGAAATCGAATACGTTCCATGCATCTCCGAAGTAGTTCTATTAATCATATGAATAATTAAAGGTATTGTAAAAATAAACAAAACAAAATTTTTAAGAACTGTTTGACCTCTCGATCAAATTGTTAATAAGATAAAATAAGAACTTATAAGAATATGGATTCGGAAAAGTACCTTAAATCGAAAAGCAGCCAACTTAAAGACGAACTCAAGTGCGAATACTGCAGTAAATATCATATTCAGGGCATCCAGCAACTCAGTGTACCACTCGGGTTGTTTGTAAAACTTCATAGCCAGGGTTATTGTGTTTATCATGATCAGTATGAATATTGTGTATTCGAATGACGATGAGGTAACAAACCACCAAACTTTGTATTGTATGCCGTGTTTGGGTATATAGCGCCGCACCGGTTTCGCTTTTAATGCGAACTCTATGCAGTTGCGTTGATTCTTATCCAGATCACAATTCTTATATTCCTGTTCGCCCTCATTTTGAAATGTGACTATGACGAAACCGACGAAGATGTTAACCATAAAAAATGCTATTATAATAATATAGATTATATAGTAGGCAGCGACTATAGGACGGAAGTTGTGTATTGGTCCTCCATCTTCCTTATTGGAATCGATTGAAACGTAAAGTAGGCTGCGAACATTTCAAGGCAAGCATATTGAAAATATGTATACTACAAAAATTAGCAATAGAAGAAAAGAAATACTTACCCTGGCCAGCCTTCAAAAGTGGAGACTGTAAATAGTGTAAGCATAGCTTTGGCCACATCATCAAAATGGAAAGTGTTCAGTTCCCATTCACGCTCCTTGAGTCGTGGTTTAGTTACATCTCCATCATCGTATATCAGGTATGTGCCACTGATGTTTATTAAAAATGCATAAAACTCCTGTGTTCACGTACAATGTTATGATTAAGTCTACTTACTGACAGTCCCTTTGGTACATTTTTGATTCATCGGAACATCTACTAAATTTACCCTACATACAGGGTATGTGTTCAGAAGATAAATGCCAAAATTACAGATTAGTGTTGTTTCTTCGCAATTTGCAGACTTTATGCATATGTATATAAAACAGCGCAATCAATTCTATAAACTAATGTTTTAGACTATCCTAACGTAGTTGGGTTGTGTATATATTTTTTTAATTGAATTGCATAGACATAAATATTTCATTATGTATATAAATATATATATACAGGGTGTCGCTTATGCAAACACATTTACAAATTGCTAAAAAGGCAGCATTTGCAATGGAATTATTAGTTTTCATTTAGTTTGGTTAGAAGAACAAAGGCAAAAGTTCGGTGTTAGGTAAATGCATTTAAATACATTATATACAATATAGAAAACTGTTTTAGAGAAAGTGGTAAAGAACTGATAATAACATATTATATAGGTATGCATGCACAATCCTAGCACACTTTGTACATGGACATGAGCTGCTTTGTGATTTGAAGGATTTTCTCCATGCGTATACTCTAGTCTAAGCGCTGTCTCTAAATGGATAACATGACCTGTTTCCTTTTCTTTTGTGGTTTTTTTTTTTGAATTCAAAGCCATATAAAGTTTAAAAGTTCCGCGGTGTTGGCTGCTTGTAAAAATTGTTAGGTTGCCGTTTAGGACATATTTAAGCCTTCGCTTAGTTAAAGTGATAAATGCAATTTTGGTTTTCTTTGAAAACTGCGCATACATATGGGAAGGAACGCTCTTCTAATACTCAAAACCCATGAAAACTTAATTTTGAAGTTGTATAATATAAAATGACTGGAAGCATTATTTTTAGCTTTGATATGAGAACAAAATTTTAAAGAATGTACGAGAATGAAAACTTGGTTTTGATTGCATTAAGTTTTCAACATAAATTTTGAATTTTCTTTTAAGTCATTTTTAATATTTTGTAGATCTTTGCAACTTATATTTTATTGATTTTCAACTTCTAAGCATATACATGTACGAACTTGAATTTAACGTTAGTTTAATTAAACTTTTAAAACACTTAAATCATCATTTTCGTTTTGATGCAATAGTCAAAATCATATATGTATATGTTTTTCATAAATTACCTTAAAAAGTTGTACTCCAATAACGGCAAACATGAATTGCAATAAATATGTGACCAACATAATATTACCAATTGTTTTGATCGCGACTACAACACACTTCACAACATACTGTTTTTTTTTTTTTTATTATTTTTTTTTTTTTAATTTGTTCAAATGATTTTATTCAGTGAACACATTTTTTTATGAATTGAGTATCAATTTTTTTCAGTGTATTCAATTGCACACAAAACAAAATACATTGTTTATTTTTTTTTTTTTTAATTAGGCATGATGGATATTTTTGTGATAATTTTATTGGCAGCAAATTGTTTATGAGTTGGATATTTTTTGTTTTTGCGATTTGGAGCGGTAAGGTGTATTGGCGATACAGTGCCGATAAAAAGTATGTGATCACGTACACATTTGTTGGATTTATATTTTTGATTGTTCGGGTACAAAAAAAAATTTACAAAATGCAGTTGAAATATTACACATGTTTTGTTTGTTGTTGGTGATGATTATTTTTGGAACGAGAATGTGTTGATTTTTATAAAAAAAGAAAAAAAAAGAGAATACAAACTTTTTAAAAAAGGTGTATAAATATACTATATAGAGAATGGAAAATGCGTTGGTAATTGACTTTATTACATGTATGATTTGGTTTATTGACATTTGACATTGCGTCTAAATGAAAATGAACAAAATTGTAACGAAAATCAAATCTACACAGAGCGTGAATAATCAAACTAAAAATTAAAATAAAATAATTTGTAATAATAATAATAAAATAATTAAATACTTTGATATTTAAAATTTCTAAAAAGGATAAAATCTGTAAATTTAAAATTGGAGAGAAAAATATTCGCTTTTTTACAGTGTACTTAAATTCCGCACAAACTAAATGGTTTAACAAACTCTCGGCGTTGACCATTCTACTGAAGCTAGACAAGAGAAGTAATTAAAAATTGTTTTTACAGTTGATCGTTTGGTTGATTTACTGTTGATCACTTGGTGTTCTAGGATCTTACGGATTGGTGGACGTTAGTTCGAATGCTACGGCGTTACTTAGATATTGATTGCCTTGATGCTCGGGTGCAAGGTTTGTTTGGTTTGGTTTTGTCGTATGAATGTACTATTTACGTAGGAATTGATGCAAGTAGGAACTGATACGAATATTTTAGAAATTTTACATGTTCATGTCAGATACTTTTTACTAACAATAGGTACATACATACATATATGCTTGTTTATTTCTTCAAACTCAGTTCGGCATAACACGTAGACGCAGAAAATGGGTGTGGAATATACATTTATAACGGTGAGTGTGTGTTTGATTTTGGTGTTCATTGGTTAGGTTTGTTGTTGTTATGACACTGAAAAAACGACTAAGCAATTCTCTCTTGAAGATCGAAACATATAACAAAAAACTTTGGTTCTCTTCATTTTTTATTTCAGTGCAAATCAGTGTCTTTGTGGTTATGTGATGTGTGTGTTTTTGGTGTGTTTACAAAATGACCAACAATTGTTTCAATTAGCTAGAACCCTACTGTGTAAAAAATTGGTTTTTATATGTCTGTAGGAATTATAGTGTTTATAGGTATGGGTTTCATTCACATAATTTGACTTTTAAGGCACCAACAATATTAGACTGCTTTATATGAAATTCGGTTTCCCTAATGAAATCTCAAGTGTACGCCAAAATGGTTTTACTGTGTATTTTAACTTTACGTTAGTAAGTACATTGAAGCGACTACTGACAATTATTTACAAAACTTTCAGTTGGATTATCTTACTACATATAGACTCAGTTAGTACTTAGTTACTTAGTTGGTTAAACAATTAGAACTTAAGTAAAATAAAAAAAAAATAAAATTAATTAATAAAACATAATAAACAATAATATGCATAACAAATTAGTAATGCAAGTCAAAATTATTTTTGAAACTGATTTTTATTCAAACAATATTAACAGCAATAAAAAATGTATAATTGCTATAAAAAATGCATTTGCATATTAACACCCAATAATTGTGCTTAAATAATTAAGTAAAAAATTACTATAAACGTAAATTAAAGAGAAAAAGTATTTAGACTAACTTAGTGAGTAAATGAGCCAAGCCAAATAGTTTACAGCAGATTGCTTAGCAGAAGGCTTATTACTTATGTAAATTGAGTGAGATTCTGTTGGGCACTGAAAAAGTTATGCTACATTTATATAGACTGTTAAAGGAAATAACAAAGTGCTATCTCTCAGAAAAAAAAAGAAAAAAAAAACAAGCGAATTATGAATACATCAACGCGGTCATAACTTGCAAATTATTTATTTCACATCAAATTTGGGAACCTGACATCGTTGGCAAAAGGGATTTTTAGTTTAGCCATCAGAAGGGTTTAAAAGAAATTTTTTATTTTTACTTTATTAAGAAGTCTTCCCAGAAAAAATCATATTTTCAGTGTATATTTAAAAAAAAATATATATTAAAATAAAATATGTACATTGGTTACAGCTCTGTACAAACCAATCTGTGGCCCTTAAATCTGACTCAGAAGGTATTATTTTAAAGGAAGGAAGTATTTTCAAATATTGAAAGAAACATTAGCGATAAATGCTATTAGAAATAATTATTATTTCCCGAATATATGCTAAACAACTGTTGAGTTTGTTTTTTATCTATTCTATGCTTATGGAGCCAGTTTTGGACTCTTTAAACTAAAAAGTTTTCGTTTTAAATTGAATATGGCAAACATAACGCTTTGTTAGCAAAGTTTGTGAGGTTTATAAAGGTATATGATTGGTTGACTAATGGTCTAAGTCAGATATAAGCATTTTATTTTGGAATATGTTACACGCAGTTACAAAGCTGCTGGCTAAGGCTGCCTATATTTATTTTTGTATACAATTAAATAAAATTATGTAAATTAAAAAGTAGAGCATATACAAATTTATTTTTCGTGATGCTTAAAACAAAAATCATACCTTAAATAATTGGACTCCTATAACGGCAAACATGAATTGTAGAAGGCATGTCACAAGGACAATATTTCCAATAGTCTTAACAGCGACTATTACACACTGAACAACATGCTATATATAGAATATTTATAGAAGTTAATATTTCGTACCATATTAGCATTAAGAAAAATTTAAGTATGTAAGTTTAACAAAATATATATTTTTTTTATTTTTTTTTTTTTTTTGCATAAGATTAGTATTAACATAGAAGCCTTTTTAACAAAAAGTCGGCAAGCCAAGCTCATTTTGAGCATCGCGCCCGTTTTCAAAAAGTAAACATTTATTCCACGCCCATTTTTCACCGAGAAAAAAAATTGCGGTTTTTATTTCATTTCTTAATCTTTACATGTGGTGCACCCTACACCCAGCATTTCAAGGTGTTCTTCTTTTTTTCTTGATCCAGAAACACAAAATTAAAAAAAAATTATATTTCTTGCCTGTTACAAATATCGTTAAAAGCTTTTGAAAGCAATTTATTTGTGTGTTGTTTAATTTAAGAACCAAACAAAAATTTGAACAAAAATAAAAAAAGAAACAATCAAAAAATCAATTTGAAGCATTTTAAAGAAAAATAAAAACTCAAAATAAAATTTTCAACAAATGTGTAAATGAAGTAAGAAAAATCGGTTAACGTATGGTTTCGACGACTTACCTTGAGACCTTTGGCGCGATTAATTGCTCTCAGAGGCCTTAAAACTCGGAGTACACGAAGTATTTTCACGACTGAAATCGCATTCGAACTGCAGTTGAAATCGATGAATATAAGTTTATATTCAAATTTGTTCATAAATAAAAAATAATTCTCTTTATTTATTTTCACATTTCGGGTGGGGTTATTTCGTAATTTTGATTTTACCTGGCACCGATTGAGATAAGAGACACACAGACCACAAGTAAATCTAAAAGATTAAATGCGGATCTGCAAAAGGCTCCGTCATGTAGTATGAAGCCATATGAAATCAATTTCAGAATCAGTTCTACTGTGAAAACTGCCGTGAAAAAATAATCAAATTTATTGAGTACCTGAAATTGATGATGAAGTGATTAGCGCAAAATGATTTCGGTTCAGAGTTTGTGTATCAAAATATGGAGTCATTCATGTTTCTGATGAAAAACACAAGACATTCTATTGACTTACGCTTTTTTTGTTCAAGCATTTTTGTTTCTTTCATGCTTCGACTGGCCAGTCGAGGCCAATGTATATTTTAGACCGAGCTACTTACTTTGTTTAAGTCATCGTCTGCTTTCAGTGGGTTCTCAGCAGCCAACATTGCAGATGAGAACATAATACAGCAGAGGATAATGTTGCCAAAGTTGCTGTGGTTGCACAACCAATGACAGAAGACGCGAAACCTGTTGGGTGTATGTCAAAATATGTGATTAGGCTCACCGTAATTAATATCGATAACAGATGCACGGGTTAAGTTTAAGTATGAGACATGTTAGCAAAAACTGGATTGATGTTAGATCATAAGAGTCATGCGTAGTCAACAGTTTCCAATACAGTGGTTAAGGGCATTTCAAACAAAAGTTTCAATTTACAGTAAAGGCTTAACGGTGATGTAACACAAGATGGTCAGCTTAGTTTTAATTTAAATACATAATTAAAGGGTAACATCTGCGTTATTTAGAGGCTATTGCAGCCTTGACACAATGCATTGATAAATAGTAGGCCGACTAAATTTTAGAATTAAAACTGGCTGGATTATCGATCTGAAAATTAGTGAGGGCCATAAACATTATAGTTAAAATTTAAAAAGAAATAAAAATAATTAAAAACACAAAAAAAAAAAAGTAATATTTGAATGTAGTAATTCACTAATACCTTAAAGTCAAATAAACAAATTGTATAAATCGTGTGTTAAGTGGATTTGGTGGGTCACTCGGCTTAATTATAACTGATAATATGTTACAACAGCATATTGAGCTTCTGACACAGAATTGATACACATAACATATACGGGATTATCACAATATTATTAAAATATCTATAAAGTAAAGGTTAAAAATTGGACACCAAAATTAAATACGAGGAGTAGAAACAATACAGGAGACATTCGGGATAGCAAGTTTAACATGGAATAACAGAAAATGTAGGTGCAAATAAGAAAACTAAACCTGTTTGTTTGTGAGAAAAGAAAGAACGATGAACCCGGTGGTATCGGTTGAATTTTATTAGCCGCATTAACCTCCGACATACGTCGAGGACGTGCCGTTATCATGCCATCTTCGTCTTCTGATGAGGATTTAAGCGATTCAGAAATTATTTTATTCAACATAAAAATATTTAAAAATAAAATATTTAAATTAAATATTTGCACTTGCTAGCTTAATTTACCATGGGGGCTAAAAATACTTTTACAATTTCAGAATAAAATGGAAAATAATTAGTTAAATTAAATTTAAACCTAATTTTTGATATATAACTAAACAAACAAAAAACTATTACACTATTTTACACATTAAGTTTAACTACTGCTTACAGAAATTCTATGGTAATTGTTATAGAAAGTAAAAAAAAAAACTCAGTAAGAGAGGTAAGTATTAAAGCAAATTTCTACTGAAGACGTGAGAAAGTTGCCAATAATGAAATGTTTTTAGATAAGATAATAAGATTGCCAACACCTGATCAAAATGACATGCAGAAAATGTTGAGGTTATGTGTTAAGTTTGCCTTGTTAGGAGTGTGGAATGGATGAGTCAAGTATTGATTTACCTGTTTTTGTAACTAAATATGAAAAACGCACTTCCGCGTGGTATTGGCTTTTTAGTCTTCTTAATGCTGATTTCGGATATACGCCGTGGACGCGCGGTAACACGTGCTGATGCTTCAGAAGGGGAATCTACAGATTAATACATGGCACCAAGAGGACATTGCGAAGTTTGGAGAAGCACGTTGCACAAATGTTAGCATTTTTTTGTTTTTTTTTTTTAGAAATGAGCAAAAGTGTAAATTTTGGCAGATAGTTAATGAAATTTTTGGGCTTAGTACGCATGCAGATAATTTACTTTTACTTATGCCTACAACTTTTTAATGTTACTTCTTAATAATATAAACAAATATAAATAATATATTGTTTTTGAAAAAAAAAAAAAACCAGAAAAAAAAGATTAACTGAAATCTTCGTTACATTTGGCGAACATATCTTCAAACTTAATTTAAGTTTAATTTAGAGCGAAGCTAATTGTGAGCTTATCAAGCTTACCCTCTTGCTGCTCTTCACACATATCGCGTTCTTCTTCATCGGAGAGCGTATCGTGATCCCTATTTGAAGCATTCAAACTCGTATTGTAACAAACACTGGTCGACATGAACTAATACGTACATTTTATCATCATCCATTTCATGGTCATCCATATCCATGTCCATATCCAAACGTACATCATCTTCACCCTCATTTGTGGGCGTGGAGCCATCAGACTTTTTAATCGTTCCATCGTCAATCTGCAACATTAAAGTTTGTGCATACATTCATCATTTGATCACAGCAAATTACGCACTGGCTCTTCTTCTTTTTCTACTTCTTCGGTCAATGAATCAGCATCAGCCAAATTGTCCACAGCAATGGCCAAGAACACGTTCAGCAGAATGTAATTACCGCAGATAAACAATATAATAAAGTAAACACATGCCAAGGCACCAATGGATGAGACGCCGCCATAGGCTAGAATGCCATTATACATAACCACATTCCAATCCTCACCGGTCATAATCTGTAGGTGTTGAAGGTCATTTATACTCTTTGTTGGGTTGGATATGTTGAAGTTTACTCACTTGAAACACGGTTAGCAGAGCTTGCCAAAAACTGTCGAAATTCGAGCGGGGTTTCTCAGTTTTGTCGTTGAAATTGAATTTGCCACCGAACACCTGCATGCCGAGCAGTGCAAATATCACAATGAAGAGGAAGAGCAGCAGCAGCAGCGAAGCGATTGATTGTATAGAATTCAATAGGGAAGCAACGAGATTTGAGAGGGAACGCCAATATCTGTAAGCATATTATATGTGGTTATAAGAGCAGAATTGATTAGGGTGCAAATTCGCGTAAACCGTTTAAATTTAAATTTAATTTAAATTTTGTGCTGGTCATACTTACTTTGTCACCTTGAAAACTCTCAACAGACGCACGCAACGCAGCACAGACACGCCTAGGGGCGGCATGACTCCCGTGTTCGTGAGCAGAGTTTCCGTTATGCTGCCGATGACGACAAAGCAATCAAAACGATTAAACAGTGAAACAAAGTAGCCCTGAAAACCCAGACTATACATCTTGATTAACATTTCGCAGGCAAAGAGCCCAATAAAGAATATATTCACGTATTCTGCAAACAAAATTTGTCAAACAATTATTATGGAAAATTATTTGCCATATTATTATGCATCAAACATACCTTGGAACTCATCCAGCCAAGGTGGCTGGCCATAATGCTCCGTGGCTAAGACGCCCGTATTCAGAAAGACAAGTATAATAATGAGCCAGTAAAATGCCTGCGACTTGACTGCCTTGCGACATGCGCGACGCATGCGTCTATTGACGCGATCAAAATCCTTGCGAAATTTGCGCCAGCGCGATTCGGTAACTTGCATTTCCTGACCCTCTTCGTTGATATTTTCCGTTGACTCCATTTCATTGCCTGACTTTGTTTTGCCATCGGGCATGAGATTGCCCACAGCATCGGGTTCGATATCCTCGGCTTGGGTAATCCAATCGAGGTAGCCGCGCAGATCCTCTTCGATTTGTTGTTTCTCGCGCAGCTTTTGGAAGTCACCGCGGTTTTTGGCTTTATTACGCTCCTTGGAGAACTCACCGGACAAGACACCAAGAATCAGATTCATGACGAAAAATGCGCCCAATATAACCATTGAAATGAAATACATCCATTGCCAAGAGCTGCCCATGGCATCTTGTATCTAGATTTGATTTAAATATATTTTAATTGCACTGCAAGGAAGTGATAATGATCATACTCACATAATACAGCACATCGGTCCAACCTTCGAGTGTCACGCACTGAAAGACGGTCAACATAGCCAAGCCGAAATTGTCAAAATTCGTGATGCCATCATTGGGTCCGATCCACTCGTCATAGCACAGCATTTCGCCAGGACACGTGTAACCCGTGCCACAGGGCCGCTGATCTTCTTCGTATTCACCTATTTATCGTTTGTGCATTATTTGGTTTGTTTGATGTGTTGATGATCGTGTTACGATGTGGATAAGTGGAATGATATGGTGCGTGTTAGTATATGAAGTGCCTTCAATGTCAAAATTTTGAATTTGTTTTTGTATACGACTATATGACTGAAGCGTGCTTACGAAAAGTGTATCTAAACAAGTCACGGAATATTGGTAGCGTCATAATATAATAGAAGGGGTTAAAGAAACCATTTACACTGTCTCAATTCGACATAAGATCAATATGTCTATACGAACATATAATATAGTGTACAGCGGGATATTATAGTTGGATATGTCTTGTGTAGGTATGCATTTTTAATGCTTTCTTATGAAACATAATATATATAAATATATATATACACATGTACATTCGAGTACCAAACTTAACTCGTACATATATAAGTACATATATTTTAGTATACATAAAAAAGGTATGTTAAGTTTTATATAGGCGTATAGAAAGCTTTCGTAATATCCAATGAATAGCAGTTTGTAAAAGTTTGGTGCGCAGTATATGATTCAATTTTATGAAAATTGAAATCATTTGCGAATTATCACACACATATATATAAAATTTCTTTATATATATGATATATTATTATAATATATTTTTGTTTTTTATTTGCATAACTTTGCACATTTGTTCCTATTGCTTAAAGGAACTTTAGCATATTATCTTACAAAAATCGGACAGTGTAAGAAGCACTTTATGTTTAGATCTCGTTTACATGAAATTCTATTATAATTGAGTATGAGTTTTCATTAACCGAGATGTCTTTGTTCTATTATATGTATGAGGCGCTAGTTTCTTTTAGAATTTTGTTGCGACATATCTGGTGGCATTCAAGACATTGAATGATATTTTTTTCGTAGTTCCAATGTTTCGTTTTTGTTGTTATTGCAGAGCTTACTGCTGGCTTACCTGATATTGGATCGCGACACGTTTTATGCAGTTTGCCCGAAAACAACTCTAAGCCAATAATGGCATAGATTATAATAACGAAAATGACCAGGAGCGCGATGTGAAACAATGGCACCATCGCTTTCAAAATCGAATTAAGCACAACCTGTAGACCTATAAGCGTTGGAGAGAACAGTAGCAAACAGTAGCGCATAAAACGTTAACTAAGCCAATTCCGCAAAAATTTAGACCTATATATTGTTTTCTGGGTATGCTTACTTGGTACGCCCGAGACTAAACGCAATGGACGCAGTACACGAAAGGCACGCAGCGCTTTCACATCAAAGCCATTCATTAAACTGGACAGTACTGTGCTTATCATACTGTTGGATTGTTTTTGAAAGATTTCAGAGCTGTAGTATATGTTGGTTAGTTTTTCGATTAGTTCGCAATTCTTACCCTATAACTACAATTGTAAAATCTAATAAATTCCATCCATTTCTTAGATATGCACCATTATGTAACACAAAACCATATGCTAAGATTTTCATAACACATTCCGCTGTGAATATTACCATAAATATATATTCGACTTTTTCCTTTAATAGGAAGTTGTTTTGTTGTTGTTGTTGTTGTTGTAATGTTGATTTGTTTTGTTGTGTTTATCGAATTTGTGTTTAACCAATTAACGTTGCAGTTTTGTGTGTCAGGTGCATTCGCGTTTACGTGATTTGTGCCAACGTTCATTTAAATGAGGTGTCGGGTGTTGTGATCATGATTATATATTTAACAAGCACAGTTGGTAAGCAAGGGAGGGAAATAGAATAGATAAATATATTAATAACGTTTCCAGCCTGTTGTTCGACCTAGCATCATTTTGGCCGTTAACTTACCAAAGTTTGATTCGTCAAGTTCGAATCACTGCCCGGATACGGCGTAAAGACAGCCAAGGCCACGCAGTTGGCAAAAATAGTTAAAAGGATTAGGAATTCGAATGGTCTGGTGATTTAAAATTTTGATTAAGGAAAACCAATTCGTCTTTAAATTATGACAAAATATAGCCAATGTGATAATGAGTCGTGGGATGATAAATTGAATGACTTGGAGCGGTGACTACTACGCTCCTTACTCCAGAGAACATGTTTCTCCAGATTAATTTATAAAAAATCTAAAATTCTTCGTAAACGTTGCCTCTAGAAACTCAAAACGATTGTCAATTTTTGCTTATCTACATTATAATGGTCTCAATAAAGAGTGACGTTGATGCAACGTTTCCAGAAGTTCTAAAAGCAAAACGAATTCAGCTAAACACTTGTCATATCATGACTATGAACTCGTAGTGTCGCAGTTTAAAAAAGGATACTTCCACTCGACAATTCGTATGCACAACGCACGTATCGGGTTTTTGAGACCCAAACAGAAGAGCGCACGCTGCGGTCGATCCGGTTGCGGTTTGCCACGCCTCTGTGGTCGTTTGGAGCCGGCTGCAGCGCCCGCCTTTTGTCCACCGGCACCGCCAACTGTTGTGCCATTCATTGTTTCAGGAATGTTTGATATACCCATGCCATCGGTACCTACGAACCAAATCGAAAACTTCAAAGCAGCACACTCAAGAAATGTCAGTCGTGGCTTACCCATAATATTACTACTGCCGCCCATCTCTACATCTCCACTGTCATAGACGCCGCCGGCTGTGCGCGCTACTACCATCGCTGCGGAATTATCGCCGCCGGCGCGCGTGCCATTGTTGCCGTTCGGCGTGAAGGTGCCACCACCGCCGGTGCCACCTTCGAAATCCATAATGTTAAAAAAATTACTACTACCGCTATTAAAATTATCGATCAGTTCCGCTGAACTCGAGTAGAATGCCGAGAGCGCGTGTGTGTCGTCTTCGTCCTGTTCCTCGTCTTCTTCCTCCTCCTCGTATTCTTCAACGTCCTCAATATAGTCTTCACCAGCTATGCTCTGGTCGTCTTCTTTTAATTTTACTTTGTCTTCTTCGTCGTACTCCTCTTCGGTTATTCTACTTGTCCGTCTTATTGACGGTTTACCAGTTCTTTTCTCTTGGCTTACTTTAAATTTACTTTTACAACTAATTTTCCTATTTTCACTTGAGACCCCATCTACAGCAACAGTTCGCTCTCGATTGTCAACGTGATCATCATGCTCAATAACAACATCCGCATCATCATCATCGTGTGAGCCGCTTCCGCTAAGTACGACATTGTCGCCATTCTCGTCAAAGACATTCCGCACTTGCAGCTCACTGCAACTCTCGCAGTCGGTATTTTCCGCTAGCTCATCCGCCAGGTGCTGTGCATGCCTCGTGCGGCCTGCAACCTGTGCCGCAGTAGTTACCGCCTTCGCGTTCCCCTCCGCAGCTGCCGCCGCGACGGCAGCAACAATTGCCGCAGTGCGTAGCGTATGTGAGCTGAGTTCGCAGGTCTCGTCTTCGCCCTCTTCGTCGCAATCGATTATAAAGCTACTGATATCGCCGATTCCGAAACCGTGCAGTGTGCTATTGTCCCCGGTGATGTCACAGTTGCAGCTGTTGCTGCTGCTGCAGCTGTCCCCGATGGCGCTGTAGCTGCTCTCGTCGTCGCGACCTCCGCCGCTGCTGTAGCTGCTGTTGGTGCTGCCGGCGCTTGTGACACTGTTCTGTGGCTGCTGTTGCCACGACGCTGCTGCTGCTGCTGACGCTGACACGGATGCCGCTGCAGCCGCCGCAGCAGTGACCGACGCTAACGCCTCCTCGGGCGTTAGTTTGCTGCCACCGCAGGATGTGCAGGACGACTTGCGACGTCTGTTGTTGCTGTTGTTTGTTGTCCCGATGTTTTGGCAACTCGCTGAGTTGTTGTTCTGGTTTTTGTGATTTTTATGACGTCGCTGTTTAAAATCGAGTTTATAGGTGGCGTTGTTAACTATTTGGCTGGTCACCGAACTAAGCGCAAGTTCGGTATTTGGTCGTTTCTTACAAAGCTCTTCTAGCTTTGCGCGTTCTTTGTCATCTTCAGGCGAACTGTAAAAAATTAATGAAATCATTAAAATATGTTTCATTACATGACGACATATGAGTTGCTTAAAAGTTGCATTTAAACATCGAAACACTTCCCAAACATGCCAATAAAATCAAATATCCCATTTGTGACTTGATCTCAAAGTAAAAAAAAATTTTTCCAAAACTCAATAGTAGACAAAATCTGGTATTAATCCAAAAGTTCATGTCCCTTTGCTTTATGTTTCTGTCCTGATTAAATTGAAAGAGGAAGTATATTCCTCTTCATTTATGCGTATATATTATAAACAATAAATAAGAAGCAGAAACTTTTGCTCTTCCACTTCTTCACTCCCCGAAGGAAATTTAAAATATTAGTAGAATAACAAATCAAGTAAATAATCCGCATATCAAATGTTTCCCTATATCGGAAGAAATGATCAAAGTCTCCTGCTGCAGAGTCCAATTTGAAACATTCCATGGCCAATAAACGTGTTAAGATCATTTACAAAGTGTGATAGTGTTTTATATGTTAGTTATTAAATAGAAGTTAAATATTAACTTTTATTTTAATAAATACAATAAAAATTAAATATGCTAAGTCCACTATTAGTGAACAGAAACTTACGCTACATTTGGTTTGCTTTTGGCTTACCGACTGACTTAATTTGCAAAATACCTTATAAGTAGATGGATGACCAATGTTGCTACTTTATTTACACATCCAATTAACTATGAGGAGTTCGTGAGAGTTTCTTTGCATACATTTGCATATACGTAGGTACAACATACAATCCACATCTAACTTACTAGGACCTAAGTTCCAAATCAAACTCTTGCACATGGTAAATGAATTTCTTGTCGTGCTCATGTTGGATATACCTTTGTGCTTGATGTAAATGCTGTGGCTGATGCCTGAGGCCACTGTTGCCGTTGATGGGCTTGTCCGGCTTAACAACAAGAACCGCTTCCAGATCCCCATTGGATGATTTTCGTGTACCCGACTTAAACGATTTTCGATTGTACTTGCGACTTCCGGTGCCCTGTGACTGTTCTGGCCGCGATGTCGGCTCGACAACTCTCAGATATTGGCTTGATGCGTCTGGCGACTTTTTACGCTCAATGACCAGAGTGTTGTCATCGTAGGTGATACAGTTGACGAATTCGCCGCCAACCTCTTCACTATTGTCAAACGGTTTGGCATCCTTTTGCCGTTGGAATTGCAGCTGACGGCGCCTTTGTTGCGTTGTGCCCTCCGCCGAGCTGACTGGATTTTCCTTTGTTGTGCTTGCTTGGTATGAATCATCGTCCTCTCCTTGGTTGGGTGACAAATCTCTTTCTATGTGTTCGCAGTCTCTTCTATTGTTATCGCAGTATTTATGATTGAGTTTACTATTATTTACACTACAACTACTTTTCTCCAAGGCATCATACTTGTTAATTGGTTTCTGTTGTTGCTGCTGCTGTTGTTGTTGCCGAATCTGCTGTTGCTGTGACTGCGATGAATATGTGGATGATGCATGCTCACTATGGTCGCCTAAAATAAATTAGTCATTTATGAATTTAGCATGAAGCGATTAGTTATGTGGGCGACAGTTTATAGGCTTTTTGATTAGTTAATGAATTAATTTTTGTTAGTGCGTAAAAATAAAACGAATGAAAATGTCAAACAAAATATAAAATGCACTATATCGTTAAGTAAATACAAGCATTCATAAAAAAATTCTCAATTAATGTTTACTGCTAATCATATTCGTATAACAATCACAGTTATTAGCTTTACTTGAATTACGCTTTTGCCTGTAAATCTCCAAAGAGAAATTTTAAAATGAAAGTACTACAAAAAATTATAATTAAATAAAAATATCAAGCTACTATAATTATTCAATATTAGATTTTAAAATCCATTCATTAAATGTGAACACGTGAAATATCTATGACCACCTGTGGATATCATCAAATATACTCTAGCATATATAGGCCAAAGCTCTATCTAATAAATTTTTTTCGGGGCTTCATAAACAGTAAAAAGAAGAAATATAGTTTCTAAGGTTCACTCAAATAGAATGCAGGAGACCACGAAACATGAGAAGGTAGCTGTGTTACCTGCAGTTTAACGAAAGCAAAGCCATTCAACATTGTAATTTAAAGAAGTAAATGTTCCTAATTCGCTACATTTTCTATTTAAACATTCTTCACTGATATTATAGATCTATATATTAAATTAATGGCATATCTGCTTTTTAAAAAGTGTGTGATTTGTGGTTTGCTCTAAAGAAGATGAAGTTTCCATTGATTTTTGTGTAGAGACTTATCCCAAAAAATCTAAAACTAGTTCAGAAAATTTTACATTTAATGTATGTATTCTATTACTGTTTCCAAATCTAATTAATGTTAAGCGATTCTAGGAAAACTGAAATTGCTAATGGAACATTGCAAAAAACATTTTATCTAGCAAATGAAACTGATAATAAAAACTTACGACAAATAAATCAAAATAAAAGTGGGAGATATGCAGATGAGACATTGTATATTTTATTTCAGTGTTTATTGCGCTAACATTTATTTGCGTTCGATTTATTTTTATTTTTTTGATAATGAAATGGATCGGGGTACCTGTATTCATATTTAAAGTTTCTTTTGGCTATCACTTTGTATGTCTGTTGCAGTTGTTTTTTGTTATGATTATTGTTGTTGTTGTAGTTGCCGCTGACTTTTTTGTAGCTTAAATGCGAAAATCAACAGGTGGTTGGTTCCGTGTCATTGACACCCACTGAACGAAAAGTAGGTTGACAGTAGAAATTTTTGTGTGCGTTGCAAGGGTCTTTGGATTTGGATTCGGTTTCGGTTACTTTTGCTTCACAGGGTTAAGTTAATGTTTTGGATTATTAATGCATTTTGCATAATTTGTTAAGTAATCGTGTGCGTTTGTTTTATTAGCTTGTTTGTTTTTTTATTGAGTAAATTAAATATATTAAATTCAGTTTTACAATTAAATATAATTTATATTAATTCCAAAAATGATTTTCTGTCATAAAATTTGGCAAAGTTTAAGGCGGAAATGCAAATTATTTTTATTGTATTGTTGTTTTTCACTTGCTTTTAATTCGTTTTTTTATTTTTTTTTATTGCAATATATTAAACCTATAAAGACATGCTTCAGCTATATTAGCTTTTATTTTTTTTGTTTTTATTATTCTTGTTATTTTGTTATACACATACGCATGTGTATAGTATATAAATTTTTGTTTGTTTGATATTTAGCAAAACAAAAACGAAATGTTTACATTCGCGAACTGTCAAAGCGGTAGCAAGAAAAAAAATTGGAATAGAAAAAACAAACCGCTCTCACTTCGTTACTTCGCACTCTGGCGCTCGCTCTCGCTTCTGCATGCGCCTAGAAGCGAGCTTAGAATTTTCTGCAGGCAGCAAAGTTTATTCCGCAGTTGTTTGCAGCTTTCGGCCGCACGACGTACCGTTGCCGTGTTGTTATCTATGTTCAACTGTCGACTGACACACACACACACACGTGCCCACGTACAGAGCGAGATAAGCTTGAGAACAACATAACCACATTTAATGAGGTCAAGTGCGCGTTTGTGCACTAAACCAGTTTCGGTTAGAGCTAATGTGCACATTTATGTTGCCGCTGGGAATATTTTGCATATTTTATTGGCCAGGCATACAATGTTCCGCGTTCGTTAAATTAAAAATGCACAAATTAACTTTAACTGGAAGAGAAGCAGCACTTGCTAGGCGTATATACACAACACGCTGACCGATTGACCTACCCAAGTAATAAGCACACAGCCGCGGCAGATACACACACTCACACGCGCACACACAGACACACGGCGCTTTGTGAAAGCCAAGGGGAAAAAATTGGATCGTGAGGTAGGAAAAACCACGTTTAACTTAGGCACTTGTGTATAATTGAAAATTTCGATTTGACTTCTTTGGCTTTTATTAATTGCTCAAGACTTTTCTTATTCACTTTATGCGTTACTTGCACTTTTTCACTGGCTGGCATGAAATTTTCTATGTATGTATTTCTTGGTATTTTTTCTATGACGTTCAGTTAGTGTAAACGCGCGACGGCACCAGAAACGAGCGAAAGGAATCAGCAACAAAAGCACACTGTGCAGGAATCCAAGCTTTTTCCTAACTAATGTCACTTTCACAGCCGCACATGGAGCTTCTCGGTTATCGGTTCGGTTATCGTTCGGCAAGGAAAGCTTGCGTAAGCGCATACGTAGTCAACTAACAACATTTCAAACTGTGAAATTGAAGAATGAATTTGGCAAAAAGCATAAAATGAAAAATAGAAAAATAAAACGAAATTATCTGCTCTTGTAGTCCTCGAAATTTGCGTTTTCTTTACTTCTGTTTAAGATTCCAAAATTACACTAACAATATAAAAGAAATATTTGAAGGAAACATTTTCGGTCTAGATATGTAAATAATATTTATATAGATGGTTTCGCGGCAGTTTGAAAAGCTTCCAGAAGAAACAATTTTCTTTGACATTGGCTATGTATTTTGAGCATATGCCTCTGGCCGGTACTTCATGTCAACAAATCCAAAAATCTGCAACATTCGCACCTCGAATGTTTCTCTCGGACACAATGGCGGACTATTGTATGACTTACATATATTTGTCTTTCCCGTCATTAGCCTATCGTCTAGCCAGACAGCCTCGCTTTTGCCACTTGAATGCCTTTCTGTTATCTGTCTTTCCATCGCACAATGTTCCGACAAACACGATGCGTCGGAATTATCTTCTAATGCAACCCAAGGATACTTGCAACGTTTGGGATAAAGAGTAAACACAAAGCTATCGGAAGTGGCTTCATATATTGGCAGTATTCCTTTATCTGTGTCGGACTTGGGTTTTTGCCAACGATATTCACAGAATATGCCAAAGATCTCATCTGTACTGGTCTCTATGACCATAAGTGTGGGCTGATGTTTGATCATCAGTTCGTACACTGTCTTTAACGAACGCGCCTGACTTATTGTTGAGTACAGAGATATGGGCTGCAGCACGGAGACATGCGTTGGCATCCAAGTCCAGAGCGTGAAGAGAATTTTCTGCCAAGTCTGCGTGTGCAGCTGATCGCTTAAAGTTAACGAATGGGTCATGGTCAAGACATTTAATTGCGAGGGTTGCGTTAAATTATCTGCCATTGCCACTTCAGCCCGATCCTTGACTAGTTTATCAGCAATTATATACTGTCGCGCAATATACGTGGAACTGTACAAAAGCTAATATTATCAGAGATTCGTTGCAAAACAGCATCAATTACGCACCTGAATCCTTTGATGCCGAAACAGAGATGCATGAAGTCTGCAGGCAGCACGGGTATGCGTTTACAGAACGTAATTATAGCTTCAGTGAAGTTATCCCTAATAACGATCTCCGAGAGACCCAGCACCATGTGCCAATGTTTGACAAACTGATTCAGTATGACGAATGTGGCCCGGTACAGCACTTTGATGCCTTCGTGCAAATAACAATCCATGATGCGCACAAGATAAGCAAAGGGTAGACCCGCAAAGATCCACGAATTCCACTGTTGAAATGCAGCCTCTAAAGTCGAATTGGGACATAAGCCTTCCAAATAGAAGACGGCTGACTTTGCATGCTTCTTGGCCATTTGATAAACAGTCTGGCCGGTGACTTCGTACAACACTTTCGTCTGATTTACAAATATACGCTCCGTGCTATTTAACAAAGTCGACACACAGAAGTAGACATCCTCCTCGGGCATATAGTGCAACAGCAATGACACAATCGGTTGCAATTCGGGGCAGAAGTCGATCACTGGATTCTCGTAGATCACAACGCTGATGATGCGGTTCGCGCTGTTGCAACCTCTGAGAGTCAGATGGTAGGGCAGGCATTGTTGCTCGTTAACAAAAGCTGGCAGGGGCACCGCATCATCATCCAAGTCCTCAATGGAGCCGGAAATATGCTTCACCATTTGCCAGTAGAATCCGTTGGGCACGCTGCTGTTTGTGGGATGCTGGCTGCACAACTTCAGCCAAAGTTGGCCGCGTACGTGCGAAAATACCGACAGATGAGTCTTGCGCAGGATTCGCTTTACCTTCACATAATTGCCTTGGGTGATATACTTCTCTATCCTGGCAACGTAGCTCTCGTTGGCATGCTGTGCTCTCGGTTCGATTTCACTGATATTTTCTGCGTTCACGTTCCCAGCAAAGTCACGGTGCTTTCTGGCTATTGTATTGATTTTTGCTTCAGACCTTTCGGCCATTTCTAATTCTTTGACTATAACTTGTGATTCAGCCATGGTTTTGAGGACTATTGTAGCTGTTTTTACGGATGTTTTTCAAAAGTGTACTCCACACAATGCCATTAAAATAATTATTTAACACCAAAACGAATAAATTTGGATGAGGCTACAAAATTTGGTCACGATCCAGTTTTCAATTGATATGAATTACGAAAAATGTTTGCCGATTTTTTTTTTTTTAGATTTTTTGATAGCAATGCCTACGCTTTGATGTGAAAAATAAATACAATTCTAGTTGGGTACGAGTACAGGTGTTAAAATCGTTAGGCATCAGGAATAAGATTTATTTTTCATATGTTTCTCAGAGTACTGGAGAAGTCATTTTAAAAAAGAAATGTATAAACATAAACTTGCGCGTATGTATGTCAATTAAGAATGAAAATTCCTCAACAAATTGAATTCTCAATAGAATCAAGTGCAACTTAAATTAGCCACATCGTTCTGTTTACAAAACAAATTGTGACGATGTGCTAAAAAAAGAAAACATGAGCAGAATTTGTTTACAGACGCATGGAAAGAGTGCACAATGCCCCAAAACTGAGAGATGTGTCCATGTGTGTTTTTCATTCTTTTCTAAGATGTTTGTTTTCAAAATTACAAACAGCTGTGAGTGCTCTGCGCAGATGCAAACAAATAATTCACAATAGTCGAGAAGATCTCTTACAATGAAAATCCTGTACAAAAAACTCTTTAATATTTTGACAAATCAAAATCTCACCTGCATGAGTGCAAGTGAGAAAGAGTGAGAGGGGGAGAAAGATAGGAGAGTACAAGAAAATGCAAGTAAGAAGAAGCAGAAAGAAATAAATTAAGTTTGTTTGCAGAAGACATCAAAACATGCAGATCCAGACGTCTGCCAATAAACAAACACATGAAAAATACATCGCAAACTTACATAAACTATGAGTTTATGGCCGATCGGAAATTAATGACTCGTTCTTATTTTGCTGTCTTGTTGATGGACGCTTTTCCGAGAAATCTGTGCATTTAAATTATCTTGTAAGCCCACGACCAGGATGCAAAGTTCGATCAACCTGCATTGTTATCTTTCTCAGCCGACATTGGGGTTCTGTTTTTCTCATTGTGTATACAAATATAAGATCTTTACTAATATAATTGGTTTTTAGGCATGTGCACTTGATTACTTGATTACTGATTATATTTACGTCAAGACTAACGAATTTCTTTCATATAAATATTTGTAGTGTTTACTGATTCGAAACTTAATTGAAACAATATATAATCTCTTAAAATGTGCTTGGCTGCATATATTGCTATTCAATATTGATTGATAATTAGAAATAAATCTAAATAGAAAAATATGCAGATGCATTTGATTTATGACATTGGCATGTTACTTGTGCCATAACTTACAGAAAAGCCTCTCCATTTTGGTGTTCGATTAAAAAGCATCATTAAGATTTATTTCTAAGCATTCCTTTTTACTTGAATATCATCCCATAATTATAGAATCAATTTTATTTGTATTATATTCTAACAAGAAGCCCACAAAGCAGAAATTAAGTCGCATGTTGTTCGAAAATCGGTTCGAAAGACTTAAAGTGCTTTGTGAACGAGGTGAGCGCAGAAAAACTAAGAACTGTAGCATATGGCTTTAATCTGTATGTTTTAATATAATTGAAAATACCTCTCGGTCAAGAATGATATTTCCGGTAATTTCTTTCTGCCAATCCAATATTGATAACCAAACGTGCCCGTTTAGGATCGCTTCCCAAGAAGTTTTGTTTACTAATTTTTTGATTGATGTAAAAACACTTTTTTTTAAAAATCAATGATCATCAGTGTTTCCGTTTCAAATGAAAATTTTGATTAGGTTTACAAAAATGTTTCAAATGATCTAAATTTGTTTCAAGTTTGCAAACATTGCCCACCAAGTGATACTCAATTTATTAATTAAATTTTTTTTCGACACTTAAAATATTTTTCCAAAACATAATGCAATAATTTATTGAATCATCAAACGGAAAATGTGAATAGCCTTCAAGACGTAGCAAGTATGTTAGCAATATTCTTTTTTTTTATGGTCAAAAGCCAAAAATTGAAAGCCGAAAGCAAAAAGAACAACACGGAGCACGTTTTCATATGGTTTTGTTATGATTGTTGGTGTTTCGTTTTGTGCAAGTGCTGTTGCCATTTTGTCGGCTTTTCAATCGACATCGATGTAGAAATCCACGAGAAACAACAACAGAACAACTGAACCCAACAGACAGTACGAATCACACATGCTGCCGACCGAACGGCCAGGCATGTTCTGCTTTCGCTAAAATTAGAACAAGCCTCGTACACCGAAAAACAACGTCGACGATGTCGTCGAAGTGAACCAATTTTCTTGGGGGCTATATGCATATGTGCCGATGAATGTGCACGACGTACGCGTTTTATCTATAAAATTAGATAAACTCTTGCCATGCCATCCTACAGATTGCCCCCTATTAAAGTTTTGCTCCATAAAAACTCAAACTGTTAAAAGTGATTAAATGAAGTTGTGCCTGCTGCCAACCCTCACTTCGGCTGGCTAATAGTCATCAAAATATCCCAGAATTCGCACTGCACTCAATCAAAACTGTTGTGTTGGCAAGCTTATATGTATGCAATAAGTGAAAATACTTACACGAGATGTTCAAAGATCGAAGAAAAACACGCAGAATTATGGTCACAACGTCGATCTGTTGCTAGCGGGTGAGAATTTTCATTGGCGAGGCAAAGAAAACAGCATACGTGGCATTTATATTTTTAACTCGACTTTTTTCTTTCACTTCTGATTTTATTTTATTTTATTTAATTTAATTTGGGTTTTTTTTTGTTTTCTGCACTTCTTTCATTAATTTTATTATTATAAAAGATTTACGATCATTTTTTAATTTCTATGCTACTGAACTACTTTTTGTCATTTTCAAATACACTTAAAAAGCCATATAATTAATATAATTTTACTTTATAAGTAATTTTGTTTTGCATTGGTGAAAAATGCATATATTGCGAAATATATATATTGTATATATATAAATATATATATAACTTTATACGTATATTTAATAAAGGCACAAAATTAGGATTTTTCATTCATATTTTATTTTTCTTACACTTGAACTTGTAAATTTGCAATTTTTTAGTATTGCTTGTGAGTTAATTTGAATTATGAAAGTTTTTTTTGCTTTAAAAAAAACTTTGTTTCACTCTACACCAGCTAAGGCATAAAAATAAATCTGAACACACTCGATTCGCTCCAACGCACACACGCTGCTCCCTGCTCCCGAGTACTGAGCGGACTACATCACGCAACGGTCTAAAGCGAACTGTTTGATCGTGCGAGAATGTTCAATTCACAATGGCACTTTCTTCAGTTTGTAAGAGATTATTCGTTAACCCCTTGGGAAAAAACACATAATTCAATAAACTTTTCATAAAAATGATATGAATTTTTAATGTACATACATAATTTACAAAACATTTTTATCAACTAAAAAGAGTATTGCCTGTTACTTTTTGATTATTATAAATCCTGGTTCGGGTATAAATCGATACATTTAATTGTTCATGTTTCTTATCAGCAGTCTTGGGATCTTACAATTTGGCTTGGTAACTTTTGATTTAATTTGCTCTTTTGAGAAATCCAAATTAATGTGTGTATTAAAATATTATTCAATCAAAGCATGCAAAATTACGTCAGATTGTAGTAAAAATAATGAAAACATTTCTTAACTTTACCTTTGATTATATTTAATTTTATTCTGTTTGTCCTAAATATAAACTAAAATATTTTTCACTGTAATTTATTTAAACCTGCATCTTCTTATTTGACTTCACAGCTTTTTAACATAGTTCATTGCTGTTAGGACTTTACATTAGCGAAAACTTTATGCTATATTTTTAAGCTTATAAAAGCTCTAAATGTTGATTAAAGCTTTCAGGTTGATTTCAGTTTTGCGAGTTTCAGTTTTTTTTTTTTGACAAAAAAAAAATTGTGAGTTGAAGAAATACATAAGAGTAATTTGAAACTTCTTAACCGAATATTTCGAAAATTGGTGAGTGTAAATTAAAAAGTATTTTGATTAGCATTGTATAATCTGAAATGTGAATATCACAAATATTCTACACAAATCGGATGTAAATTCCTTTAATTTTTAAGTACTCACAAATTGAATCCTAATTCCAGTTACCAATCTCGCAGTTTCTTACTTTTATTCACTCTCATTAAAATTGTATTAGCTTCTTTACAATGACTTCATGCTGTTTTAAATGTGACATGTTTTCTTTTCTTGTATTCATGTCTTTTTATATTTGTAATTTTTTTTATATATGTGCTGATAAAATTCATCAGAAATGAGTTCTTGTCTTGGGAAGAGTTGACATATACTTATGATTGTTGTTTTCTTTGACTTGTTAACTGTTTGACAGTTGTTTCTGTTTAGGGCTAATTAAAAGTTGTTACTGAATTTATGTAATGTTGAAAACTTTAAAATTACTTTTTCGGAAACATGTTAATGAAATCTGTTGACACAGATTTAAAAAAAAATATGCGCATATTTTTATGCAAATTTTAGATTTTTTTAGACATAAGTAAGGCAGAATCTTTGTTTTTCCAAAATTTTTTTATTTCATATAATTGACGGTTCTTTGCACCTTAACGGACTTAATCTTTGTAATTTTGTTCATAAATCCACTGCAATACTAATCCCTTCCTCTAAGAGCGCATAAAAAGACGAAAAATATTTGACAGCTAACAATGTGATGAACATTATTTAATGGCAACTGTCTTAAACTCATTTGAATGTGGACTTAAAAACGAAAGCCATTGAACATTTTTCGTGTGTCCAAAAATATTGCATACTTTAAGCCAGGGGCGCTAGGTAGACGCATTCAGCATTTTCGCCAAGGAATTAAAATCTTGTGCTAATTTAAAAGACTTTCTTGTCGTTTGCACATGGCACTTGCATTGCAGCAGAATCCCCCTGCGACTACGGTCACCCGCCCACGTAGCAAATCCTAAATAAATAATGATGTAAAATTGTTGCCTGACTTTCAAAATAACAGATGCGTTGTTGTGTTCGCCTGCGCCATCGCAGTCGCAGTCGCAGTCGGAGTCGCCAACGCCATCGTCTTCAGCTGCTGCTGCTGCTGCGTCTTGGTCGTCTTGGTCGGCTACAAGTTTTGAGCTGCGTAGCCCGATTCCATTGCGCCAGTTTTCGTTTGCTCTAGTTTGTTATTTAAAATACTATTGCATACTTTTCAGCATGCAGCGTACAGTGACAGCAGCGCGAAGCACGAAACTTTTGCGCGTTGTTTTCTTGTTTGTTTTGTTTTCGCCGCTTCACTTTTGTTTTCTTTGCTTTCTTTTTACTGACAATATTTTGCACGTGTTTTTGCTTGTTTCGTCAAATGAATATTTCACAAGAAGACAACTGCAAGAGAATTTTAACGCTTAGAAAAGCGTGAGTGAAAACAAGTGGCAAAATTTACGAAACTTGAAAAACTTTGCTAAGAACATATTTTCTTTTTGATTTTCGAAATGGAAAGTTCTGTTGCCGTGTTAATGTGCTGTCTGTTATTTATATAGATTTTTAACAAGTTAAATCATTGAGCAAATAGAGAAAAAACAAAAAGAAAAAAATGCTAAACCTAATTCGCATACGCCACGTTGCACTGTGGAGCAGTTGAAAAGAAGAAAAAAATAAAGTAAAAGTAAGCTCATTTTCAGCACAATTTTCACATTGCAACTCAAATTAATTTCCTATGAGATTTGCACTCAGCACAACTTTATCACGTCTGCACTAAAGTTGGGCGTCCAACTGAGTTGGATTGAGTCCAGTTCACTTCACAACTGCTTAGCACGCCGTGTCTCCTGTCTCCCGTCTTCTACAGTCCTAGCAAAGCAACTCAGATGCGAATTCGTTTGCTCATTTTGTTTATAAAATGGAAGTATGTAATGTCACTTTACAGTTAAAATGTCCAGAAAATTATCAAGTTTAACATTCTGTTGCTGTTGTTGCTCGGCAATGTTTGCGGCAGTAAAGAGAAATTATAATGGAGTCCGCCAGGACATGCAAGTGGCTGCTGTTTGCATTGATGTGGCAAAAGTAAAAAGAGTGGCAAGGTTGCAGCACTGCCAAGTCTGAATCCGAGTGCAGTGCTGAGTGTCGGAGCTGCCAAGCCATCGCCAAGATAGGCAAGATATTTTCATGCAATTAGGTTAACGTTTATGGGACACAAGTATGAGCTGGGAATACAGTTTCCTTATCTGAGCCACAATTCCTTTATTTATATTATATAAGCGCATGGATTGTCACTGCTCGGCAACATGGAATGAGGCAAATACACATCTTTGGCTGTCTATTTATGTTTTTTCTGTCTGGATATTGCCGTTCTGCTATTTCAGTTTTCCCTATCTGAGGGTCTTACATGCTAGTGACAATATATCCCCTCCTCAACTCCTGCTCATTTACTTTCTCTTTTTTTGTGTCCTATTTGTCCATAACGAGTACATAACCTCGACTCCTCAGCTGAGTTAAAGTCGTCAACACCATCACCACATACAAATGTCCTCTGTGCTTAAATTAGAAAAAATTTTATTTGCCTTGCATTGATTCGTGCTCATAGTTTGTTTATGAACGTCCAAGTTCTGTTTTGCTTTTTCGTCCTTTGTCACACACTTACATAGCCTGCAATCAATGCCTTTCAATATTTTCAGTTGGCACCAACATTCCGCTTCCCCTTCTTCCTTCTTCCGCTTCTGCTTCTGTGGTTCATATGACTTTGCATGTATATGTACGTAGTTTATGTGCAAATTTTTGCTAGCTCAAAAAATGGAAAATGCTTCTCTTTGATTTGGTTTCATTTTCTCTATTTTTGTGATTTTTTTTCCCCACTTTTCAAGTTTCCTGCATTTGTTTGCCAAGCTATTTCCATTTAAATTTCAATTTTTGGAAGTGTTTGTTGTTGATTTTGCTATTGTGGGTTTAAATATTTGCAGTTTGATTGGTAACTCGGTTGGATTTAATTGTAAATTATCGTCTTGGTTTCAATATTTCATTTTCTATTTTGTATTATTTATTCATTGCTTTGTTTCTTGTTTGGTTTTTCAAAAAACATATTTCTTTTTTTTTTTTTTTTGTTATTTGGCATATCATTTAGAAGATTGGTCAAAAAGTTGACATCTAAATGTTATTTCATTCCTTTTACCTTGAGTTCTCACATGACATTTTCTTTGTCATTACAATGTTTTCTCCATAAAAAAATGTTCTGTTCTGTAGTGTAAGCATAATGTCAGCACCGTACTGCGTATCTTGAATATAATGCATCAGAATTCAACTCAACTATTTTTGTTTTTAAATAACCAAAAACTTTATAAATTAAAGTAGACTTCGACTTTTAATATTCAATAACTGACTTTCCGAAAATATTGTGTAGCGTCAGTGCTTTGTCGGCTTTTGGGGCAGCAACATATATAATTAATTAAATAAATAAATAAACAGAAAAAACACGTAAAAGTTTTTGTATACTCTCTTATATAAGTTAAACGATACCATGATAACCGCGAGTATTGCGACTCCTTTCTCAAGCTTTGCTCTGTCGCATTTAGGGTTTAGGTAATTTTTTTTTGTATTTCGTTTGGTTTAGTTTTTAAGAATTCCAGTTTTTTTAGAGGCAATTTCCGCGATACACAGGACCTATTTACTGAGTCGGAAGAATCGGACAGCGAAACACAGTCCTCTTCCGCAGTAGGTGATAAACGGTATGTATAATTTTAGGTCTACACAGTTTGGTTCAATTGATTTAATGTTCATTTATAAAGTACCCGATATCTCATACTGCAATACAAGCAATTTCTTGCTGCTCGCTGTATACAAAGACAAGTTCGTCGTTGGCTCTCAAGACGGCGATTTGCGAAAAAAATTGCGTCTACCATAGCTATACAAAGGGCTTGGCGTGGTCGACTGGTCCGAAAGAAACATTTAGATTGGGTGGAGAAAAAATTGCAGAACGAAATAACATCAAACTACAACAAATGTGCGATTAAGATTCAGGCGTACTACCGAGGTTGGAGGGTGCGTCAGTACAACGCAGATGTGTCCTCATTGAATTACGAGCAGACTCGTGCAATGACCGAATTCTTGAATGCCTTAGCAATGGAATTACATCATCTAAAGATCCGGGGTTTCATACCGGGCCTATTTTCAGTGCAAGATATGGAGTGAGTATATTCATTCAATTACTCACAAAAGATTTATTTTATATTAAGGTGAATTCATCGTTGCAGATGCTACAAAAAAGTTGAATATATTCTGGAATGGCTGTCCAATCGATTCGTCAATAATAAGGTGTGGTCATCGATTATTTTCCGTACAGCTTTTAAGCAACAGTTACGCCAACATTTCGAGGATTCAAGATTTCTCAGTGAATCGTATCCTGGTCCAAACTTTTCCGGTCTTTGCAGTCGGCAAATGAATGAAGAATTATTCAAGCACTACAACAAACGCATGATACAGGTTCTCAAAGAACATTTAAAAGGTTTTCATTCTAGTAAGTAACTTGAAAATGACTTGAAAAATTTTTAAATCTTTTGGTTTAATTAGCTTCTGCAGCCGACAACGCATTCGACCCGAAGGATAAACCAGTCGTTTCTGAAAACTCGGATCACAGATTTTGTAACGATATGTTCAAGAACATCCGACAATGGCCAATGTGGGTTATTCGCGGTACTTACCTTACAAAGTCACGCTCAAGAAAGAATAAGGTGAAATTGCTAACTGAAGCTAATCAGATATTAATAAGCCATGAGCTGAAGCACACAGCCGCGATGGGTTATACTAATATTCCGTAAGAGTCAGTTATAATCGTCATAAGGCAATGAAATGTTACTAAAAGCAAGCAAAGAATTGAATTTATAAAACAACAAACCAAAAAAATTATATATATTTTTTTATAAAACAGAAAATAAAAATAAAAAAGGCTTTATAATCAGAATTTTTTGTTTATTTTAAAAGCATTAAGCGCCTGATGGGCATAAAGTTTCCTGTTTAGTTATATGTGCAGACTTTGAAGTAATTAGGAAAAGAAATTGTACAGTTTTTCCATTCGGGGTAAAAAATATTACACCATTTAATGTCACTTAGATTAAAATATATAAAAATCGGAGCAAAGATAAATTGGACGTCGAAAGTATAAAAAGCAGCAGTAATGAGAAAGACATAACTTATATCTTGGCATCACGTCTATTTCTTACACCATGACTGTGCATTGTTCGATGCTCGAGCCAAATTTATTCTACAATAATTTCCACATTAAATTGGTTTTTATTAAAGGTACAAGTGACATTTTTAACATATGATTTTGCTCTAAACAAATTAATATTTTATACTTTATAAAATACAAGACAAATTTCGCGACTTCAATGAATTATCACGTTATGTTCGACAGTAAAATACGTGATTTCAGTGTTGAATACGCAGATTTACTTGTGACGTCATAACGCGAGAGTGAGCCATTTTTATTCACTAGCATTAATGTCATTTAAACGACTTGCGTTCTTTATCATTTATTCTCTTTTATCAAACATATTAAAAAAAAAAAATACCGAATTTCTAGTTGACATTGACACTGTCATATCCTAGACGTTATAATAATTTTTTCATCAGTTTTTCAAATAAACTGCTAGTAGGCTGATATATTTTCGTAATATTTCTCGAAATCACATTTCTTTATAACATATTGTCTCCACACAAGAAACGAAGCTTTAATTGGAGATATGCAAGTCAATCAGATAATCTACGTTATATTCCTTGTACTTGCGAATGAGAGTGCGGTGCAGGCGATTTGGTTTCCTTGGTACTTTTATCGCTTCGCATCGGGCTTTGGCAGCCATCATGCTTCCGCGCCGCCGCACAAGAAGCACAAGCAACCCACGTGTCCACCGGGCATGCGTCCCAAGAACAGCACAATGCAATTATGCGATGACAATCCGGTGCTGATGCAGCTGGCACGTCTCTATGTGGTCAGTCCGGAGCGCATTGTGCTGCTGCTGTCGGAGTCTTCGTTGCAGGACTCGTGCAAGGAGATCAATGACGTTGTCTCGCAGATAAGCGCTTGCACAGCCAACTGTCGCATGAGCGATGACAATATCTATCGTAAGTTTTACGAGGGTCTGGCCTTCTATAAGTCCGAGATTTGCGATGGCGGCAGCGGTAACTCTAAGAAGCGCAGCGTGCGACTCAATAGTGCTCACGACTGTCTAAGGGAGCTACGCTCCGATATGATCGAGTGTGAGGCACCCGCCGCTTGGTATGAGCAACCTGACTCGGCCAAGGTTTGCAAGACATTCAATGACATCATTAATTGTTACTACGCACGTGCTGCGCTGCTTTGTGGCTTGGAGGCGGCACAGCAGCTGCGGTCCTTTGCCGCTGACAGTATGCAGAACGCGTTGCTTCACGATTGCCAAGTCTCAAAGGCATTGCCGCATGTGGCAGATCCCATGCCAGTGAAGTTATCGAATGCTGCCAATATACAAGCCTGTGATTATTTTTAATTTCCTAAATTTATTTGGCAAATAATTTCTTCTAATGAATAATTAATTAATTGATTTTTTACATAGATGAAGAATGAAGCTGCCAGTGTTGACTGAATATTACGTTGGAGCATTGTTTGATAAGCAAAAAGGCGTGCTAAAGCGAAATTTCTAATGATTTACTCTTTTGTTTAATTTTATTGTATTTTGTAGTCGCTTTCAAAAAGGCAAAAATAATAACGAGCATTGATAAAAAAGTCATAATGTTGAAATCTTGTTTCTAAAAGGTGGAAAATATCTCGGAAATGTGTTTTTTTGATAGATGCAACCTTTATGAATTTTATCTCGTTTTACTTTGTGTATTTCATAGCTTGTTAACTTCACTTAAAGCTTGACTTGTTATCTCACTTAAATGTAAGAAGCCTCGGTGCTGCTCTACTCCGCTCAATTGCAACCCACAAAACCTTTGACAAACTGATGCCCTACTATCTTCAATTGCTAGATGGGCGAGGTGCAGCCAGGCGAGGTTGTCCATAAAAATAAGTATTTGAAATGAGCAGCTTTCCTCGCAGTGGCTGGCTTTGGCTTTATCGCAGAGCGCACGTTGTCTTTCACAAAGTAAATTCTCGAGTATATAGCTTCCCTGCTGATTTCTGATTTCTCTTAAGCATGCATAAGTTGGAAATTGTATGGCTGGCTTTTCTGCCATTGCGAGTTCGTGCAATTGCAATTGTAAAGCTGCGCAGCGTTGTGCTGCGCATTGTCCGCTTATTGTTGAGATTTTTATTGCGATTTTTCATTTGCATGCGCTTATTGCATTTTCCTTTCATAATTTTCCACTGACTAAATATGATGGGTACAAAAGCGCTTTGCTTACATTAAACTCTCGTTTCTAGTTGTATTTAATATTTGCCAAGGACATTTGCCAAAGTAAGGAAATTCCATAAATCGGCTATCTCTCATCAACAAATCAATCTGTTTATCCACTTGGCTTATGCATGCTCAACTCATCGAATGCTCCTCTCAATACAAGCCGAAGACTTCATTAGTGGATTTCTTATCATTAATCTTCTTTTTCAAGCCAAAAACACACACACACGCACACACAGAGTACACAGAGAAGTTCCTATGGTTTGCTTGTGTGTTTGCCGAGCAATTTGTTGGGTGGTGGGCGCACGACATTTAGTTAAATTGACCAACGGCAGCTTAAAGGCACGCCAAGCGGTTGAGCCAAACAGATGCCAGGCATCCTATGTGCCATACGTGCTTGTTTATCCTGTTTCGGAACGCATGTTTTGTGGTCTTATCCAATTCAGTCGATGGAAAATTATTGCCATTAATGGAATTGTTGAAATTTGCTCAATGAGTTGTGTTCGATTTAGTGTTTCATATGTTGCATACACTGCAAAAAACAATTGCTTGCCATTAGTTTGAAAATAATTACTGCATGAAAACGCTAAAAGTATGGAATTCGTTTTACCGCGTGATTCGACTAAATGAATCGATTATTTGGTATTCGTCATTACTTTAGAAAGTTGATGCCAAGCATATGGTCGCCTTTGGATCGGCTTTAAATTTGTGGATGTTAGTTTTTAAATGTTTCAACGTCACATAGTCCCGTGACTCTCCACAGAAGGCAGTCCAATGGTGGAAAATCGATTGGCTCAGCGTTTTTACATGACGTCATCTATATATATATATTATATGTAATATAGCATTTTTTGTAAGTAATGAAATTTTGAAACGGCAAAAAAATTATACAATTTTTTAAAATAAAAAACAATATGAAGTCATTTTCATGTAAGTCCATTTTACACTTCAATCATTTATATTCATTTTATTATATTAATTTATATAGTGTGAATTTACATATGCCATATGAAGTACAATAAAAAAAAAGATAAAAACAAAGATACATTCAAAGAAACTTCCACTAGCATTGCAACAGTTTAAATTAAAAATTTAATTTTCTTTGAACTCATTTTTAATAAAGGCAGCAGTGTTAATTTTTATTGCGAATTTAATTTAAATATGAGCACTTAAAAATACAAACAAATAAGCAAACAAACAGCGTGAGAGCAACGTGAAATCGTTTGCAATGTACTCTCCTGCATGATTATGGACAATCAACATAAAAGTGCAGTTAAAATTATTTGCCTGCTGCAATTGCTTGTGTCAGGTTATACTGTTTTCCACATGCCATACACGTGCACATGTGTGTGTCTACGCGTGAGTGTATCTGTCTGTGCAACGGCAGCAATGATGTTCATATATTTATTGACAACAATGGCAATAATGACGGCGCATAAAAGTGCGACACTGCCACGCTTAATGCAATTTGTTTTAAGTGAGCATAAAAAAAAAGAAGAAAACATGCGAAGTAAACCGCAGCCATTTACAATAATTTACATTCATTTGCTTGCTACCCAGACGTCAGACAGGCGAAACAATTAAGCGAACAAATGCGCTGAAAAGGTGTGAATGTGATGCGGATGATTTTTTGAGTATTACATTTAAGTTTACGTATCTTATAAAGCCAGTTTGAATGCAAAGAGAAAGTGAAATGACTATGAAGTAAAACGAAGAACAATTAAACTATAAAATGTACATGTATCGGCATACATATGCACTTCCTTGCATAAGTTGTTTGACACAATGTTAACTGACGCCTCTTGCATTCGTTAACAAACTCGAAACGAGGTTCAAAGTGTGCAGACTTTCAGTTAAATACAGCTCAAAGGCTAAAATGTTTCAAGAAAATTTCTCAGCTGAGCTCAAGAAAGGCAAGCACTACAAAAAACCTAATTAAAATTGCTGCTTAATCAAAAGCTTTGCAGCCACACCTTGACATGCTGCGAGCGAACGACAACTCAACAACAAAATGAAACAAAAGCAAAACCAAATTAAATTTTAATTTCGAAAACTTAATGACATTCAGAGCAGTTGTTGTTATTATATTGTATATATTCGCTGTTGTTGTTTTTGCTGTTGCTGTTATTGCACACTTCCACGCACACTCCCACACCTCACTCACTCAGTGGCAGCACAGCATAACGCCTGACTTATTAACCCTTCTACCGCACAACATTATGCGCTAGTTTTTTCATTTATTCAGTGTTGTCCACTTCAGCAGCAGGCAGCGGCAGCAGCAGCCAGTAGCAGCCGGGGGAGAGGTAGAAGTGTCAGAGGCAGCAGCGACAGAAGTAGAAAACTTTACTTTGTAGTTTAATGCGATTACACTTGAGTAGAATGCAAGTAGTGCCCCCCTCCTCCCCAACTCTTTATACCACACTCCAACTCTCTTTCTCTCTCTCTCCCCCCCACTAACACTCAAGTGCTTACCCATGCTCTTGCAAATGTTAACTAGTACAAAACATTTCGTAAAACTCCACTTCATCTTGCTCAACGCTTTTGCCTCGAATGCTTTGGCAAAACTTTAATCTATCAATAATATTATTTCTATGCGATGTTGCCAGCGTTGCACTTTTGCCACTTCGCTATTTCCGCCATTGCCGCCATTGCCGCCATTGCCACCATTGCCGGCGCCGTCGCCGACGTCTTTGCCAGCTCCTCGTCTTCCCGCTGCAGCCTGCGCCGGCAAGATCGTACTTTAGTCTGCTGTATGTACAGTTGCTGCACTCAACGAGTTTGTAATTCCTTAGGTAAATTTATAATTACTGTAAGCAACTTGAACTAGTTCCACATTTTTAACTTACCACTCACCTCTCACCCCTCGTACCTCATTCACCTTTTACCTCCTTGTGTTAGCGACTGCACTCTGTGCCTGCCTGCAGCTGTAGCACTCATTGCTCATTGCTCAGCTTCAACTCATCGCCGGCGCATCATGTTCATCAGCGGTGCCATCTTCAACGTCATCAGCATCATGGTTATCATTTTCCTCATCATCATCATCATCATCTCTCACTTGCATCGTTAACATGCAGTCGACATGATTATCATTATTGCCGACATCATCTGCGCCACTGCCACTCTGGTCTAGCCGAGCTGGCTGTTGCCACACTTTGAGCGGCGACCGTCGAGCAGCAAACTAATTTCCATTTTTCCGCAAAGCACACACCTTTAAGTTTTCATTTGGAGTTTTCTTTTTTCTTATTGCATTTTTCGTTTCTTTCTTTTCTCTTTTACATTTCGTGCATTACATTTGTCGTTTTAAATTTTTTGTGTTCTGTTTTTTTTTTTTTGGCTACGGGATTTCTCATTTTCCATGCATTGTGGGTTTTCGGTAGCTGTCGCTTCTCAATTCTGCTTTCATTTACTGCAGGTATTGAGTTGGGTAACAAAGCTTTTCGTGCAACGGTGCGTATAATTAATTTTAAATACATTGTTCCCTTCGATCCGAATTTTTCATTGAGTATTCACTTTAATTCAATTAACGCTTTACATCATTATGCACAACATGTGTTTTTAAAATATGCTCAGGGGGACTTTGGCGGCCAAACTCTCTGATGATCTATCTGTTGGAGTATATGTATTCTGTTGTCACACATTGGACACAATTTAGTTAAATGCCAAATATCTTCATCTTCCGTATGACATTTCCTCTGATAAAACATTATTTATTTTGGTTATTCAGAAGACAAGATATGTGTTCGTTATGTCAGATAAAGATTCAATTAAAGTTATGAACCTTTCGTCTTCTTCATGTACTAAAATCTGTCTAAAAGTAACTTGCATAAATAACGGCACTTTTATATGCTAATTGTGCATTAAAGTAAATCACAATGAGCTTCTCTGCTGATGTGCACAACGGTGTGCGCAGCGATGGCATGCACTATAAATCAATTCTCGCATGTGGATGTACTCATACATGCCATATGCTCAGTAACCGAAGTGCTTATGTACAAGAATGCATACGATTAGTTTTTCCCTTATGTGATGTGGTACATATCAAGGGGGCACACCGTACAATGGCATTACTTGCACATGCTTTCTTATTCGAGTATAACATATACGCAGACTTAGCTCATCACAACAGCTCCAGCCAAGCTTGCACAGTTTGAGTCGATGCAATGCAATGCTTTTCAAATAACATTGAAATAAACCGACTCAGCATGGGAAATGCTTGACTTGTATACGGATTTGTTTAACTCAGCTCAGCGCAGCTCAATTCAACTCAACTCTTCGTTCGCACTAATTCATCGTCAAGTAGTGACGCAGTCGCTGACAGCCCGATTTGTTAACTGACTGACTAAAGGAGAGAATAAGTAAGTGTGACTTTCCGGATCGATCAAAAGCCAAACAATAAAAATAGAAAGAAAGCAAAACACAATCAGAACAAAAATGACGGTTTGTGTGCTTTTCCGTTTTTGCAAGTGAAGTTGATTTTATTAATAATCCGGTGTAGGTATATGCGCTACTCTGAGACTTGTTAGTGCTCAATTACTGCTTTTTTCTTTAGCAAACCTCGCTTCGGTAATGAACGTTTTTACAGTACTACCTGTCAAGTAGGTCACGCAGGTTCCATATCAGCATGAAAACTGAACGAAAATAGCTCTGAGACCTGGGAGCAAAGCTCAGATAAAATCAATAGGCCATTTCACCGGAATCGTTCAATTATAAGCAAGATGAATAATAAATCAGCTGAAATCCAAGAAGTCGGTCGGATTAATCCAGGCAAATCAGAAATATGCCGACTTTTGGTCGTCTGGATACACGGGAGACTAGAATCGATCTGCACAGGATATCATGTTTTCCCCAGCCTTAGTAAAATATTAACAATGATAAACCTTGAAGAGTCTGTGAACTTACTTAAAACAGTTTGCAGGCAAAAGGAATCCACTTAGTCGTGCTCAACTGTATGTACTTTGATTTGTTGTTTTGTTGTGACTGTTTCTGACTGTTGATTGTAAGTGTGTGTATATACAAATGTGTGTATGTATGCATGTATGTACGTGTGAGTGCATGTCAGTGGGAGTCGATATAATGAAGACCGTACGAATATACTTATGTAATGTTTGCCATCCTGCTTATGCAATTCATTTTTGCTGCTCTTGACGTTATGCAGTAATGAGATTATTATGTTCTTTGTCATTGAGCCAGACAAGCTGTTTATCGTGGAAAATGATAGACGATGTCAATTCTGTGCAGCTTCGGCTTTAGTTAGCAGCGTTTACAATTTCAAAATTACAGGGAACATTTTTAGTAAGGGCAACAATAATTTATGGAAACAAAATTGAATTTTTGTGAATTTGATTGAAATTTATGACATAAGCTTAAATTGCGCAACATACTGAGTTGACATTTATTGTTACTGGAAGTCGTTTAATTTCAGCCAATTCATTTGAAAATAATGTATTTTGGTAACATTTTTCCTGTAATTTGATATTATATGGGAGTATTAGAAGTCAGTCAAAGCCAATTGATTAGCACAGATTCTTATAGGGAAATTTTCTAAGTATTCTGCTTTTTTTTAATTGAAAGCACACATGTACACCATTATGGGACTAGAAAAAGAAAGGATAATAATTGGCTTGTGTACTTATCGTTTATGCTTTCTACTTGCCGCCACTATGATCCATTTTTGTGTCGTACTTCACGCCTCGGCTGGCTTGTGATAGGCCAGGCAGAGATCACTCAAACTTGCGTTGACAGAATTGCAGTCCATTATCTCCTTTTTGCCTACAAAGCGTAAGCCAGGAGGTTGCCGAGAATGAAAACCACAATGAAAAACATGTGAAACTACATCAAACGGTTCAACGCCAACGCGCAGAAATTTGTGGTTTAAATTGGCATAAAAACATCGACAATCACGTTGAGTGCTGACTGAGGTGCAAATGCATATGACTAAAAACGCCTGATGCGAACGGAGCAGGATATTCATACCGAAATAGCGGACACTAATTACAAAACTGTCAAAAGGTGGGTATCAGCCGGTTCCCAGCCTATGCCGATATGCTCTGGCTCTGCCTCAGCCATGCCGGCTTATTTAAACTTTTTGGCAAGCAAAAATGAAATTCGTTGTTCGCAAACTTTCGCATTGGCACGAACATTGTGCAACTCATTAGTTTGTTACCTGACCTCAATTGAGGTTCAACGCAAAAAGTTGGTTTTGATGTGTTATGCTTTGTTGCGTTGCGTTTCGTTGTGTTGTGTTCTGTTGTGTTCTGCTGTAACATTTCTGCAATGCTCATGATGCAATGCCGAAAATCACTAAGCCATATGAGAGCTAATTAGCAATCAAATATTTCATAGAGACAAAAACCGGACTCAAAGTGTCGATGAACTTTCTGTCAAAAGGCCAATAAAAGCAAGCAACGAACTAAGAGCCAACGTATGTTGACTTCCGCTTTTGTTCCAGCAGCTAAAGGATGCGCAAATTAAAAACAGAAACAACACAAAAAGAAAGATACCAGAAATCCATGCTTGACAATAGCTGCTGGCTGCTGACTGCTGACTGCTAACTGCGTCGGTAAGGAAGCACTCTCAGAATGGTTTCATAGTTCATTCATAAATGCATTTGTGCTGTTTGCTGTTTCGCCGTTGGCTGCCCAGCGCATGTCTTAAATAGCTGAGATGTGTTCTTGCTTAGCACAATAGCCGACACACACACACACACACACACACACACACACACACACACCATAAACGTGTGGAGCTAAGTGCATGGACGGTGCTGCCACTCTGCATGTGCACTTAATGCAAATGTCTGCCATTTTAATTGACATACACATGTGTATTAGCTGCTAAGTGAGTGTGTGGCATACACAAAGAACTCAATTCTTGTCATTGTGCTGCTCTACGGGCTCTCGTACTTGCCTTAGCTGCAAGTGCCCGGTGTGCATATCATAAACTATAATAAAAAAAAAAAACATTGCCATTTAATTTTTAAATCCTTTTTTGTTTTTGTTTTCATATAACTTACTTCACACCATAACTCACAGTAATTATGGCCATAGTTAAACTCTTATTAGCTGCCCGCTCCATAGCTCACCGCATGTCTAAAGATTCGCAAATTTTCCACCTGCTAAATAGCCAAGGGTCATGTGATGAGCGAGCTGCTTTTTTATTTTAAACGAAAATTATTTAATAAAATTTTGGTGCTTGATATGCACATGAGAGTATAAATGCACTCTGCCATTTGTGTGTTATACGACTTATATATTTTTTTAATACTGCAAAGTTTTCACTTCAAGTTGACCAACAGCTGTTTGCTGTTTAAAGACTCATGTCTAAGGTGTTATAACAGCAAAGTTGGCGCATTTCGAAACTGCAAACATGCAACAGAACAGCAGAACAGCAGAACTGTAGAACTGCAACTCAGGCACATAACGCAGCCATGTAGAACGCATTAAGAAAGTTTATAATTAAAACTTTACGCACGTTTAGTTAAAGTAAATTTCAAGCCTAGCACATGACTCCTCCTTATAACATAAACTGGTATATATGTGTGCGTGTGCATGTGTGAGTGTGTGTGTGCGTGTTCATTTAAAGTATGTATGTGTGTGTGTCTGTTGTTGCACTTAGCTGGTCACTGGGTCTGCTTTGTTGTGTGCTTACTCAGCTACTTGATATGCGTGACACGCGTGCAGTACCGAAAATTTCGTGTTGCATACTTAAGTGCGTTGCGCTTTTTGAATGTCACATAATGTTGGCTGCATGCGCGCAGTCTTTCTCTCTCTCTCTTTCTCTCTCTCTCTTTTCCACGCTGACTCACTTAGTTGCGCATTTTCGCACTCGTTCGGTTGGTTTTATGTTAACACACTTGACGTATGTAACTCTGACACTCACTTTGCGTGCCTCTTTACTAATTATTTGGCCACGACTGTTGTTCGATTTTTCGCACGACGCTTTTGCTACTGCAACGCCATGGCTTTAAATTTTATAGCATACTTTGCTGCGCCAGTTTAAAGTATTTGGGTGCAATTTTGACTGAAAATAAAATCAAAATTTTTTAGAAATTTATGTTTTACTCCATAAACTATGCAAATTAACATATTTTCACCAAATACATCATACACTCCGCTCTCCTCCACGTCCCATCCCGGTTTATTTCCGCTCTCGTGCACAATTATAAAAACATATGCATGGGATAAAAGTTCGTATGTAAATATTTTCAGTGACTATTTTATATTGTAGTTTGTTGCTCCTTGTGCCGCTGCTTCCTCTTGCTGTTTGCAGCTACTGTTGCTGTTACACTTACTCTCACTGTTACTGTCACTGTTACTCGTGTTGTTGCTTTTTATGTTGTTGTTACTGTTGATGTTTGTTTGGTGTTGGTGCTGTTGTTTGTTATTGTTGCTGCTTGAGTATTTTGCATAAATATGTACATATGCGGATATGTATGTATGTATATATGTGTGTATGATTATGTTTTACGCTTGTTGTTGTAGTTGTTCGCCTTTTGTTGTTGCTATTATTGCTGGTGCCATGTTTGTTGTCATTGCCCTGAAATTAGTTTTAGTTTTTGAATTGTTTGCTACTTGGAGCATATTTACATTTTGTTTGTTTCTGATTGGCAACATTTTGTTTGCTTTTTGTTTTTTGCTGGTTACTGCCTTTGGTCGACTGTCCGTGGCTCATTTCGGAGTTCATGTCTAAAGTTTTGTTGGTTTGTTTAATTGGGGTATGCTTCGTTATGTCATTAAATTGGACGGCTTCTGCATATGTAAATTTGCTACATAATTGAGTGTATCTTCTGGCATAGCATTGGGTCTTAATTTATGTGCTCAAACTCAGCACGACATAATTTTCGCATATAAATTTTGTTGCCCAAACAATGCAGACATTTGGTTTGGATACTAAAAAAATGGTTTAAATATTATAAATGCAAATATTTTGTTTAATTATTTAATTAATGCATTTCTATGCAGTACTATAATTTTTTATTTAAATAGTTTTAATGAACTGAACTTAATAAAATATGAAACATGTTTTCTAATTAACTTTCACGTTACAGAGTAGAGGGTAGTTGCTTATTACAGCAGAATCAAGTCTAAAAAAAATAATATTTTATTTGACTTAAGACGATCTCACGAACATTTGTCTCACAGCCAGTTAAAGTTCATTTCATGATATTAAATGTTAAGAAAATTAATATTAGTTTCAGACTCTGAAATCTCAAGGTAAATTTCAATGTATGCAAAACTTTCTTGAATGCGGTTTAAGCGCGATACTGTGCAGCGTTTACATAAATCAAAACAAACACCAACAAAAAATTATCGCGTCACTTCCGTCATGCTATTAGAGCACGAGACCAGAACATTAAAAAAAAAAAATGCAAAACCGAAATAAAAAAAACCTCTAATTTGAGACAGAAGTGCAAGAGCACCAACAAATAGGACATTGAACCGTAAAAACTTTTCTGCCGGCAAAAAGCGAGACACGTAAATATTAACTTTGCAGACGAAAGCATTTTGACGGTGTAAAAAAATGTCGTTGCTTGGCTTGCACATATGAGTATGCAAGCGAAGATTAAATTGAATAAGCATAAGCGACACGCAAGGCTCGAAGCACATAATGCTGCGCTTAAGTCCTGCAAATCGCAGCGGCTCAACTGTGACTGTGATGTGCTGTTTAGTAGTTTAAATAAATGTTTAAATCATAAACAAACGGGAATTCATCAAAAATGCGCCACAAGTCGCAAAATATTGTGGCAATCAAGTCAATTAAGACGCCCATGCGAAAACAAACAAAACTCAATTAGACGACATAACTAAATAATCACAAGCACATTTACACCAGCGCCAGCACCAGCCAGAGCAACAGTCAGATCGGGCGTGGAGGCAGGGCGTCAGGAGAGAGAAGTCTTCTGTAGCATGTGACGCACGTGACAAAACTTGTCAAATGACTGCCATGTTTTGCTGTTTCCGCACACAGAAGAAGAAATCTGCTTTCGACTCTGACTGCCGCTCTGCCAGTGACTCAACTCAAACGAGTACGTAGCAGGACGCAAAAGGATTCCTCAGTTGTGCTGCATGCGTTTTCTTGGCTTCATGCTCGTCTTGCCTTACGTGGCAAGTTGTGCAAACTGCGAGCGAGAGAAGTGACGCAGAGCGCTCAAGTCAAAGCAAGCCCAGTCAAGCGGAAGTGCCTGCTAAAACAATATGAAGTGGGTCTGTTTGTTTGTGTGCGTGTGTGTGTGTGTGTGTGGTAGAGTGTGTTGTGGGTGTTCAGCAGTTGGCACAAAGAAGCATGAAGAGTTACTTGGCGAGTTGGCACTTGTTGCGTCTTGTGCCGTTGCCATGAACTATTTTTTAGGACTTTAGGACTTTTTCAAGCACATTAAGAGTGTTTGTTTTTACTGCTGAGTTATGACACTCGCTCCCTTTCCCTTTTCCACGCACTAACCACTTGGCTTTTTGTATTTGTTAGTTTGTATAGTGACAGACACACACACACACACACGCCAGAGTGACATTGTTACTGTTTTGTGTTGTTTACATTGGTTTAAATTTATAATAAACCGCTAAAACTCAATGAAGTCAAGTTTCACACTGACATGAAAACTTATTTTTCCTCCTCTTCGTTGGCTCAACAGTTTTGATTTGAACCCAAATTTCCATATGAAACATTTCATATAGCTTGGAGTTCCTCATAGAAAAACATTCATATCCAATTAATGATAATCATTCAGCTGCATGAAGTGTCCAGGCTCACATTAACACTGTCCTTACTTTTAATGCCGATTATCAATTGGTATTTGTTTAATATTCCGGCAGACATAAGCAAAGTTGGCCACTCAATTACATAGAAGCAGTAAAACTAATGAACAGGCATTTAATTTCAAAATCATTATAGACTCCCTGGTGCATGCTTAGCTGACAAACAAAACATTTATAGGCTAAGTCAGTAATGGCTAAGTGGACTCTAGGGTCGGTCGATTAAATGGTATAGATAAACAAATGTACAATAATAAAATTGTCGGCAACTCCAATTTCCAAAATAAGGTCAGTATAAGCAAAGAAATTATTCGCATTAATCAATTTGGAACAAATATGAATTCAGTGCAGCCTACGATTTTTAGAGTTTTCCTATGTCGCTAGCTTTGTTTGCAGACAAGAAAAAAAGAAAAACGAAAACCCAAATATGCAGCCTTGGGAACTACAATTAAAGAAGGCATTTGAAAGAAAATCAAAGTAATTGTCTGATTTCATAATTGCCTTCATGTTCTCTCTGCTATTTTTCTGCACTTTTTGAATTGAAGGCATATCTGTACTTAACAGAAAGGCATTTTTGGTCCTTGCTTTCTTATTACTTGAATCACCACTTCGCTGCACTTTAACTTACGATTAATACAAAATAAACTTATTTCGAGAACATTTATTGAAAACTTCCAATTTACCGGGAGATCACTGCTTTGTCAATTTACTTTCCTCAAATTAATCCAGTCATTCTTTCTAAGCAAGCTAGCAACCCGGACCTCCACACGGGCCGCAAGAGCATACACCATATGGGCCGCATGGTCCACAGCAGTGGTTAATGGCTTTGAACCATTGGCCATTGTAGGGCCCGCATAGACCACATGGTCCCAAGCCACCTGTTGGACCGCAACAGACGCCGGGATAACTGCAAAGATGGGGATTACACATTTTCTTAGCTGTTGCAAAGGTCCTGAAAAAATAAATGTATTGATTATAAAATTAAGTAACTATTCCTTAAACATATATATATTTATATAATAGGAATCTTATTGTACTTACGTTAGCTTGTTCACAGAAGATGGATTAATTTCCGTAATTTAGTATCCGCTGCGTGTGTAGTACGTACGATTGTCAGACAACATTTGAAATTTATATTTCATTTTACTTGCAACGTCAACTCGACTTTTTGAATTTTGCAGTCGAAGCCAACTATGATGAGTCTTTGGAATGATTTTTTCTATCTTAATATTTATATAAAACTAGAAAGGCAGGGCTATAGTCGGGCACACTAAGTAAAAATCATTTTTCGGCCGATCGTTCTAATGGCAGCTATTTTATATAAATGCGCTTAAATAAGTTTACAAAATGTGCATTAAGTTTTTCTCAACTTTGCCTTTACCTTTATGTATGCTTTTGTTTTATACACAATTGTGCCGACGGAGCTCCAGAAGATTGTTGACAAGTGTAAAGTTGTTGACTTTACTCGCATAGTTGCGAAATTTTATCAAACAGAGCGACATGAAGGGGTAAGTTTTGTTTTTTTTTTTTATATTTTCTCTGGTACGCCGAGGAAATTATCTATTATCAGTGCCTAGCTATATAGTATGCATGTTTCCTGTGATAACCTCCCCCCCACATATAAGAAGCATGGAAAAGCTGAGTTAGTGCCGTATTTATGTTGCTTTATTTTCTGTGAAGTGACTTTTTCAATATCCGCAAATGCTTAACCAGCGAACAGTTAATAAATTGACGTGTGTGCTACATGTGCAGAGTGTACTGGAATAAATGATAACACACAGATGCACTTGTAGAGTAATGAGTTAAAATGAAAATTCTTCAGATGCCTGGCAACATCAACAAAATTGGCTTGGCCCTAATTTTTTTTCAACTTTGGCGTTTTGGCTGTCGCACTGCCCAATGTGGGAAAGTACAAGTCACTACTCAGATCGGGGGCTTCACGCATACTCGGTTTCCTGAATTGAGTCTCTCTCATGTCGCCTTGACTCTTGCGCAGTGCGGGAGGTACGTAAGCTTTCTTAACAGGACTGCTGCACTCGACAATTGGATCCGCTTCTGGAACATCGTTTTTATTTTCAGTGTTTGTCACTTTTTTCCACGGACTCAATGTGCTGCTCTCTGCGTCACCAAATCCATCTCCGCCCGATGAGGTATTTGTGTATGCCGCTGTCGTTATGGAGGACGTTTCGCTAGCCAAATCATCGATTGCGTCGCCACCCTCATCCACAAAATCGCCATTGTTGTGTATAACGAGTTGTGCAATTTTTAAGCCGCTGTAATCCTTCGAGTGTTCTTCGATGAAATCGTGCCATTCATCGCAATCGTGTGTCTCTTCCACTGAGGATTTTGTTAACGTAAAGTCTGAGTGGCTTTGTGCTGAGGAGGAGTTCGCTGTTAATTGTTCCGACTTTCGTGAACGCTGCATAGTGTCTCCCTTGCCGGTATCTTCCATATTGCGATAAAGTTCATCTGGCGCCAAATATTTCGTCTTCACTTTGGACTTCCGTTTGTCTTTTTTCGCAAAAAACTCATCCAATTCGGACATATTTTTTTTTTTATATTTTTGTACCAAAATTTTCTTAAATAAATTTTGTTTTTTGTTTTTTGTTTTTATTTTTTGTTTTTGTTTTGTTTGCTTGACGAAATTCACAAAAAACAGTTGAATAGTATTCAACTAAATTTTGACTGTACATAAAAAATTAAATGCTGTCTACTTCGGTTTTTATTTATTATGTTCCCTTGCTATGCCAGTGAGTGTGTTAACATGATTAAATGCAATTAAATTTATCTTAAATAGGAAATTAATCGGAAGGCACAACTGTGCACATCAAATTAATAAATCATGCAAAAATTTTCGCGCCATTTCACAAACTTTAATTATGAACAAACAAACAAAAAAAGATGCACATGCAAATGAAAATTGTAAAAAATTCCATAAGTGAACTACAAAAAACAAAATGAAATATTTGTTAAAGCGGAAGACATAATTAAACTGTCAAAAATGCATATATCATTAAACAATTTGCGTGTTAATGCACTTTCATTTATTTTCATTAATTTCCTTTTTTTTCTCTGATAATTAATTTTTGATTTAATGGCATTAATTTTGAAGTGTTCACATTATTTAATTATATTTTCAGATTTATTGTTGCTCTTCAATTTATGTTTTCTTTTTGTTTCTTTTTTTAATTTGTCAATTAATGCACTTCGATTTTTTTAATGCATAAAAATATCATTGAAACTCGTTTGAGTTGTTGGTTCAGTAAAATAGTAAAAACTAATTTATGTTAAAAGCATGATTTGACTGAGCAACCATTTGCTATTGTTTAATTATTTAAAGTGTATGCAAATGTATGTACGACTGCTGCCACAGCAAGTTCATGTCATCGTTGTGAGTGATTTCAGTAATTTAATAGCCGCATTTAATGATGAACTCTGGTTCACGCATGAGCATTTATCACGCTGCGAACAATGCAGATATTGCATGACAAATGAATGCAGTGTGGTTATTGTAAAAAAAAGCCAATTAAAAGGAAATTAAATTATTAAAAATTAAATGAAAAATTAAGTATACGATATTAAAAATACTTATCATGGAATGAAGTTATTTGGCTTTTACTGCTTCTGTTTCTGATTTCATAGCAAAGCGACAAATAATCACCTTATGGTCCTTATTTATACTTTTATACTTATATCGAAATTCACAGCAGCTAATATTTTGCAAGATAAAGACATTGAAATAACATATATAGCCAACAAAAGTGTGGGTCTGCTTCTAAAATATTCGTCTTATTCGTCTGCCTATAATACTTGCCCAATAACACATCTTCAATTTTTGTTTTACGTTGAATGCATTTTATTCTTTTTATTTTAGTTCTTTTAGTTTTTCATATTTTTAAATTACATAAAATTTTGCTCTCTAAATTTCTGAGCTCAATTTTAAAGTTCATGAAATTTTTGTTTTTAATTGGTTCAAGTTGAAAAAGTTGACTTTTCGTTTTTCTTTTCTTTTTATGAAACGCTTAAGGCCGCTTATGTTAATAAATCATATTGTATTAGCTATGCTTAGTTTTTGTTTCGCCTGCAGTTTGTATGGCATCACATTTCATCTCCATTACCTAAGCCATGCTATGCAAACCCAAACCTTTTTTTCCTTTTGACTTGAAAGTAGACCAATACTTTTTGCGTTTGGCCAACAAAGCGGTGTTTAAAAATCTTGTCTGGCTTTTGCTTTTTATTTTTTGTTTGCCTTTTTGCGCAGAGTTTTGCCTTTTTTAATATGAAATCGACAGCAAATAATCGCTTCCTTCTCAAAGCTAACGACAAAATGATATTACAAAGCTTGTCCTTGACTATTAGTCGTCATGTACCATTTTTTGTTTGAGACTGCGTTTGTTTTTAACAGAAGAGCTTAGTATTTGGATTCTGTGTTCTCGGTTCTGGCTTCTGCAAATAATGCGATTTTTATTTCCTTTTTACTCCAAAGCTTTGCATGCAGTTCGGTTTCAGAATGAAAAAATTGCTGGCTTGTCAGTTTTCTTTTTCGCCTTATTTTTTTATTCTTTTCTTTATTGTTTAAAGTGGTGAATCTTATTGTGAATAATGATGGTATGTGCTGCTGTAGTAGGGATAATTTTTTCTATGTGTGCTCATAATTTTTTATTGAACATGATAGTGACAGCAAAATAATCATTTAGCACAGTTTAGCTTTTTCGTTCTGTTTTGAGCAGGGAAATGTATATAGAGGAGATGCTGCACAATATAAGGATTCGTGCTGCAGAAAACTATGCCTTTGCTTTTGTTATCCTGTTTCAATCTACTCTAGACAGACATAATATAATGCAATATACTTACAATACCGTCATATATTCTGATTATATAAAAGTCTGCAAAACTGTGTATCGAAATGCCATAACAATTAATTCCCTTTATTTTTTCCGTTTCAAGTTTTTTTGCTTGCCGGCATATGGCCAGCTCGAGCACATGGCCTTAATGAATTAGTGTGACCAAATGTTAACAAATTTAATTTATTTGTTGAGGCTGTTTTTGTTGTTGTTGTTCTTGTTGTTATGTTTTTTATAACTTAATTAATTTATACATTTATATTTTATAAAGTGCGACTCTGCACGACCTAATTTCTTACAACTGAATATATATATATATATATGTATATATAAATACATATATGTGTGTATAAATAGGATGTATGTATTATTTATTCATTTGTCTAAGTCAGTTAAGCGCAGTGCGAGTGACGTGGCACACACATCGCATTAATTAGTTTGTGGCCCTCAGTCTCAAAGAAAGCTGAAACAAAAAACAGGATGCCAATTTTAATTAACATACATGAAAACTCTATGGTACTCACTAAGAATGCGAGACAAAAAGGGAATCGCCAGAGCGCGTTGCTTAATTAGTCAGTGGCTCTTCTTTTCTGTTTTTTTTCTTTTTTTTTTTTTTTTGTACCATGCTCTCTCATTCTCATTAATCTGTTGATTGATGGTTTTCGGTAGAGTGAAAAGTGTTCAATTTAGCTAAATTGTGTCGCTCTGGTTTTGCTGATTTAAATATAACATGGAACACTTGGCTAAGTTTTAATTAGGCGATTGAGACAGGGCATTCTGCTTTTGATGCCAAGGTATAGGTTAAACGATTTCTAAATAGATTTGCCATAGCAAAAGTCGAGACTCAGCCGTTTTGTAGGGATTTAGTTACTCCATATAAAAATGTGACCAAGAAAAGTATTTTCAGTTGAATAAAGTACCAATCAATATAATTCGTATCTGAAAGAAATCGATCCACAAGTCACACTCATATCTGCGACATATCATTTTACATTCTTGAACTAAGGCTTAGGCTTTATTCTACAAATGCACAGCCTTGAAAGCCAAAATCCTACACCTTAAGTCTGCCTGGTAATTCTGCCTTCTTTTTTGCTCTTCAAGGCGACAAATAAACTTGGCGCACAAATGTTTTTTTCACCATTTCTATTTGTGGCTTCGTTATAAAAACCTTTCTTATTCTTGAACACACAAACAAAAAGTCATAATAACACAAAAACAATTTTGGCAAATTACCTTGCAGCATGTGAAAGTGTGGAAATGTTTTTCTGTGTGTGTGAGTGTGGGTGTGCCGCAATTTGAATTAACGCAGCACTCGGCACTCGGCACACTTCACACCCAGTGAATAGCTTCGGCTAATAAGGCGAATGTTTCATTTCATTCAAATGGCTGCCAAGCAGCATTCATGAGTTTTTGTTGCCGCCAAAGATGTTTTGCCTACAGTAGCGTATGTCAAATTGCACTTAAAGTTTATTAAGACAGTCAGGTTCATATACATATGTAGTTTTTGGGAAAGTCAAAACAATAATAATTTAATTTGTACATTAACATATGTAAAAAGGCTTATAAAAATAAATAGATAAGTTGCTATGATGACTTTAATGGCAATGGCAAATCAAAGTACACAGAGCCTTCCTGTGGCTGGGCTATATATTTTTGTTAGAAGTTTACTTAAAAGCAGGTGTAAATAAATATGATGTTGTGCCTATTTACCATAAAGCATTCAGGACAAGATTAAATTTATTGATTTCCATTGCGGCATAGCAAATTTTAAAATTTGACTTTTCAAAATGTCGCCTGGCTGAGCTTGCAGCTGTTACTTGTCAGGTAAACTATGACGTTTCTTTCATATATTTTTTTCAGCATATTTTGCAGTTACCTTTTGCATTGTTTTTCATTTTTTTTTATTTTTGCTTTTGTGTTGTTAAACAGAAATATGAGAACAATGCATTGTTAGTTCTTGTGGAAAACTTTTCACCAAAAAAAGTAGTTTGCACGCAACTAATGTGTATTGAGGTCTTGAGCACCTTTTCACTCGACTGTGCTTTTCTGCAAGTTACACTCAACTTACGCTAAAAATGAATGTTTTCCTTGCTGTAGTATTTTTCCGCAAGTTTTGTGTGGCGCGTACACAAAGAAAACTGCGCATATTTATTGAGAAAGTTTTGCTGCTACTTCGGCAAAGTGCTGCCGTCGGCTGCGGCAAAGGCAGCAGCAGCAGCAGGTGACTGCTAAACAAAGACGTGCCAAAGCGAGACGTAGACGCCGCCAAGTACCTCGTATGAGTTATGCACGTATGTACTTATTTTTAAATTTCATATGCTGTTTACAAGCATTTCACTGTGTTTAAATATGCAGATATGTATTATAATTAAAATAACAAAAACACAAAATGAACGGAAAAAAAAATAGAAAAAAAAAAAAAGAAAAGCACAACTTTGCAATGCTCTCATGCGAAAATTTATTGCGAACAATTTTAGTTAATGCTCAGCAGATTTTCACTCTGACATGCCTTGCTCTGCCTGGCCTTGCGTTGCCTTCGCCTTTGCCTTTGCCGCCTTGGCGCAGCCCAAATTCTATAAATTCACATTTTGACGCAATTTTCCGTTGGCGTTGCCGAAAATGTCATTAAATTAACGCTAATTTGTTTAGTGGCATCTTGGGAGCAATAAATTTCGAGTCCATGAAACGCTGGCTGCAAAAAATAGACTCCAAATCAAAAGGAAGTCGCACCATGTGGCGTATTAGTAATTTCTGTGTGGAATACGCATTGAGGCAAGTGTTTGCGAAATGTGTAATAAATAAAAGGTTGTGTCTTGCACAAACTTTTCTATTCATATGGCAGGGGGCAGGAGCAGTCGGGCTGTGCAAAAAAATGTTTATTATTGCAAACGCTTTAAACAACTGCATCAATAATTAATTAATTCGAGCACGTTTCGAATGTGAAATAAAAAGCATATACAAAAACAAATATATGACACCATTTTGTGTGGAATTGAAGAACCTAGACTTTTTGGGTAAATTTATTTTCATTGAAATTTCCTGTTGTGGGCTTGCTCTTTATATTTTTTGCAAACTTTTAGAGAACTACATTTGTAATTGTAAATGTATTGTTAGTGTTTGTGCAAAGCATAAATTTTCTTTAACTTTAATTACAGCAGAAAACTTGTAATAATTATTTGCGTGCACAGCTGATATCATTTAATAAATCTGTTGCCTTTTATTTTTTAAATTTCGGAAGCTGATGGCAGTTAAAATGATGCAATATCTTAAAATATTCAACTCAACTTAATTGCCATGAAAATAGCTCAACATCACACACAGAATTTCAGTAAATTCGACTCCTTTCAAATATTGTGTAATATATTCCATAAATAACATACCGACGCCCGACGTTTATTTATGTAAATGCATTAAAATTGTCTAATTATATGTAAAAGTTACATCAGCCAACAAGCGCATAAGTCATTCATCAAAATTTAAATTGAACATAAGGTAGAATTTTATCAATCATTCAAATAATTGCCATTAAAGTGAATTCCGTATGTAAATGCATTACCCAAGGAAGTAATAATTACAACCGAAAATGTAATCTAATATCCGACTAATGTGCACGACAACATGTGCTCAGCCTGCGCCTGCATGTGTCGATACTCGCATAGTCATGAGCAGCATTGCATAAACACACCTGCATGAGCATATACATACAAACAAATATGCATACATGCACACATACTGGCATGTATAGAATGGTTTATTATGCCACTGCATATCAACATCAACTCGCAAGGGCGGGAAGAGGCCCAGCAATGGATGACGTGCCGTGACTTACATAAGTTGTCATTGTTGAAGTGCTGCAGAATTATTGGTAGGCAAACATTGCTTTGCTGCTCACATGCAACCATCTAGAAGAGGCAGAGTCGAATGAAACCTCTCCGATCTTGTGGCCTGCATTATAGAAGCCAACTTTTCCATTAAGGATTATTGAGTGATCCTGACTTTATGCTCACCTCAAGAAGAAACACACATAGTATCTTCAATAAATTAGACTGATCCCCATCCTGACGTTTATTCAAGACACCAGGAAACGTCTCATTTCAGGGTCAGTAAAAAAGTCTGGTCAGGGGTTTTTTGTCGATTCTGTACTTTACTGAAAGACCTGTTAAAAGTTTGAAAATTTGCGGTTTTTAAATAAATCATATCGGGTCAATTCGAATAACTAACGTTATTTAAAATGAAATAATGCATTTATGTCGGAAATCCTTATTAGAATGAAATTAGTTTTATTTGTAATCATTTATTGCATATAATATCATTGCCTTTTGACGTTGGTCCATAAAATTGCAATTTCTGTTCTGAACGCACCAAATTTTGGTCTTTGCATGCATGGGCAGCCACGCCCACAATTCACACGCAGGCACACAGGGTGACTGTCACAAACCAAACATTGCTACAGTGCGACAAAAGGCAAAGCATGAAAATTTATGCTGCGTGCGTGACCGTAAATGCGTGCGCGTGATAAATCAATTCACATTGCATTTGGTAATTGTATAAAATGAATGAATTTTCAATTTGGCAAGGAAGCACAAATATAGAGCAAAGGCCGCATCTAAGCCCACCCAACCACATACACACAGACGCACATATGTATTTGAATATCCAATATATGGAAGGACTTCTAGCGGAACTTGGCTGTTGCGTATTTTGATTTTTATACCCTGTACCGAAAAATGGTAAAGGGTATATTAAAGTTGTGCAAATGTATTTAACGGGCAGATGGAGGCATGGCTGTATACATATATGTATAGGGTTTTCTATAGTCGGTTACGCCCGACTATAGCCCTGCCATTCTAGTTGAAATTTTCAGTATGCGATTGAAATCAAGAAAATGCAATAGGCTCACCTGCATCAATTCTTGACATTGACTGGCATGCTGTCTCTCTCTCTCTCTGTCTTCGCCTCTCTCTTGCAATTTACGCAACACGCATTGGCTGCTGTTTTGACATTTGCCTTTGTGGGTTTCCAGTCATCTTCATTAAATTTGCCAGTTTGCGTCAAATTGAACAGTTTAATTTTAATTAAAGTCGTATGGTGTCATCATAACAAGAGCATCAAGTCTTACTAAAGACAATAAAACTTGTTAATTGTGCAGCTCATGTCAAATGGAATAATATTTAATTGCCTTGAAAATTAAACGCAGCTTTGCACAAATCGATCAATTAGCACAGTCAGGGATTTGTGGCTTTGACAGGACAATTTATAATGCCAGTGTAGTTCAAAAGAATGTTTAACTAGCAATTCAATTATTAGAAACAATATTAAATATCCACATTTGAAATTCTTCATTTTAATTCAAATGTTCAGGTACACTTTAAGGGACGGTCTGCGAAGTCTGTCTGTCTTTGCCACGCCAATTTTTTTTTGACTTAGGTAACTCATGTGAATGGGTTTGTTCTACTGCCATATGCCAGTTGTAGTGCCGACCTGTTCCTTGGCAAGTTACCTAGGTTAGTTACATATTAACAAAAGTGAAGGTGCTTCGTTGCCTAGAGGACATGACTTTTTGCTGCAGCGATGTTGAGCATCAGCTGCATTGTATTACAATATTTATTTGTTATTTGTTAGTTGTTTCTGTTTCTAACTCTGCGAAAGGTTGCATTGCAAATAAAAACAAAAAAAGCAGAATGCATATTTCTTGTTATTTTTTTTTTTTTGTTCCTTATGTCAAGAGCATACTGTGCAGCAATACAATGTTAATGTTGTGTAAGTTGCCAGCAAACTTTGGCGAATCGAAAAGTATTTACACGCTGTAAACTTCAAAGCGCTCGAATGCACTCTTTGTAGCAAAGAAGAAACAAAGTTTTATGCGAAACAAAAATCAAAAAAAAAAGTACGGAAGGAACAAAAACAGGAAAATAATTGAAATGAGACTGCCTGCTTGTGCTTCACTTTGCAAAATTTCATCTATAGAATGAAATGAATTGTTAATGCTGCACTGCTACGCATTTACCTTGCTAAGTAAGAATTAAAATATTTCTTTGTTAAAAAATAAGCAGGCATTTAAAATATTTTTCTCAAAAAGTCATGTCAAAAATTAACGAAATTCAGAATTTTGTGTTAAATAAAAGAGTTAAAAAATATTTTTTAAGTCGCTAACTCGATGTTTCAACGCTCCGTTAAATAATAATTGCATCTCCGGAGAAAGATTTAAATTTAAATTCATATATCGATAATGTCCCGAAAATTCATAGTACTGTATGTTGTCTTATTGCTAAGCTTGTTTGGTTTGCGGAATGGCAATTGTGTCAAAATGCTGAAACCGAATGATGTCGTCACCGTTGATCCGAGAAGGTCTTTCTTCTTTGGCAGCCAGTTGGAGATATTTTGCTATGAAGGCAAAACGTATTTATTTGGAAATCCATTCGTGTCGTCTGAAATGATATTGACTCCACGTAAAGTCAATCCAGTGAAGGTATACGAAGGAGCCAGCCCACAAGAGGTCGAGTCTAAATATAATTCAAATCATCACAAGGAAACTTTGACAGTTCTTGGAAAATCTGGTGAATATTCCTTGCTGATGTATCCCGAGAGTGGCCGTCAATTCTGTTACGGTTTCAAAACTGATTATATGTTCACTGTGCGCATCAAACGCATGAATTTCTCAACGTTGGGCTTGGGCATCTTACTTTGGCTATTGGAACGTCGTTTATCTCAGGTATTATTAAGAGGGAGAAGTCAGATGGCGCTAAAAATGTTCATCAAGCTAATGTCCGTCTATGCCGTGGCACGATCGTCATCAGAGCCATTTGTTAATGGGCCTGGGCCCACATTCCTTGCAGTGACATTTCTGCAGGAAATTGTGGAGTTTTTAAGGTGCAAGATACCCTTCACTATCAAATTTCGACTGCGTAATAGAGCAGCAAGTCAACAGGAAATTAGAAATGAGTAATTGCCACATTTAATGGCAACACATGAAATGCAGAAGCTATGTCAGAAATTGGGGTATAGCGATAATTGTTACTGTTATGTGAAAATAATCAAATTGTTTTTCGTATTTTGTTCTATCAATAATAATAAAAATATGTATTTCACACTTTTTTTTTAATATTTCTCAAATATTTTGATTTCTTTGCATTTGCGAACATTTCACTTAGATTCATTAATTTTTACACAAGTCAAAAACATTTCATTTACTATGCAAACATACAAATGTCAGCCGTATGCTTTTGCGCTTCCGCTCCCACAAAAATTGGCCCGTATGCAGATGCTCAGACAGACTGAAAGAAAGAGAGAGCGAGATGAGTAAATAGAACTCTAGTAAGAATAGATTGTATGAGAGTAAAGGGTTTCGAGAAAGGGTATAACACTTGAGAACTGGTAAGTGCACATTCAAGTTTTAATGTTAGCTATAAATGTCAAGTCCCCAGAGAGTTACCGAGCGAGGCTGCACACAACGAAATGGTGACGGCGACGTGGAAAATGGCGCAAGAAACAAAAAGACATCAACGAAAAGCCACAGAAAGCCATTAATAAATTTGTAAGAGAAATGAGTTTTATTTAATTTTTATTGCGCTTCTCGAGAGCCGCAATCTGTACGCGAGCATGTGAGCGAGTTTGCCGCTGCTGCTGGCTGCTGCGGCAATAAAGCATTTAAGAATTATGAGCGTGTGAGGCACGACCGCAACAGTAAACAGCAACAGCGACAAAGAAAAGCCAAGCAGCAAGCCAGTGAGGCAGCGCATATAATCACAGAAAAAATTGAGAGAAAGAAGAAGAAAAATAAAAGAACAAAAATAAAATAAAGAAAACAATTAGCTTTGCGCCTGTAAGTATGCTACACATTTCATATAAAATATGAGCCGGCTGGCGGCAGTCATGTTTATGTTTTGCCTTGACCAGAGTGAGACGTGACACTATTAAATGGGCGCGCGCTTGCGTTCGTGACTGAAAAGTAAAGGCGAAGCAGATTTTAATAATTCCTACTTTGGATCCTTTTTTTTGTTTTGCTCTTTTTGCTAACAACTTTTTGGCATAGGTCATCACGCAGAAGTGTGCTATTGAAGTTGTTAAATTAATTAGCAGCTGCACATTAAGTTCCACAACAATGTTGAAGGATTTATTTGACCAATGGCTTCAAGTTTGCTTGACAATGTGAGAAACACAAGAAGAGGAAATATGACCGAAGAAACTCGAACACGGATTTAGATAAGAAAATATAATAATAAGAGACTTATCAGGTAGAAAAGTATACAAGAATCTTAACTGTCACACAACGGCAAGAAGACTCTTCAGATTTAAAAATAGTAATAATATTAAGTATTAATAATAAATATGATATGAATATTTATAGATATAGCAGATGATGGAAACATTAGAGCCTTAGAAATTTGAAAGCTTCTGCTGCAACTATCGTCACACTGTGCCAAGCAGCTGCTGTTTGTTGACCATATATGCCAAATATTTCAAGCGCACAGAAACCGCACAGGATGCATGATAACATGCAGCAGCAAAGGCGAAACTTTTGCATACGATACACTGCTGATGCCGGCATTCGTGTCTGGGCATGTCTATGTGCCCAACACATGTGGGCTGCAGGCTCTGCACGTATGCCGGATTCCACTCTCTGCGTGTGTGTGTGTGTTGTGTGTGGCGGGGTATGTCAGTGTGCAAATTAAAGACCAAAACTTGCGCGTAACATGAGTTATGCGAGTGAAGTTTTTGCCGCCGCAAAGCAAGTCAAGCCAAGCCAGGCAGCTTGGCATGCAGGCGAGCAGATGGGACATACAGGGTTGGGTGACAGACGACAGCAACTACGTCGCTTGCTTATAATTAAGCTTAATGCCCGCTTCGAGTGGACATAAAGGACATTGCATTTGCGTTGCACACTGCTGCTGCTCCTTATTGTTGCTGCTCCTTATTGTTGCTGCTGCTTTTGTTTCGTTTGTTAGAAAATCTTGCGGCTTTAATTTCTGGCCCATTGCGCACAATTACCGGAAAAAGTTGAAGCAAATTTTTCGTGGCTTTTAGCTTAGTTTCGACTTTAGTGAAAAAAGTAAAAAATGGCGTTAAGCGCTTTAAGCAGTGAATATGCTATAAATACAAATCTCATACGGCTTTAAATTTATGTGTCAATGTGAAGTCATGGTAGAAATTTAAAAATGAGAAAAAAAAAAAAAAAATTAATAAAAAACCAAACTTGGCAAATCAACACAAAACAAATATCCGCTCATTTACAGTCGAGAACCTATTCAGAAAAAGGTCAAGCGTCATAAACCAAAAATTCAATATTAACTTTGCATTCATTATTTTTTGCGCTTCACAAAATGATTTCATTGGAAAATGTTGCTTGTTGTTATTGACACGCCACGCTTTGCATACTAAAAAACCCGAAACGGATGCGCAGCCATGACATGCTGCTGAAACAAAGTAATAAAAAAAAAACCACAGGAAAAAAAAAACAACCATCGGCATAAAAAATAAAGAACAAAAAAGGGGAAAATTAACACAAACAGAAATGAAACATGAACAAAAATTGAAGGCGTATGCAATACGCACCGTTTACAATAACAACAACATCAACACCACCAACAACAGCAATAACAACAATAACAACGACAATAAAAAATTGAAATGAAATGGAAAAGCAAGTCCGAACCTTAACGCATTTGAACGCTTTCTTTTGTTGTTGGCTGTTGTTGCCTTCAGTTGTTGTTGTTATTGTTGTTGTTGTTAATTTATTTACCGGTTGATTACAACTCACTTCCGGCGCACGATTAATTTTTATTTAGCGGAAATTTATGAAGTTGCGCAAAAAATGTGCTGAAAAGCCGCGTGCAAAGGCAGAAGGTCGGGATGTTTGTGCCGGAAGTGAACAATCACACCTGAATGCCCGATATTGTGTCCAACAAGCAACGGCAATGCATAAGTCAGCATACAGTGAAGCAAAGGCCTCCGTTTACCTTGCGTAGCTGTGCTTATTGGCTCAGTGTGGAAAAATCAATTGTCAGCAAAATGATTTGAGTTTAATTAATGTATAGCAAGGATCAAAATGCATGCATAAATTCTCCATAAAATGGAAATTATTCGATTATTCTTTATTTATTTTATACCCTTCAAAGTAATCCCCAGTGTATACGGTTACATTTATTCCGCTGCTTTTAATTTTCAAAACGCTTTTTATAGGCATATATATTTTGGCATCCCCATCGGCCCCGTAACATATTTTACTTTATTTTTTCGCATTAATTTGGCTTTGTCGAAAAATCTTGCCTTTCTTAACATGTAATAATTGCTCTCTCTTTATTTTTGAACTAAATCAAGGCTTTGCATATTAAGAATACAGAAAAAATTCTTATCATAGACGTCAGTTCATACAAAATTACTTCAAAAGTGTTTCATCACGTATTTTTGCAACAACATATTTTTAATAAACTCGCAGCAGCGCGTACTTCCTCACACAATCAAGGAGAAGTCGCTCTCAGACATGAGGCACATGTCAGTGAGGCATTGAAGAGCGATTGTCACAACAAATGTGCCTAAATCACAGTCGCATCAGCAACAGCCATAGCCATAACCACAGCAAGAACAACAACAACAACAACAGCCACTACAACAATAATAACAAAAATGAATAGTGAAAGGTTATGGCGTAAAAAATACCGAACATTCTTTTTCACACGCAGGCACACACACACACACACACACACAAACACACAAGCAGACAAAAGACAGGCGACAGATCTCTTGCCACAACGAGTGTGTATACAAAGCAACGTTTTGGCGGCGGGGATGGGCTGGGGGCAGTACGTGCGCCCAAGCTAAAAATATTTAATAAGCAAACAAACACATATTTCATCTCACGCCCACGACAGCAGTATAAAAGGGACTTGAGTTTATTATATCGAATGTATTCAGAATGTATTCAGATCTATGTACACGAGTGTTTTGTATTCGTGTGTGCTTTATTATTATTAAGACATTTTGTGTGTGACACGCACCTTGCCTCAGCCGACAGACGGCAGCACACACACACGCTCACGCACGTGCACACGAACACGAACACGAACACGCAAACGTATTTGGCTGACTTGGGTGGGCAGACAGTCGCAGTCACATGTGGAAATGTTATTGACGTCTCTTTCAATATTTATAAGCGCCGGGGCAGGGGTGTAAATAAAAGCCTGATATTGAATAAATTGTGATTTCGTTGTGGTTTTCAGCATGGGCCTTTATTCGCATGTGCATAGACTATATTAAATAGTGTAAGGTGCAGCGGAACGCTGAAAGTCCGTTCTAATGCCACAAGTGGAAGTCCAATTATGTAGCAGACTGTTTCTGAAGCAGGCACAGAGCAGTTAGAACTGCTAAGTGGATACTCTAAACAACACTTGAGAATCAGAGACTAGGTTTAATATGATTTATGGGAAACTTAAAAAACGAATAAAAAATAGAATTGTTATTTTATAACGAAGTGACCATTCAGTTTTCTTTACAAGTCCGAGCTGATTTCCTTCGAGAGCGTATGGGACCAACTGATTAATAGATTCAATGAAGGCTATTGTGCGCCATGTAGTCAGGAGTTCGAAAAAATCAGTCGTTCGGGGACGCTGTGATGCAGGGGGAAAATGTATTTCGCACATATGAACAGTCGCGGAGAGAATCCTTTTGTTTAAGTAATAAAAAATTATAATGAAATAAAATTCTTTATTTTTTATATAAATTTTACTCTGTGTAAATGTTCACTGGGCAATGTTATTATTTAATTTTACTCGGAAGTAGGCATTTGTCAGTAAAGCTGATGGAATTGAATTGTGTTCTTTTGTGCCCAATTGCATGCATCGGTTTTTTATTTGCTGCTCTGTGCTGTGCTCCGATCTGGTGTGCGGTGCTGCGGGTGTTCATTTGCACTTTTGTATGCAAATCAGTTTTCGTGTTCGTGTTCGTGCGTTTATTTGTCCATTCATTCGCTTGTTTACTTGTGCGACACGACAATGCACACACGTATGCCCCGAGGACAGACCACGGATGGCTTTTTTACACCAAGTATGTGAGGCCTATGTGAGCACAGCAACAACAACAGCAAAAAGAAAAAAACAAAAACATTGTCTGCATATACGGCAGCCTTGGGCTAATGCAAGTTTTATATGCTGCTTCTCCACGTACGAGTATAAGCGACTGGCCTGGCCAGAAAACAAAGCAATCAAGGATTTCTGTTTTTCTTATTTTGGTTTTTGTGTTCTCTTACTTTTGGGTGGGTAACATGTGGTCAGTCAATAAAAGCTAAGTCAGTCAATAAAAGTAGCACTATACCCTAATACTAGGTGCCTTCTGTTGTTTTTTTATTTTCTATTTTTTTGTTTTATATTTCTTTCTGTTTGCTCCTGTTTGCCTGCCAAATTGAATTAACACGCACTGAGCAGTGACCAGATTTGCACACTAGGAAGAAAAATGCACAAAAACTTGTATCTGCATACACACAAAAACCACTTTGTCTCGCATCGATTTGCTATTGTTGTCGCTGTTGTGGCTGTTGTTGCTGTTGAATTTTTTCGTATTTGTGACTCCACACAATTTCAATTCCAAATTGCCAGCCATAGCTTACCTTTCTAAGCATTGGAGACACTTATCAGTGTCAATAAAGGTCCACTGAGTCCAATACACAGTTTAAACGAGAAAATCAAAAACGTTGCAAAAAAAAAAAAGAAATGAGAAAAATTCAAAAACTGTGTAAAACAGAAAAATCAAACAACAGGCGACTTAAAAAATCGGTCTCAACTTTAGCAATTCCCTTTTCGTAGCTCAATATGTAAAATGTGCACAATGGCATTGGGAACAGTCTGCACTGACAGCCCAGCCAGACACGTGAACAGCAACAACAACAACAAAAACACTTTCGGCAGCGTTGTGTGCACGACGTGGACTATGACTCAGTTTCAGTGTTTGGCTGCCGGTGCGTGTGCAATAATCGGGTGCACTTTGTCGGGTCTGCTGTGCCTTAGACCCGTCGATTTGGTTTTTTCCTGCTGCTGCTGCTGTTGCTTGCTTCTAAGAACGCAATTTATTTCGATTTGTGTGGGTTTCACTACTTTTTTTCTATTTCATTTTCTGTTTTTTTTTTGGTTTTGATATTTTCCTTTACTTGGTATTTGGTCAATATAAATGAAGTTTCTTTAGCAAAATTTATGCAGTTGACTTAGAGTTTTCGATTGGTATTTTGCGCAATAACTGAGAAAAAAAAAAACCGTAATTGAAAACAGAAATTCATCTATGCATAATTGGCTGCATTTGTATGCCTGGGCTTGCTTGTTTTTTATAGGAAACCAGTAAACACTGGCAGACGTTGCCTTAGGCCGCTTTATATGTTTCAAATTATTGAATATTTTTGTTAAGAAAAGGGCATCAGCGCTGCTTTTTGTGAGTATAATTTTAACAATTTAGTGCAATTTATGTTGTTGTTGTGTTACGAAATGTATATGCAGTAATTACAGCCGTACTAATTAATTTATTGCAGCCGTATTTACTAATTAGTTTTAATGAAAAGCATCCTATCTCTTAAGTTGGAACCGATCCAACATATACGCAAAATTTCATTGAAATCGGTGGGGCGGCCTTAGAGATTAGCATAAGAGAACATCCTGACACTGTAATTTTATAGATTCAAAAGAAGAAGAAGATGAGGCGATTCTATATATAATATAGTTGTACTCATTCGCTTCACGTCTATGTGTTTGTTGTTATATCTTTGTACTTGTAGCTTTTCTGAATGGCAATAAATCTGATATTGTAAATTAATTTAAAATAACATTGCCAAACTCACTTAAAATGCAACAGACAGAATACACAGAATGTGCAACAACTTTCAGGTTGTCTATGTTGAGGCTGGATTGGAATGTGCACCCCACATGTAAATATCGAAAGTTATTCGATTGCCTGCAGCACTCGCACTTTTGTTGCCAAATGTAAGCTACAAATGTCAAGCAACGGAATCCTTGTGCAAGTCCCTGCTGACCACTTTCACTCAATTCCATTTATTAAATACTTATAATACCTTCGACTGAAATTGAAAGCGAAAACACAGCAAAGCGATTTGTCTTCTTCGAAATAGAAAAAGCAAATATTTTCAAGTTATTTTTTGAACATCGCATTGAAATTCCGGATTTTGCTTGGACTTGGACTTGTTGGACACTTTTTGTGCACTGATTGTGCTGACATTCTTTGTGTAGTCGGTTAGAAATGCGCACTGCGACGCTGACGGTGACGGCGACTGCGACTGCGACTGCCTAAAAGCTATTCCAAGTATTTTGACACCTACATGTCGTCAGCAAATTGCACATTTGTCTTAATAAAGCAAGCCTCTGCATAAGAATGCGTGAGTGGCTTGCGGCAGCTTTTGGGTAAAAATCCTTGTTTAAATATATCATTGCACTTTCGGACTTTTCCTGAATGAATTATTGAGTAATAACTTTTGTTAAATGTCAAAGCCAAACAATTTTGTGCTCAGCACAAATATTTTATATATTTGAATGCTTGAAATATTTTAAATATTTCTGTGCTTGAGTGTAAAACTTTGTTTTTGATTTTAAATATGTTCAACCATGCAGAGACCTTGCTTTGATAACAAAAATAAAAGCAAAACCTTTAAATGGCATAACAGAAACGTTTTGCTATGGACATATTGGAGGAAATTTGCATATGATTTGTAAAGAAATGTGTTAAGGTTAAATATTGCTATTGGACTATATATTTTTATTTAGCAGCTCATCTATAATATAAATAAATTTATTTATTAAAATCGAGAAACATACTGTGCGTACTTATGTAGGCTGCTGCTACTCTGCAAACGCAATGGTAACGATGCAGTCAGGCTTAGCTTACTCATGAACACTCTGGCTCATCAATACTGCAGGCTTGCTTATAAAATAATAAATTAATATTATTTCTTAAACGTAGGAATACCTGCGGAAGTTGCCTGTGAATTGCTCTGCGCTTAAATTAATTTACAATTAATTTTATTTTAATTTCAGCACATGCGTACGTGTCCATACACGCATCAATTGATTTTCTTTATAGCCGCATGATCCTATCTTGCAATATTTTAATTGCCGTTATATTCTTTCATTTTTATGCATGCATATGCGAACTCATTCCCTCGTATACACGTATGTGCATTTGGCTTTGTTTTCTTTTTTCATATACTCCTACTATACTTTACTATACTGTACTATATGATATTGTTAAATTCGTTTGCTGCTGATGTTGCTGTTGCCCTGCGCATTTTATTTACTTTTTTAACAGCCTGTTAATACATATTTTTGCATGTAATTCAATTCATGACAACAGTCTCATGTAAATACATGCATTCAAAATAAAGTGGCGCGCTTCCTTGCATCAATATCATTGTTGTTGTCGTGATCGTTGTTGTTGCCGTTGTTTCTGTTGTTGTTATTTTTATTACTGCTGCTTGCAATTGCAGTTGGCTACACTGCAAGCAGAAGCACACACAAAAGCATGCAAGGGTTGCCGCCAACCGTGCCAGTCTGTCTGTCTGCGTGTCTGTCCGTTGCTTGCATGTAAATGAAGTCATCCTGCGGTTATTTGTTGCTGTCGTTATTATGTCAGCCAACGGACGTCGTGTCGTCGTCTCTTTTCGACATTTCATAGCAGCGTAAAAACAAAAACAACAACAAACCAGAGACAAAAAAGCGAGTTGGCAAAAAGGAAGAAAAAATAAATAAAGTATAAAACAAGCCAGCATACAATATGCATATATGCATGCCTACACACACACACATGCATACACGCACACACACATGCATACACGCACACACGCACACTTCTGATATGCGCATTTATTTATCTGTGTGTAAAAAGATGCAACAGGATGTGACGTTGCTCATACGCAATGCTGTGCGCAACATGGTATTTCTTTTATTGCTTCATTTTATTTCGTGGCGCACATATTTCTTTCGAACACAGCCCGACCGACCGACCGACTGACAGACGGAACTTCTTTTAATAAAAATTTCATTTTCAGTTTGCGGGCGTAAATGTGAAAATGTGAAATTTTTAAAGCTCACCAGGCCATGCTTCGCTGGCTGGCGGTCTTTGTTTTTTAAATTTTAGCATATTCCGCGTATTAAATGCACACAAATTAATTACACTTATCACACACATACACACATACATACACACATATGTAGGTGTGGTGTAAAGTTTTTCATTACATTTTATTTCACTTATTAATGCGGAATTTATGCCCAAGCAATTGCTCAGCTCAGCAATATTGCAATGCAGCTGAGCAGCACTTCACAACCGTTGTTGGCAAGTGATTTACGCTATATTATTGCCATTATGAGTTCGTATTCCTTGGCCGTCCTGGCCTCGTTGCCCGGCTGTGCACGTTATGCAACTGCAAGTTGGCGATTCTCAAGCCTAATTGAACGGAGTAATTAGTTAAATGCAATACAACCGATACGAGTATAGCCACAAACACTTCTGACTTCTGTGCGGGCTTCCAAAGCGCATTGCTTGGATATGATAAGCACTAAATGCGGCTGCGGCTGGCTAAGCTGCTGCGTGTGATTATTCTTGTGTGCAGTACACAAGCTGAGGCTCGTCAGCAGGCTGTACAAATTTAATACATATGCGCATTGAGTGCAGCTGACATCATCGCGAAAAGGGGCTTGGGACTCATTTGCACAACGCTGCAGTGACACCGGAGTAAATTTGACTTTAATCCCACAATGTTGTGGCACAAATTGAGCTTTCATAAGGACCTTTGCATAAACAGATTACGAATACTGCATGGATTTATCCTGCTTTAATCGCATCACGGGATGCTCAAGCATCTGTCTGCCAATAGTGATGAATATTTGTCCAATAGCAATTTCTTCTGCTCACACTGAGAGACCTCCTATTGGGTTGAGTATAAATAAATCTTAAAACTCGGGGACACGACTACTAGAAAATTGAATCAAGAAACATTAAAGAAGACATTGCCTACATTGAACTAAATTACGTTGCCCACAAGTTGATCAGAAGACAAGGAGGAAGAACGGTTATTTATTTTATATTCAAAGTCAATTTAATTTGAAACTTTCCGGTAAATGGAAAATTTCATTGTGTGAATTGTGAGAATTCAAAGAGCTAATTCAAGTAGGTGTGAAAATCCATATTTCATGGGGAAATTACAAAATCATTTTGTAATTATTGCCAATTCGTGCGTGAAATTACAACACAACAATAACAACAACCACAGTTGCAACGGTAGCAGCCATGCCGACGACACTTTAAACAAAATTGTGTAAAAATATTTGCACATAATTTATGGAACTCGTACACATGCGTGGGAGAGCATTTGCTGCATAGGAAATTGCTTTGAATGTTTGGGGAAGAGCCTTTGGAGTGAATTAACACGCATACAAAACGGAAAACACGTGTATGCTGTGCAAAAACAATAAATAATATTCAATAATTTGTATATGGAGGAATTTACGTACTTCACATATACTTAACTCATTGTGCGAAACATACATTGAAAGTGTATTTAGATTGCGAAGTTGGGGATAGTCAAGTTGGTACAAATATTCCAGCAATAGAAGAAATGAGACTTCGTTAGCATTTCGAGGCGTCAATTCTCTAGTGAAAGTAGGCAGAGGTTCGTTAAGTCTGGCTGACGTTGTCTATATAATTTGAAAGTATTTTATTTAGCCAAATCTTCAAGAACTCTATTACAAAATTCTAAACCGGGGTTAGTAATTGATTTGTATTTACTTGTAGAAAGACACCAGAAGTCACCATTTTAGCAAAGCAGCAGCCCGCACATATTTCTGGCATTAGAACCTCATACTGCTCATAGTCTGAGCCAAGATAGGCTTTGTCTTATACATGGTTATTGCCTCATTCGTGCCAGCAGCAGTTGCTACTCAGGAGTATCTGCCCAGCCAAGCGAAGGCTCTGGCACATGTTACCCGATACTCTTAACTAGCAAACAACCCTCGAAAATGTTTGGCCGGCGTCTATTTCAGTGCATTAATTGTGTGTATTGAGTGGGCGACCTGAGTTGAGATGAGTTATTGTTGTGCAGCACAACAAAAAGATATTTTATCTAAGCACAGCAGACAAAGTCATGTGTGCAAGTCTTTGCAGACATCCTGTTTCCAGTCTACAGGTAAACAACAGCAGCAGACATAAACTCACACATGCACAAGAAGAACTTTTTGCTCTGCTCTCGATTGACTTTGCTAAGCAGTCTGCTTTTGTTTTTGCCGTCTGGCTGGCGCCAATGAAAAGTCATAAACTGATTGGATTGGTGGATGCGGGTGTGTCAGCCACTTTTATTGCATTAAAGTAAATGTCGTCGCCGTGGGTCCGTCCGACCGACGGCGTCGCATTGGCCATCGCAGCATATTAAATGTGCTTAAAAAGTATTTATCATTTTAATATTTCTGTGTAAAAAATCATTTTCTTGGCTGCACTTTTTTGCTGTATGGCATGTACCGAGTCCGAGTTTTTAATTAAAAATATCTCCGCACATGGCTTTTATTTGCACGCAGGATATACGCGACAAATGACACACAGACTACTTCACTGCTGTGCTGTACATGTACAATTTCACTCGCTGGCTTCCTGAATGCCTTTTTCTTTTTTCTGAATGGCTTTTTCTTTTAACACAAAAGACAAAAAAATAAATAAATAAAATCATGTGAAATGAAAAAAGAAAAAAAAAAAAAAACAGAAAAAACGAAACTGAAAATGAAATTGGTAAGTAAATCGCAAAAATACTGTGTCCACGCAGCAGGACAATCACATAAGCCGGCGTTATGAGCGACGCTGGGTGGGCTGTCGCCGCTGCTACAGTGCATTTCGCTTGGAAGTCGTGTTTCATGCGATCTGCCAACTCTTTTCATATAAACAAATTCAAAGACTTAAGCCATTGGTGGTCCGACAGCAAGCTAAATTAAAAACACATTTTGCGGAAAATAAGCAGATCCAAAGGATATGCACAAAAACACTTGAAAAGGAACCAAAAAAGGCAAAATGTTATTCTGCTTGTTAAGACTTAAGAGATATGTATTTTACACTATTATTTGTTGGTTGGCGGGACTTACAATGATAGTCTCTTTAAAATATTTATTACATGTTGTTAAAAAAATAAAGATTTAACTAAATAGTCTAGACGCATATCAAACAAATAGGTGATGACCCTTTAAAGGTAGAATACTATTGCTTGATCAATTAAGTCCCAGGGCGAAGCTTAGATTGGGATGCTTATCGTGGGTGGTTTAATAGATTACAAATCTTTTCAAAGTTATGAGTTTTTAAAAAATTATAAACTATACAGTTAAACCATGGGATAGATAAATTCGAAGGTAAGAGCATATACTCTAGAGGGAAAATTGTTTCAATCTTGTTAATATTCCAAAGCAAAGGTCACTTCTTAATATTCATTTTATGCAGTTTATTTAGTTTTTTATATTTTTTGCTTTATTGCTTGGTCGCATTTTGTTTCTACGAATTTCGTCTACTGCAAAAGTTCAGCCCCATACCCATCCACAGGCTTAGACTTATTGACAGGCAATTGTCGCAACCTTGAGCCGTCAACTTGACTTTTGTTGAGTTTATGCTTTACTTTGTTTGCTTTGATTATAAATTAACATGCAAACATTGTTAGTAATTTTTTTTTCATAATATTTGGCTGTCTGGCCGAGTATTTAGAAAGCGATTGGTTTTATGTTGCCGCTTAAGTGGTCTGCGGTGCTGCTAAAGACTCTGGGGCTGTGAGGTCAAGTGGCTTAAAATTTTTAAAAAAGAATTTAATAATAAAAACAAATCATATGCAAATTTAGTGAGTAATCGAAGCTATAGTCTAGGCGTGAACTTAAGGCGTCAGTGCCATAGAGCTGTCTGCTGTCAGTCAACCTTGTGCCGCACATGCCCGCACTGCCTGTCTCGTGCTGCTGATAACTTTGCTGATTAATCGAAAAATTTCACGCAGCATGGCAGAGTAAACAAAAAAGCGCACAATTTTTACGCTCGCTCGATCTTAATTCAAATTTAAATTAATTAATCAATTGAATTATGTGCTCAAAAAGGCGGAAAATGACGTTGAAATGATTTGCCTTTTGTAAAACTGCGGGCGCCTACGAATCGGAAATTAAGTCTCTTCAAAAGCTTTTCGTATTTTTATTGTTATGTTTAATTCTTTTACTTTTTTATTTTTTTGTGTTTTTCTTTAAGCTCATATCATGTCCCTATAATAAGTAATAAGTGTCTATATGGAAAATGAATTAAACACTTGAACACGGCCAAAGTCTGCTAAAATGTTTGCGCATAGTTTTCAGGAATAAGTAAAAAACTAGAAGGCTTTCAAAGTCAATTCATCAGCAATGCAGGATATTCGTGCAGCTGGCAAAGGATGCTCCCACTTAGTCGCATATCATACATGTATTTGCGTCTGTCTACTTTGCTCTGCTCCTGTCGTAGTTCTTTTCAACTGAAGTAAATAAGTCTCATAAAATATGCATCATTTAACATTTACGAGTGCAGCAGCAGCTGGAGCAGCAGCCTCACGCAGACAGGAAGGAAACATTGAAAGCAACTTCATCATCGAAGCCACCATGATCCATGAGCAGCAACAGCATCGTCATCATCATGGTCATCAGAGTCAACGTCGTCCTCTGTGGAAGTTGCCTGCATACACAAGTGCAAGGGCAGTGGCGAGAAGACTGAACTGGACTATGCTGGGGCAGCACTGCTTCGTTGCCATTTCAAATGGTATTGACTCGGACTCGGACTCGGACTCTGACACTGATGCTGCAGTGCTTAGTTGCGTAGCTAATAAGCTGCCGTCATGTCATGGTCACTGCTCAAATTCATGGTCAGTCTGTGGCTTTCAATGCGAAATTCCCCTTAAAGACATTTAAGGCAATAGTTTGACGTTTAACTTTGTTGGATTGTTAGCTACGTTTGCAGCGTGTTTGCAAATTCGCTAACTTATAGTTTTTCTTTTTCTTTTCGTTTCTTTTTTTGGTACCTATACGTAACCAACAATTAATGATTGTCATAACAAAAGAAACAAACAAATTCGAACGGTGTAGTGCTGCTCTTGCTTAAGGTGGCGAATAATAAATCAGGGCTGAAGCAATGAACAGGTTCGGCAATGGAAAAAGATTAAGTTTGATTATTATTTTATTTTATTATGCATTATATTTAATTATACAAGACATGTTCTTATATCAAGGAAGAATTGGTTAGATACTGTAGAATTCGAAAAGGCTTCAACAAGGCGAATTAAAAATCTTGAATTCGAGTAATAAGTTGGCCTTTAAACCATTTCAAATTAATGTTGGCTTGCATTAATTTCTAACGAATCAGCAAATACTGAAATCCATTCCAGAAATTAGAAACGGATGGGCCATACACTATATAAGAAAGATAAATATTTCGCAAGAATGTCCCTGGCTAAAAATAAAAAAGGCTCAAAATAGAATATGGGAACGCAAGTGATTCCTATGAAATAATTATGGCAGACAAACCTAATATGAGGCACATGAAGCTGCAAATGCTATGAAACACTTGTGATTACCATACAAGAACTAACGACATATGGACAAACTAATTACGTAGTTGGAAAGACATCAGAACTCACATAACAAACAACAAACTCTTGAAGAAATCTTTTGCTTTGTCATTGCAACCCTAAAACAAATGCAAAGTCATCTTAGGAAACATCACATCACATCACACAGTTGTTTATATGCCCATTAGTAAACTTCGACAAGCAGAGGCCGAAGTGTAGACCGAAGCAGAGATGAGGACATGGGCAGGGGCAGCGACTGGCTGGGCACTCAGTACTAAATTGGCTAATTAGCTTCCAACTTACAAGTAATGCATGCAATTCGGCCAGTCCGTGTATAGCCCTTAAGCACTTTTCTGCTGATTAGTGTTGTGCTCTGCTCTACTCTGCTCTGCTCTGCTTGGCTGTGTTGTGTTGATTATTGCCGTTGTTGTTGATGTTGATGATGTTGTTGTTGTTGTAGTTGGATGTGTTGTAAATGAGAGTCGTTTGGCAGCACATGTGCCAATCACACATTGTAGGCAGGCAGGCAGACAGGCAGGCAATGAAATGAATATACTTATGTCGTCAGTGAAACTATTTGGGCTGAGTCCATAGACAATCGCAATTGTCGTTTGTTGAGCCATTGGATTAGCAAAGTTTATCGCTGCAGCGATTCGTTGGCACGGCACACGAAATGCTGCTGCATTAAAGTTGATGAACTCACGATGAGTGAAATTTCGTTATCGAAATCCAATTCGATGATTGCATAATTTTCAAAATTATATAACACGTGCCTTGTTGTTGTTGTTGTTGTTGCTGCTACTGCTGCTGTCATTGCTGTTGTTGTTTTTGTTGTTGTTGTTGCTGTGCCACACGTCGTATACGTGATATTATTATTTTCACAGCGCTGCAATAACAAAAATCAAAGCATTATCAGCCACGGCAATGACATCGTCGTTGTTTATTTTGATTGCTTCAAATCAAATATATTTACGGCATTATTTTGCATAGGAACCCTCATTCGCCATAACGAAATGGCTTTAATGAAATGGAATTTGCCTGTAGAAAAGTTACGTGTGATTTTGGTCACTCTTTTGCCAGCATTCGAAATACTTTTGGCTTTCCCATTGTGGCCACTTGTGTTGACAATTTTCATTTAACAAATAAAAATAAGGAAAAAAAAAAGAAACAAAAATTCAATGAATAAACAGCAAGCAAAATGAAGTTTTCAGCTTGAGTAAATGCGAATGCAAGCGGAGAAATTTTGTTTGAAATTCGAATAAAATGTCAAGTATGCAAAATCTAATTAAACTTTATGCAAATTTGTTGGTCATCTGCGTGAAAGTGTTTAATTTGTTTTTGCCTTAACTGCATAATTGCTTTTGTTGTTTCTTTGGAAATAAAATCGAAAAATATTAAATTCGAAATAATTATGAAATTTTTTCCTCTACATGACATAAAATATCCACGAATGTTTTGCTCTAGTCCACATAAGTACCTCAGTTCGCAAAGGCCAATTCGGAAACATGGAGGATAACAAAAAACAGTGTTTAATGACTCTACAAAGTTACGATACTCAATATAATTTTTGGTTTCTTTTTTTTTCAAGTTTATCTTCTTTTTTTGCGTCTGGCTTTCAACGAACCTCTTCCGTTGCCGGCGGTCTTTGCGGTGCATTTGTCCGTCATTGTGTGATGTGGCACATAGCGATACTCGCACTTTTGGATTTTTGAGGCGCTTTTTATGAGCAGACGCCTGCCATTGCGTTTGCGCGTATTGTGCGGCAATTGTCTGCCCTTGCCCAGCAAGCATTTGGAGCAATGCGAGCGTGGGCAAGGTAAAAGGCTTCGCACACCATAACGTTTGTTTACATATCGGACACAGGCGGAACTTCGGGCCAAATTCCGCCGATGTGATATCTGGCATATGTCCATAATCGTCCGATGGTCTAAGTAGTCCTCTTCCAACTGCGGTTTGGGAGCTGGACTTGTAGATTGGATTTGTATATTGGACAGATTGTTTAAATAAGCATCAAATCCATGGGGTGCATTTTGTCTTTCGAAATATTGTTCGAATAGTGTGCGCATGTCGATAATATTGTTGGCCAGAGTCGTCTTATGGGAATTACCAAGATTTTCACGAGCCATTATGACAATTAAAGGATGTGCGTGTTCTTTATTTAAAAAAAGATGAAAAACACAATCTTGAATGGATTTGTAGTCAACTGTTGTGGCACTAACCTGGAGGTACCAAGAGGTTTAAGTTTTAAAGTTCTCTTAAGTCTTGATCTACAGTAAATTTTTGATTTCCCTTTGATTAATTAGAAAATTTGTTAATAATAATTTTTTAGAAAGTCATGGCTTGCTTCAAATTTCTTTTGTGAGACGGCTCCGAATAATGTGGAAGTCGGTTTAGACTTAACTTGCAGCCTGGCAACTCTGCTTAGCTAGCCAGAAATACAAAATGTTGTGACTGGTTTTTAATTGCCTTAGCTGCAGTCAAAGGAATTTATGGCATTTTCAGGTTTAATTTTACTTCCATTTAACTTTTAAACTGCATAATTCTGTCTCAATGCTCTCCGCTTCTGTGTGTCAGAGTGGCTTTGCTCAAAGAAAACTTATAATTGCTTTTAGTTTTTATTTATTTCGCTTGTACAGGTTTTTAATTGAAAAATAAATCTCTGGTGCCTCGCTTGGTTCAAGTTTTCGTTATTGTCGCACAGTTATTACTTATGGCCATGGCCTATTTGTAATTTCTTTATTTGTTTTGATTTGTTTCTGTTTTTTGTTTTTGTTTTGTCAAGCGCAACATTGCTAAACTGACAATGCTTTTAGGCATTGAAATATTTGCAACAGACATAACTTCTTATAACATATTTTAGCAGTTTCTTGTGGAAAATTACAAATCACGCGCACGTTTCACGCCGAAACATGTCGCCGCGATTTGCTGAGTTGATATATTTTTAATGTCTAATCCAGAGTGAAATACGACTGCATACGCATATTAAATTCGAGTGCTCTGCGCGTCGCTCTATTATTTGTAGAAGCCAAAAAATATGCAATGTCGCAGGGAATCTCAGCTGTCAATGCTTTCAGTATTAATCGCAACAAAAACGAAACACTCCAACAAACCAACAACATGGGAAAAACCGATGGGCAAGAACAACATGCAGACAAGGGGCGTTAATTTTACGCGCGTCTTACTTGTATTGGAGTTGTCACGACAAATTTATGCACAATCTCTTCACACCACATTCGAAAACATTCCTTAAGTACCACAAAATGAGAGCTGAGGAAGATTTCTTGCTGAGCATTTAACCCATTAATGCACATTGCAGCCAAATGTTAACGGAATTGAACAGCAGTGTCCGCAGTTAGTTGATCTCTACTGAAGTAGTTTGAATTAATGTCGGCCAGTTTTTGTGAACTTACTGCTGTGATATTTTTAGAAATACAGTCGGACTCCTCTATAAGGAAGATTTCTCTGCAACGAAGAGTTTAACTGGTCCCTACGACTTTGTTTTAGAGAAGTCCGTCTGTGTTAAAAAAAAACTAACTCAATCTATAGTTTTTGCATACAAAATCATTGCTGTATTCTGTTCCTAAATGCGATCTCCAGATATATATAATAAGTATTCACACAGACTAAGGAAATTCTAAACTTATATAATTGCTTCACGAAAATTCTATTTCAGTAGGATTAAAAATACCTCCTTCTTTTTAAATAAGATATTTCATTTATATAAATAAAAATGTCATTAAAGAGATACATCCTAAGTTTTTGCGTTTAATCAAAGTGAATTATTCCCAAGACTGCATTAATGGGTTAAGTAACTTGGCTGGGTCACAATGAAAGCGAACAGCTTTGTTGGCGCTTCCATGTTTAGACTAGAGTTTAATGCAAACATGCGTGCGTACCACAAAAAAAAAATTGTAAGAATGTTCTTATGCATATCCCTATAAACTCACACACACAGGCACTCACACACATATGGCACACTCACCCACATAGTATGAGTATTCTAACGTACACACATCAATCGCTGAGAAAATGTTTTATTGACAGGTGTCGATAAGGAATTTAGCATAATTTTTTCATTGCGTTGACAGCACGGCTGCCACTGCAGACGCATAAAAAATTTATTACACGCACGTATACGCACACTTCCTGTCGAGTGAGTGTCACTCGAAGTACGTCGGCAAGTGTGGCGTGACATGTAAAATAAATCAACCGTGCGTGGCTTTCACTTAGCTTTTTTTCATCTACTTCTAATTCTGCTTCTTTCAGTATAGCAGCGGATGTATTAGCCATTGATGTAGTCAATTCTCTGTAGCATTTTTGTTGTGGTTATGTCTTATGTCTTAAGAAATCACTTAAGTTTTGAAAATAAACCATGTCACACCATTGAGGCCACGCGCATTTTATGAACCATGAATTCCCGAGAATAACTGAATCAATAATGAGTGTAGTGCATTAAGTGTATGAAGTGTTGAAAAGGGATTTCGTGTTACACTAAAGAGTAATTCAAAAATTATAACAGAAAAAATTGGTTATGTTTTTTTTATACTATGGGTTGAATTGGAACTATATAGTCAGTATATATTGTCTATAAATAATATTAATAATTATAATTAAAATATTAAAATATTGTTTGAGAAATGCCTAAAAAAATAAAGAAGTTTCACGAAACATGTAAAGCATTTTAATGTCAGGGCAATGCAACATACGACCTCACAGTTTAACTCCCCTATAAGGAATTGGAAGGGTACAAAGAAACTTCCAATTAAAAATTTTACTTCGACATTAATTTGTGATTATTATGTGAACGTTAAAATTGAAACTCACAGTTTTCAAAATATTTGTTTGGTTGGTTGGTTTTTTGCAAATGTTGCCAGGCCATGGGCAGGCAAATCAAGCTACTAAGTAGATGTGTATGTGGGTGTGTATGTGAGTGAGTGTGTGTGTGTGAGTTATGGAAGAGTCAATATCAAATGTGTATCAATTAAGTTGAGCACCATTATTGCTTCTGATTGCACACTTCACTAACAATGGACAAGCAATTTGCCAGAAATCGATTCATTACAAATATTTTTCTTATATTCGTTGTGAGTCGAGATGTTCGAACGTATTGTCACTGTCTAATTGCCATTCGGATGGATACGTTTGCTTAATGCTATGTATGTCTATGCTATCTATTTAGGCATGTGTGTGTGTGTGTGTGTCTGTTTCTGCTCGCATTACTTAATTTTCACACATATCCCAGCAACAATTTGGTTCAATTAACTGCAATTATACACAAGGAAACTCCGACTGAAAATCAAACAAATATGCTAATGACAGTAGTTACATCACACAGTGCACACACACACACACCCACACACACACACACACCCACACACACACACACAGGCACAAATCTGCACACATAGAACGTGTGCGGTGTGAGGGACTTGCACTTAATTAGTCACATATTAAATGATGCCTACCATTACACATGCGAACCGTTCCCGCACTCACACAGAGAGCCGTGATATGTGATGTGCATGCGTAGGGGCATCAATAGGCACTGCGTCAATAGCTTGGCTAATTATGCAATGCTAAACGGCAATCGTTGCTTAACTTGATGGCTGAATTGGCTTTTGAGACTGTGCGCCATTTTGGACAGCAGCCGCTTATTGCGGGGGACTGTAGTGGAGCACGATTCAGTTAAAAATGCTGTCATTCGCAATATAAGCCTGACTCTGATCCGCTTTAGCTGACTGCGAGTGACATACCTAATTTAGAATTATTATAGTATGTGCTATTTTTCAATTAGTCGGCCTGAGTATTGTCTCTTTACAGGGTTTCATTATATTTTTTAGATAAAAGTATATTAGCTGCATATTCGTAGCTGACTTTCCTTTTAGTCCAATTGGCTTCATGAGTGACACTCACTTTAATTGCTGTGACTTCTGACAGCTGCCCAAGTGCTGCCCTGTGGCACACGTGCAGCTCAAATGTGTTAATAAATGCGCACATTTGGCCCAAATAAAAAGTGCTGCAGCACAAGTTGCCTCTCAGTTAATACCTGCAGCACAATAATCACTTGACCCATAACACTGCAGTATGAGAGAGTTACCCGTCATGCAGCAGACAAGAATTTCGTAACTTTTTGTCAACACTGACTTCAATGCTTTAACTTGTCTGTCTGCCTGTCGGGAGCATGTAACTTTGTTGTCATTTTTAGTAAAAATTTGCAGTTGCACTAGCTGCCAGCTTAGCTTGGACAGGAGAAGTAAAAATGTCCTGATTTAGAGCAAATGTAAAGCTTAGACGAGTTTAGAAGCGTTTATTGAAAAAAAAGATTAATTTTAAAATATTTTTCTGTACATGTTGGCTTTGATTTTAAGATTTTTTCTTATTTCGTTTAAAATATTCTTATCATGTTTTAAAGTAAAATTTTATTTCGGACAATTTTTCAAAATTTTTCAATTTTAGCTATTTTGTAAGAATTATCCAAATTTCGGAATTAACCAAAATGAATCCAAATTGGGTAAGCATAAAAAGGTAACTGTATAGGGAGAACTGCAGCTAAACTTTGCACTTCACTTTCTATGCAGCAACTCGAGCGCTATCCAAGGCTGCGGCGCACTGAATTCTATAGAACAACAGAACACAGTGATTCGTCGCAAAGCCGAAAGGCCGAACATCCCAACGATAAACTGAAGGAAAACAATGGCAGCAAAGTAGAACGAGAGGCGTCGCGCTATGGACTGCCTCAGAATTCCTATATGCGCCTAGTCCGGGATAGTTACTTCTCATGAACTGTTATCTGGCTTATTTTCTCCATTACCGTTATTTCTTGTTGAATATTTATTGTTTTAGACGAAAAATTGTACAAAAATTAAAATTGTTTGGACAATTGCAATAAGCTTCTATAAGATAATTGAAGAAGGCTGCCATCATCAAAGAGTTGCTTCAACGAAATGCATATGAGTAATCAAGTTAACAATTGAAGAGAGCCATATAAATTTTTGGTTGTTTTTTTCACTTGCTCCCTGGCGCGTGTGGCAACTATTGCTATTGCAACTGTGCAGCGCGTCACACAAATTCCAAATAGCAAATTATGATAATACACACTAAAATGAACATTACAGATGATTACATTGCAGCTTATGCGAGCTCACATGCCGTGTTAAGTTATAAAACTTATATAACTGGCAGCAAACTTCGTCATTAGAGCGCTGACTGTCGTCAACTGCCAGCATCTGCATGTGGATCTGGCTGTGCATGTCCTGGTGCTGCTGCTGGCATTGGCGTGAAAGCAAATGTGCGATAGAAGCACTCAGCAGCAGGATATGCGCACCTGTGCATCTTTCACTGCTGCATGCAACTGATTCTTGTAAACTAGTTTGTAATACTCCACACTCCACACCCCATACCCCTTTCTTCTTCTACCCTTTCTTCGAAATATTCCAAAGTGGATAATAGAAAACGTTACCACATACTTTGTTGAACTACATAAAAATGAAAATTTACGTTGCACATCCTGCGTAGTGCCAAATATGCTAAGAAAATATTAGACAAGCTCGTATATAAAAACGTAAATGGATATGCGTGTATGTACATGCTTATGTACTTAACTGTACATTGTGCACCTTGTCTTCACCAACTGGAAGTGGCCATGCTCTCTTGGCATTTTTATAAAAACCCATTAACATGCCGACCAAATCTTTAAGCGCCAGAGTTTTTAATCTGCGCATACTGCATTACTGCTTTGGCAGCTAACCTTGTAATAGATCATTTCATAATATGAACTTGGCATTGATTTGCAGTTTTTCTTTCATTTTTATTGCATTTTGTTTTCGGTTGTCTGTTTTATCTTCAAAATTATTTTAAAAAAATGTTAATGCTTGAGTTTGATGCCTGGCCCTCTTTACTTCTTGTATAATGTTCCAGTTGGATAATAGCGTTCTTGCGATTTTCTTTGCTGCTTATTCTTTGCTTTGAGTAAATTCATGAAGCTTTGAATTTTGCTCCTTGGCTTGGATGTGGTCTTAGGCTTGGGACGGTGCTCATGCTTGGCGCCGAACTCGACGTGCCTAGCTTCGTACTCCGGGTAAGGACTGCGCGGCCTGATCTCCACTAAGGTGTTCGTTTTGGAGCTAATCGATGTCGTTGGATAGCAACGCGGTGCATGGAAAGTGGCCAGCGGGTTCTTGAAACGTAGCTCACTCGCTTGTGTTGCCAAACTTTTGATGTACATGTTGTGGGCAGCTGTTTCATTAGCTGCTGTATGCAACTTGGATTGAGGGAAAAAATTATGTTTGGCGCCTAATTTGCTGAGACGACGTCGGATTTTGCTTGATTTCTTGATGAGCTTAGACTTTATTCTCTTTGAGATGCCTTGATGTTCTTGCTTGGCTTCTCTAGGCTTCTTCTCTTTTAACTGACATTGCATGGCGTCGACTTCTCTTCTGAGCTGTTTCTTGGTGGCATTTATAAAGTGAGTTGAATTTGTTATTCGTTTATGGTATTTTAACATGTTCTTAAGATCCTCAAGTTCCTCCTCGAGCTCCATTTTCGACTTTGATTTGGGTACTTTTTCAGTTGTGGCTGCTGCTGTTTGTGATGTCGCTTCCATAGGTCCCATTTGTGCTTGGCTCCTCTCTTGCATGCGTCTCTGGCGTCGTCGTCGATACTCCGCCAAGTCTTGCATTGAGTCGCGTATGCGCCTGCCATTGTCATTATTGAAACTGGTGACGCTGTCAATGCGATTTATTGAAAGTTCCCCTGTTCTGCGACCACCTAAGCGGTATTGCGTGCAATCGCTAAGCAACGAGCAAGACGTCTGACCGCTCACATCGCGATGTGTGCGCATGCCAGCGAAGCTTGTAGGCTGCATTTGGGGCAGCAACGTCTGCGCTGGCATAAACTTGTCGCTGTAGTACCAGAGCGCAGATTCAGGTGTGTTATACGATAAGTTTCCCATCTGCTGGTAAAAGTTGAGCGGCATGTATTGGCCTGCAGTCGAGTAATTGGAATACATGTCATAGGCAAAGGTTGGAGCTGAGTTTACATATTCATTTATTGGCACATCTGCCGCAGAAGGATACCAAACTTGATCGGGATTGTAAGCAGAACCCTGCATAAAAAATGAGTTTCAAAAGAAGTGCACATGTATAAAAATTAACAGAACTTTACGGCTCCGACTGTCATTGGCATTTGTGCCATGTCTTGAGCTTGAACTGGAACCGCGCCATGCATTAACTGGGTATTCATTTTGTTCAGGCTCGTTTGAAGGAATTGCCAGTTGGTTAGGACATACTTTAAGGATGCAAAATCGAACAATTGAAGATAGAGAAGTAAGCCGCAACAATAGAAGTTCCAATTCGTCTGTCAAAGTTTTGTGTTAACTTAACCTGTGCGGCATTTTACTTGAAATTTTGAGACTAAAATTCCAGTTGCTGTGATTAGTTAGACTAAATGAACTTTATTTAGATTAATCTATGACTATAAATTGTAAAAGACGCTCGGATACACTTAAAAAAGAGGCGGCTTAACTTTTGATAGTGTAATACACAGGTGCTGTCATTATGGAGGGTCTCTTGATAATTTGATACCTGGAATAATCTTAATCTGTGATCTGCTCTTGCATACCTAAGTGTAATTGAGCTCATCAACGCTCGCCTTGAGGTAAGCGACACTCGCGTAAGGCTGCTACATTTATGTCAATGTCGTTTTAATGGCTCGGCTGAGTAATTAAATACTGCAATTTGCCACAGAGCCGAAGGCGGAGCCCGGCGTGAGTGAGCATGCGTTCGCTTTGCATGTTCACACAACAAGTTTCACGCTCCAGTTTACAATCAAGACACGCACTAAAAAATTCATTGCCATCTGAAGCATGCCAGTCGGCATTTATTTATTTATTTATTTTTGCTACGGTCTCTTGCCAGGTTTATATGAATTTTTGTGCTTCATGCTTCATAAATTCCGCATTTTAAATGCCCAAATCATTTAAATTTTTATTGTAAGACATATTTCACTTATGTTTTTGCAATCTTTATGTAAATGTAACTTAAGCGATGATCGACTGTAGCAAATATGAGTAAGTCCTTGGGCCTTTCCCTTCTAAGGATCGCTATTCCCTTTTGCGTGTCTCACCTGCTTATTAGTGATCCTTTAGCTGATCTCAAATAGTTGTTGTGTTGGCATTATATGAGACTAACTTTTTAGTCACTTTCGGAAATGGGAAATATAATACTTTATACAATTTCCTTCTTAGCAATATACAGATGAGTTGAGTTATGTTTAAACAAATTGAATGAATTATTATATGAGAAAGAAATTATTTTTTTATTAATTTTCTGCTTGAAGAAAATTAATTAAAAATGAACCAAAATGCTACGGGACAGACTGGTAAAGAAATCAAAAAGAAGCACACTCCAAGTGAAATGAAGTTGGTGCATGGATGAAAATCAGTAAGAGAAACAGAAAGTAACAAAGAATTCTTAACACAATTCTGTGTGCGCTGAAGAAAACGCTGCCAGGAAATAATTAAAGCAAAAGCTTCACAGCAAAAATAACACGAAGCACAAAACAATTCCGGAAAGAAGGTGAAAATTCTACTCTGGAATTTTGAGCAGCACGAGATGGCAACAGCAGCAGCCGGAGCAGAAGCGACAGAATGCCACGCATACATGCTGATGTGCCAGCAAAGAAGTAGCAAGTCAGAGGCAGGCGGAAGATCTAAAGGATGCAAGTCCTTGAGTGAAAGTAACAGTTAGGCAGGCAGAGTTGCAGCGAAGTAATGTGAAAAACGCCAAAGGAGAAATACTTGCAATTGAGTTGCTCCTGCTGCCTCTTTTGCAGTTGCTTCTGCTTCCCTCCTGCTGCGTGGCTGCTGCTCCTGCTGTGTGTTACTCCTTGCTAATACAAGACTATTGCACTTAAGCGATGCAAAAAAGCACAATTTAACGCGTCGTTTTGTCTCATTGTCCTTGCGTACGCTTCGTTCATTTTGTTTTGTTTTTGTTTGGCATTCGGTGAAAATTTGTCTCATGCCTTGGGTTGTTGTTTTATTATGTGCGCAAGTTGAGAGAAATTCAATTAAAATCGTTTTCGTATTTTCTCGGGCGCATACTCGTATTTCTGTCTTATCTATTTCGAAGTGGAACTGGAGAAGCAGAAAAATCCACTCAGCACAGCCAAGCAGCTGAGAAATCGCACTCAGGTGACATTGTTGCATGTGCATTTCTTCGCATTTCTGCGCATTTCCTCGCATTTCTGTGCACGCTGTGCGTAAACTCATTAAAGCAACTCATGGGCATAGACAGAGTCAGTATGTCTGCAGTTAATAAACTTAATGAGCTGTCAGATAATGTGAAAGTAATTACCGTATAATGTGCACTACTTTTCTGCTTCTTCATTTCTGAATTAGTTATATGAAACTTACAGCAAAAGCGACTTACCAAATAAAAATTTTCTATTCTAGCTGGCAGCCTTGGCGCAGTGCACCATGCATGTGTTGGGATCTGCTGCGTAAGGTTTGATGTTTGAACTCTAACGTACTGACTTACTAAAATAATGCTAAATATAAAAGTAGAGGGCTCAGCTCGGTTACAGCAGCTGCTTTCTTCCTTGCTCCTTGACAAAGTCTACGCTAGGCAAGCGCCGTCCAGTTAACCCAACCTTGCCTAACGTCTGTTTTCTTTTTTCACAACATTCTGAATTTATTATCTTGCATATATATTTTTATTTTTTGTAGCTGCACATTATTACAGTATATGGGATATTATTTGAAGGCATCATGCTGATTTGTGGAATTTTCACTTTAATACACTTGGCCAATATTGAGCAAAGCTGAACTCAACTCAACAAAAAAACTGCAACGCGCTTCATTTATCAAACAAAGCCAAACAAAGGTAAATAGAAATAATATGAAGTGTGTAAAAAAAAAGTGCCGCAGCTATTGAAAAATTATGCATGTGACTGGGACAATCTGCCATTTGTGGCGAGTTTAATAAAGTGCTCCTCTGCTCCTGTGGCAGTCTGCGCAAAAAAGTGTCCTTGCTGACGCTGTCGCTTTGTGTTCGCTGCGTACAAAGCGAAACAAATTCTGTTGTCATAAGTAAGCGGCATGGAGAGGCATGAGGATGCCATTGTACGCTTAGTCGAAGCAGTTTACAAAGAAGTGGCGACGATTGGCAGGACACAGCATGCAAATAAACAGCAGGGAGCGGTTTTTATTAGTTTTTGTTGTAACAATTTTGTATTCTTGTTTCTTTTCTATTTATTTTATTTTATACTTTTTATTTACTTAACGTTTGTGGCTGCGTTGTTTAGCACATTTCATTTTCATAAAAAGAAAGAATGTGTGCATTATTTGGAATTAATTCAGTTTCTGCTTACTTTTGCATTAAATTGACTTTTCGCTTTTCAATATGCAAAGAAAAATGCCACATACATAATACGAAAATTAATTTAGCATAACATACAAAGTTGATCTGCGCAGAGTGTTTGGCATGGGGCTTCGTTTCGTTTCGTTTCGTTTCGTTTCAGTTTGGTTTTGAAATCTTTGTTTGCTTTTGTCTCGCATAATTGCCCAATAGCGACAGCCAGCTCGGCGTCCTCAAACTGTATTGTGTCCTTTGTCCAGTCCAGCCTGGACTTGCCATTATGCGCTGATTTATTCTAAACATAAATACAGTATTACATTACGCTTAATGGCTCATGAAAAATATGAAAAGTTACCTCAATGTATTGATTTTACGAACAACTGACGAAGTTCTAAGAATGTTGTATTCCGTTATTTCATTTTAACGGGCAAGTCAAATTTTTAAGTCTCTGTGTGATTCGATTGCTTCATTGTTGGTTTTGGCGAATGCAAAAAAAAAAAAAAAAAAAAAAACAGTCAAAATAAAAAATATAAATAAATAAGAAACAAAAAAACGAAAACAAAACAAAAGAAAAAAAATATGTAACCGTAAAAAATTTAACATAAATATTCTTTTTTTTCAATTTTTTTTTTTTAATTTGTTCTCGATTGCATTTAAAATATAATTGCCGAAGCTTTATATCAATGCTGAAGACTTTCAAGTTACTTGGGCTTCCCTAACGAAATTCCTTTGTCTTTGAACTTATTTTTTAGATCACATTTAAATTAAAAGCCGAAATAGGTAACCTAATATTCTATTTATTTTTTATTTTTTTTACGTTAAATGAAATAAATGCAGTTAAAGCCATAAGGTATGATTTCTTGTTGTGGCATGTAAGAACCAAATAAAGCCATTGTATGTTTTAGATTTTCAAAAAGTAAATACTTACAGTACATTTATCGATAAATAATTCCTCTGCAGTCTTGGTAAAGATTGAAAGGTCGAATGAAAAATATATACAAAATATTCTTTAAATCTTTCTATAGTAAATAGAAACCAACATATATATTAGAGGATCACGGTTAAACTTGTTATTTAATAAATTTTAAGTAAGATCGACTCTGATTGAGCTTCTCAAATATTTTTGAAAGATGCCGATGTTGGTATTGGATCGTTATGTAGAGGACTGTTATTGTAAAATCATCCACAACACATCATTCAGAATAGGTAAAGTCAGTAACATTCATTGCGATCATCAGCTATTCGTTTTGTTTGTCCACTGGGAAATAGTTGCGTCTATTTGGTGACTCAACCTTTTGTTGACTTTTTTACAAAAATTGAAAACAAACATTAAAACATTAGGAAACTCGATGCATCATGCCAATGAAGCGAGTGTCTACCGACATCAATATACGAACGCAATGAACCAAAATAATACAATGTAAATGCCGTGCATAACCTTTTGATAGACTCACTCATCCTGCAAGGCTGACGTCTGCCCGCTCGGATAGTTCAAATAAGCAGAAAAAATGCCACAAATCTAGTGGAAATTTATTTACTTTTTGATGTAGCAGCGGCTCCCAAGGAATCGCATGAAAATTTATGCGTATGAAATGCCGGAGCACTAAAAAGGACACCAACACAAAGCAGCTGCTTTGTGAACTGACCGTTGCGTCGTCCTTTTTCAACATATACATACATATCTCTCTTTTCTTATGTTGTCTGCATATTGGTTAAAATGCCTTTTGGATGGCATAATAAATATTTCGATCTTATAGTAAATAGCGCAAACAATGAGCCACAAGAGGAAGTTCAATATGTTTGCATTGGCAAACGATTGAAAGGACGCAGGCAGGCAGACCATAGAGAGAACACAAAAAAAAAAGAATAAAGGGCAAACCGCTTAAGCAAACGCAAACGCAAAGGAAAGTATGCTGAGGTAGACCTCCTTAACGGCATTGTTGAGCTTTGTCAAAAGGACGTTTGCTTGCCAGCCAGCCAGCTGCCTATATTCTTTGCATTCTGTCTTCCTTTATTTTATTTTATTTTATTTAAGCGTGGTCTGTTTGAACTTTGCTTGATTCCATGGCAAGTGGCATTTAACGCTGATAGAGATGGAGATGAAGACGAAGAGTGCAGGCTGATGGTCATGATAATGCTGATATGGATGTTGTTGTCGATGCTGATGTGGATGACGTTGGATAAAGTGATTTGTAGGCATATTTAAAAAAAAAAAAAACAAGATATAACAAATAAAAAACAAAAAAGGTTAACTTAGCAAGTCTGAAGAATTAAAGCAGCCACAAGGTCAGCCAGTCTTGCATATTTTTAATAAATCCTTTCGCAGGCTCTATTGAGCACAAGTCCACACAAAACCGGGCTCAAGTGCCCACAGGCAGTCGAACATAATAAGCCGCGTAATTCGCTTTAGACGCTTGTCGTGCATTACACACACACACCCACAAACACACACACACCCACACTCACACACACACACTACTTCTCAGCTGCCTAATGTCTGCCCTCACGCTCTTTCTTTAATTTTTTTTTTTTTTTTTACTTATATTAAGGTTAAATGTTTCATTGGCAAAACGTGGCTATGGGCCTTTTGGCATTTTAACGCCGCAAACAAAAAGGTACCGTGCATTACTTTGTATTGAGCAAACAAAGTACAAAAAAGAAAAAGAAAAAGAAAAGGAAGAAAGTAAGGAAAGCAAAGGCGCAAGAAAATAACAAAGCACAGGATATTGGCTTTCATCAAGCGTTGAAAGGTGAATGAGGCAGTATTTGTTAAGGACTTTCTTGTTGCTTGTAATAAAGATAAATGATAAGCAAGTGATAAGGCTACTTTTTGCACATTGTTGCGGTTTGCACTGCTTAGCAACGTTAATTGATAACGGATAACTGAAGTTAGCGCAAACAAACCGCTTTGCCATTTAGAAAAGGGAACCTGTTTGAGCACCTATCCTATTGTGTGGCTTGGCTTTGATATACACCAAGTGCCAAAATGCCAATTAGGCCAGGCCCATAGGCATCAGCCTACATTGCCTATATGGAATTGGCCTGAACTGCAGTGACTGCAGCGTGAACTTAAAATTTCATGTAGTGAAGAGGAGCAGCCACAAAATTTCGATTTTTAATTTTGTAGAGAAATTTGTTACTAAAAACGCAAACATTATGCTAAACTTAAATTCAATTTATTCCAAGTAAAAACCCATACTATGCATTTTCTTATTTAAACGATTTTGAGGTATATAAGCAAACTTGAAATTTTTTTGGGTTTTCTTTTAAATATTCAATATTTGCCATAAATTTTCTGACCAAAACTACGTAGTCTAAGAATAATTTAAATTGCTGTATAGAAAAGAGGAAAAACGAACGAAATATTTGATGTGAGCAGCCAGAAAATGGAGCAGCTGCAGTTATTTGTAAATAATAGAGATGAGATGAGATGAGCTGAGCAGAGCAAGGACGCAGTTGATAAGAGGGTGCGTCGGATGCTAACCGGGGAAAGCCCCGCAGTTTGGCATGCGTCCCACTGGCAGCTATTTGCAAAATAAATATCAAGATTTGTGTAAATCGATTGATTGTCGATACGATTAAACTTCCTAAGCCATTTCCTCTGGCCATTTGCTTGGGATGCTTTCAACCCCGAATTGCTCTGTGACTCATACTGCCACATGAGCTGCATACTCCACCCTACCCTACCTACCCCTGTTCCAGTGCAGTGACACGCGCTGTCTTCGTGTTCATCTTTCGATATTTTAGAGGGTTGAAGTCTAATGTATTAATTCCTGTTTTGACTCTTGTCGTTGTCGTTGTCGTCGTCAACGTTTTTATACTCTGCTGAGGTCGACTGCTGACCGAAATAAAGAAGATGGCAAATAATCTTTGTGCTATGCTAAGTAAATTGCTTGGACGTCAGTCTGTAGGTCGGTCGGTGGGTCTGGACAATGTCTCAATTTGCTATTTGGTTGAGCGCGAGTTTCTGCCATTGATTCTCGCACAGGTCACGCGTCAGCATTCAAAATTGATTTTAAGCTGGGGCCGTGTCCTGTTCACAAGGCAGACGCGTCAAATTTTTTAATGTGTTAAGGACGTTCGGTGCGTCGCTGGCTGAGTTCTTATGTTCCGTTTGTTCATTTAACTGTCAGTCTCTGACAAGGTTGATTTATAGTTGGTCACTGTTAATGCACTGCGAAGACGCAAGCGACATGCGAACGGGACTTAATTTGGGGTAAGTTGACAGCGGGTGTCATTTAAAGGTTTCAAATCAAATTGACCGGAAGTGCAAAATTTATGCTAAAATACTTGGCTGGCTGGCATTAATTGAAAAGTTTACAAAAGCTGGGGAATTTTTTATTAAGCCAAGGCAAATTGTAAAAGTTATTGCTTAAAAGTCACTTGGCGAAATGAACAACAGTTTGGGGGACTTGTGCTGAGCTCGGCAATTATAGCTGACAATAAGAATCTGCTGTTATTTTTTTATTGACGAAATATATATCACACAACAATTTATTGATTCAAAAAGAATCACCAAAAAACAAAACTAGATTTCCGGCTTGATGCTGATTGTCTCAACGGAAATGCACTGATCTTCAAATTACTTACTGATTTTAATCTTTTTTCGCCGTCAAGTTAATGAAGTTGATTCCAAGAACCAAATATGTTTCTAATGCAAGAAATTATGGATCTCCATCACTGGTGCGAGTGCAACGTTCACGTGTTGACTCTTCAGTACCTCAGCTTTAATTTGGCAATAAAACGTGTGTGCGAATTTCAAAATGTCACTGCATTATGTAAAAAGCAATCCGAGCGTTGCTGGGTTTGCATAAAAACAAATAACTCCATTGGCCACTCGTGGCTAACGCAAATGTGCCACAGACCGGGACAGGATGTTTGTGTGGCATGCGGTCGCCATGAATTTTCTAAATCGGCTGCATGAAGACACTTTAAAAAGCAAATGAATACGTACGTCCCGCAAAACAAACACTTTAAATGTGATTGCTGTCACACTTGATGATGACGATGACGACAACGACGACGACGACGACGACGATGACGATGGTGATGACGATGGCATAGAGGAGGTCGGCAAGGAGCATGACGGCGGTTGCAGCAAAAGTCAACATTGCAAGTCCGGTTGCCAGCTGCCGGCTGCCGTCAGATCAACGCCCACATGGGCTGCGACTCACGCTGCGAATCGCGCTGCACACCGTTGACGCCAACGCGATTTACGACCATTATTCAATCAGTATGACTGTTTGTCATTTTGTCTGCCAGTTTGCATTTTTTGCGTCTCGTATTCATGGTTTGCTTTTCTCTTCTTCCTCCACCTCCTCTTTCTGCTCGTACCCTACCCCTACTCTACTCGTCTTCCATTTTTTTTTGCTTGTATTTTATGTGGTGGTTATTTTTTTATGTTTTTTTTTGGATGTGTTTTTTGTTCTTCATATTGTTGTGTTGCCCCGTCTGTCAACTCGCCAATGTTGACTTGACGCCGTCGCGTCTGTTACAACGTAAAAGCATTTTAACAAACCGCCCTGCGCACAGTCAAGCAGCAGCCCAACACTTTGCCAAAATACACGCACCCCAACTGCACTCCAGTCACTCCATTGAGAGATTGTCAGCTAACCTAACGAGGGCGACAACGCCTGGGCCAGCCTCGGTGCGCTCGGTTCGCTCGGCTCGCATGCGACGCTTGTTCTCTCCCCAATTATTGTGCGGTTTTTTCGTCTGAGTGCGATGCAAGTCATCCTCATCGCATCGCATCGTTCTTATAATGCATTTTTATGTAATTTTTTTGCATTGACTTCATTCGCTTGGCATGTTGCTGCTTTTTGTTTGGCTTTTTGTGTCTCACTTAGTTCATCGTGGCCCACTCTTGCCAGGCGGCAGCCAGACTTATTTACGAAATTGTGGCATATTTTATTTGGATTGGCAACAGAACACACTCCGTTTTTACTCCTTTTTACACCTTTGTATATTCCTCGTATATTTCTTGTTATTTGAGATGTCTCTTTTGTTATTTAAAGTGTTGTTTGTGGCTGCCTGCGTGCATGGAAGTGATATACTAAAACAAACAATCTGTTGCGATTTTCGAATCAGCATTCGCTTTGAACATTGGGGGCAAACTCTCCTTCATTCCCTGACAAAAGGGTTTTTCATTAAGAATTATCCTAGATGCGTCAGTGTTTGTCTGTTTAAAGCCGGAGTTGTGCAAATGATTTGTTAAAGTTTTTCTTTTTAATCTTCACGACAGACCCAGTCTGGCAGCTAGATTACGATGAGACATTGGTCTGTCAGGGCACCTATCAAGATCGAAAAGTTGGCCTTGCCAAAAGAAATAAAGCATTCAGATCTTTTACTTGAATATTCGGGCCAAGCCTAATTAGAGAGGGAGAGTATACACAGGGTTCTGTGTCCATGTATCCTAGAACGTACCAAGGTTCTGCTGAGCTTGCAGGTTGCGTAAGGGCAATTAGCCAAGTATAGCTAAAAGTATGTCTGATGAACTTTGAAGTATTATTTAAATTGTCAAATTTACAACTTGATGCGAAAATCTGCAGAACTTTGAACTTTTGACAAATAATATGCAACTTTTCAGTTAACTAAAAGCAAGTATTGCGATGACAATGCGATGCTCTCTGAATTTAGATTATAAAAACTAAATAAAAAAAAAAAAAAACAAGAGAACATAAAATTAATATGAAAAAAGGAAAAATTGTGAAAGTAATTCGCAGAAAGTTTAAATTGAATTTGGCATCTGTTTTTACCTGTTACAAGTTAAAAATGTTTGAGAACACGACGAATACTTTGAATGTTTTAGTCCTGGAGCAAACTTCAAAGCCTGCAGCGGCCGTGAAGCCTTAACGACTTTTGCTGCTCGGCATACAAATTAGTTGGGGCATCAAACAAATTCTGCTCAAAGAAATTCTAAGCAAAATGCGACAGTCAGTGGCAGTCGAAGTTTTGTGTTTGGTTAAACGCAAAAATTAAAACATCATCATTTCGTGCAGCGAACCAAACCGAAAGTCGTCAAGTCAATAAGAGTTGGATTGACTTTGAGTTTGAGTTTCAGTTTGAGCTTCGCTCGTGAGTCGTGAGCGTATGTCAGCTGAATAACAATTTTTGCTTGTTATCAGAGCAAAGGCAACAAACGAGCAGCACAACACATAAAGAATCATAAAGAAAACCGAGTGAAGTGGGCCAAGCCAAAAGCTCGTCTTTAATGCAGGCTGGGGTTGAGAGCAGGACCAGGCATCCAGGCATGCAACAAGGCAGGCAGACACACATTACTCATACGCACGGTTGCACAATTTTAAACAGCAAACGGATTTTGACTAAACATTTTTGTTTAGTCTTCTCTTTAGTTGACTCGTCTTGTCTTGTCTTGACTTGACTTGACATGACTTGACTGCTCTTCTGCGCTTGTGGCTTAAAAGGGCAAGTCAGCGAAAGCCAAGTACAAATCCTGCGTGTCACTTGCTGGCAATTTTCGCTTGTCTTGTCTTTGACGACGAATTTCATTTGTCTTATGCTTTGGCAAGATCGTCTGACGCGCTTCCGGTTAAATTAACTCACCATTATGTTGATTTTATTAACCGCCAGCAAATGTTAAAGTGCCTAACAGTTCATTCGCAAACAATAACACGAATCTCTCTTCTTTTTTCTTGCTCAACTCGCACGAAATGCATTGTCGCCTGTATGCGAGGCACGTCTCTCGTTAGTTAGCATTGCAAATTCATATTCAGGCAACGCGCGGCTTTACTTTTGAACTTTGCCCACACAATGCCACACACGTGATGATAAATCAATCAAGCATTGTCCTGTTTTTGTTTTGGTTTTTTTTTTTTTTTTTTTGTTTTCTTTAATATTGATACACAATTATATGTAAGTTCGAATTCAGTTTTACCACATATTCTTAACATAATAGGTTTAATGTAGTCAGCCCTGTAAGCCATGCTCACATTAATGGAGGATATCGTATATTAGATTTGTAATTTTCTTAACATCATAAAAATCCTTAATATTTTGCTTTTATTTCTTTGCTAAGTTGCATTTAGCGCAAAGCAAAGTGAAAGTGCATGGATTTGGCTTTCTTTGTTATTCGCCTGGAGCTAGGAAGCTGCTGCCGGACATATGGCAATCTTCTGAGCGCTTTGAAGTTCAGGCAAGCGTACATAAGTAGTCAGATTAAATTTGCAATATTCCTTTTTTTAATATGTAGCACAGCTAACATGTATGTGCTTTACTTTATGTGAGCAGCCAAAAGATTCGTAAGCAGCAATACGGAAAATTGCTCGTGACTTTTTCTGCGTGGAGTTGTCTGTAATGACTTAACGTGCCTGGCCCTCCCCTCTTGGTTTGGCGTTTAAGTATGCAGTTGATTTTAACAAATCTTAGTCTCTTTTGGATTTGAAACTGGTTTGCCTTATAAACCTCATTTTGCAGAAATGAAAAAGAATAAAAGGAAAATTTTAATTTCAAATCTATCCAACATATTGTATTATGCCTTCACAGACCAGAATTCACAATTTAGCTGTAGCAAAATCTGATACATGGTAAAAAAATTAGTGAAATCAATGCACAAGGAGAAATATATTACAAGGAAATATGTTTGTGTATTAAAGCTGCCAGAGCACAGAATTCCGCAAGTTGTGACCATTTCCTTCTTACTAATTTTTATGTTGTGTCATCTGTGTAGATTTTGAGCTCTGAATATTGGCTTTGCTCGCAAGCAACTGAAAAGGGATTAGTTTCAGCCTTCTGAGGAAGTACATTGACTCATACGTACATATATGCCTTATAGATTTTTATTCTAAAACAAATATTAAAGTGGAATGGGATACACACAGTCAACCTTAAGCTTATATATGAATAACGAATTGCGCCAAGTTATTTATAGACTTTTGAGGAGTCTGCTGTCCTTTGTTACAAAATTGAATATTTTTTTCTTTACTTGTTACACAAGAAGAATTTATGTGGAATTAAAAATGTGTAGCTGCGTTATGAGTATTAAGTGAATGCATATGCCTACTTTGGCAAATTGCTACAGCCGAGGCATGTGTGCATAAATCAATTAGGAAAGCAGTCAAACAGAATGAGTGCGGAATTTTTTAACGCCCCTGCCTGCTTCAAATGCAAATGCAAATGAAGTGCTAATTCAATCTATGCACTCGCTAATTTGCAGCCTGTTTCGCTAAAAGCTGAATTTCAATTACTTTTATCTTTATGCGTATACGTAGGCAGCAGCACGAGGAAGAGCTTATAAGGGCCAAAGCACCGGCAACAGTCGTAAATGTACTCCACACATCATAAATCTGCAGCGCAATAATAAAATAAATCCGACATGCCCATACACACAATCCAATGAATAAATAAATAAAAACTGTGCCACGCAAGACGCAGAAATCAGTAAAGAGCACGCAGCGGAACAGAACAGCAGAAAAGAAGAAGAAAACACCAGCATTGAAGAGGAGAAAATAAATTAAATGAAGCGATTGCTTTTACGAAATAAAAATATTGTTAAGAATTTTTCTTGCAAATTTGGCATAATCAAAACAATAAAAAAAAAAAAAAGAAGAAATCCCGGTACCTTTCATTTTTCGTATTCTTTTTATTTTTTATATATTTTCACTTTGCTGCTTTGAGGGCTCATAACTGTCATAACTGTTTGTCAGGCTTTGCAGCGGAATATGACACATAGAGCCGTGTCTGTCGCTGTGACTTTATATTAGTCGCGCTCTGTCCTATGTAATTTTGCTTCACATCAATTTCCAAACATCCTTTCAAAGCATTTTACGCACGATTTCATTTACATTTCATTCATTTCATTTGTTGGCTTTTTTCTTTTTATACGCATTTTTTGCTTGTTTGTTTTTTCTTTTCCTTTTTTTTCTTCTTTGTTCTTGGCTTTGTTTGTTTGCTGTTCGAATCGTTTTGCGCGCGCCAACACGAATCTCTTGTCAACGCTTTTAATAAAATCAATTCATTCCGTTTCAGTCTGATTTTATTGTATTATTTATGTTACATGTGTTGGCAAAAGTCGCTGGATACATCGTAACCGACACACAGGCAGACAGACGGACAGGCAGACAGACAGATGGACAGACAATGTGCGTGCGCCACCTGCTGCGCGCACATTCGCTCATTTGCTGTGCGCTCGCTTATTGGTTTGCTGAGTGTCTCTTGCTTAAAATGCCTGGCGTAGCAGTTCCGATGCCAGCAGCTGGGAAACTCCCCGCGATTTTTACACACGTGTGTAGTGTAGGAATCTAACTCTTTGCTGTTACACATTGACTCCAAAGGTTTGTTTATTTACTAAGCGGGTTTTGCTGCTGGCAGCTTAAGCGGCAGCTATTGCACTGCTGCCGTTTTGCCTTTTGCGCGTAACTGCATCAAAGCTTTAAGTCGTCAAAAAATCAATTTTCGCTTAAACTCAAGTGAGTCAGCTAAGCAGTTCAGGCTGCTTGCTCAGCTGCCTCAAGGACATTCCAATTGCTAAGCAAACTTCTCAGATGGCAATCTGCTCACAATAAAGACGGGTTTGCATTCATTAAGAGCGACGGCCACTTTGCTCAACATTTAGGTGACATTAAGAATGCGAATTTTAAAATTAAATTTTAATTTTGTTAATTGCATATGTTTTCACTAAACTACAGTATATTAAAATGTGTGTATTGAATTTTGGAAACTTTAGAATATTTCGTTAAATGCGTGTAATGCAAAAATTGCCATAAATTTCAAAGCTTTATTGCTGTTGTGCATTTTCCAAATTTGGGAATATTTTTTTTCAACATATTTCAGCAGATAATTGCTGCTGTAAATTGCATATTGCATTGTGTGCTTATTTCTCAATTTCAAATAAAGTTTTTTTTATTTAATTTGGAAAATCCTTCGCTTTGCTAGCCTTGCCTATATGCGCTGCAATACTAAAACGTAATAAATGCAGTCATAACAAAATATTATTTCACGTAAATTTATTTACTGCTGTTGATGAAATGATTTGGCAATCAATTTAAAAGCAACGCCACCGTCACCCTCATCGCCACGGCCACCGCCTGCCCGCAAGGATTCTGCCCAAGTTGGTGCCAATACAAAAGCGTATTCCATCAATTGATTCCACTCAATAAAAACAATTTGGCGAGCCAGCTAAGTGTGGGAGCATCCACAGCCCGCCCCAGCTGGCAGCGTATAATTCAATTTCAAATGAAATAATGGAATAATATTGTTTCATTCCAATTCGTGGTTGTAAAAACAAAAAAAAAAACAAAAAAATATTTGCATACATTTGAGAGTTTTCGCATTTGCGGCTGGCATATTTGGCCAAAAATTTAGTTGCATTTACTATTCACGTTAATTAATAATAATAATAATGGAATTTTATTAGTGTGCAATCAAAATGTAATTAAACAATTCGATAATGACTCAACGTTGAGTTCATGTACACGAATTGAACTAAAACAGTTTATAATAATTAGTTTACTTTGATCAGACACAAATGGGATAATGTCCGCATAGCAATTGAAATGAATATGCAATTTGAGCCAATAGCTTAAGCAATTCAGGTTTGTCAGTAGGACTATGGGTAGCTGAAGATGAAAAGGAATCACACACATTCATTAATTGCCAGACATCTATTACCGCTGATTAAGTTGAATCCCTTCAGGTGGTGCGCGTTTAAATTTAAGATTTCTGCTAAACTTTCAAGGGCAAGTCTTTCCTCTTGGTCTATCTCAGCAGCTACACAAGAACCTTTTCGCTTCGCTGAGTTATTGCATATACACGACATAATATTGACTTTATTGATTGTACACAGCCAAAATGCGGCTAATGGCAATTAGGCAAATCGTCTAAAGAGCAAGAGATTGCTGTGAGCATTAAGCGATTAAGTAATTGAAAATCGCGGATTGTAACACTGAACCACTTTCCGACTTACTGACTTGGCACTTTCTACTTGCCGCTAACGATGCGTGACAGCTGCAATAACCGCACAGGCTAACAAAGGCACACACACACCCACACACACACACACCCACACACCCACAAGCCAGCCTACACTTGCAAAAAGTGCCAAAGCGGACGACAAACAGGCAAACAAACCATCGAACAACGAACAAACACATAAGCAGCTGACTTATCGCTGTCGCTTTTGGTCAATTTTGACAAGCGAACATTACTCAAAATGTGGGCAACTGCTTACGAGCTGTGACGCGTGTTTCGGCCGGTCTGACTGTTTCTGGTGCTTGGGGTGTTTGGTGTGTGTCGGGTGTGCGGCGCACAACACCTGAGCAGAGTTGCCCAAACATGCCGTCACCCTTTAGGGTACAACGTCGCAGGCACTTCCCACACACATCTGCAGATGCTCTCACATGAGCACTGACAGTTTAACTGTCATTAATAAAAGCCGTGAAGCCGGGAAGTCGTGTCTTTGAACACACGCCTGCGTACACGAAGGCATAATTGATGTGTTTACCGGCGGACATGCTGCAGGTGTATGCCATTGTCGCTGTGTGTTCGGCAGGCTCTGTTTTGAGGTCTGGGTCTAACTGACATACTCACTTTGTGACCTCAAGTGCATACTTATTGCCTGCCGCATCCTGGATATGTGTCCTTCAATGTACACATCAAAAAATTACTCTATATAATCGTAAGGTAAGCAGTTGCTTAGATCAATGGGGAAGTTTGTGAGCTGTAGGCTGAAAGGTAGCAGTTCAGTGGTAATACAAAGGTCATAAGTAAGAAATTACTGTGCCTGACCAAGGACTGTCACTAAAACTTCTCTTAAATTGTAAAACTTATTTTCTCTCTATATCACATTCCAGCATTGATATGCTTATGGCTACGAATTGCAGATGCTTCGAGCTTTAAGTTTGTTCCAAATAAATATTGTAGTTTACTAAGAAGTGAGTTTTCAGGGCTTGAGAACTACTATCTTTAAAATATATAAAATGCTTCCGATTCTGACTATAGATCATCGCATGATATTACATTGTATCAGAGATAGAGTAATTTTTTCAAGTGTAATTTGTGTTTATTGGCGGTGATGGTGATGTTGTAGTTGTTGGACATGAGTGATGACTTCAAATTGGTTGTCTTTGATGACGTTTGTGTTTTTCGTTTACAGACGCACACCTACGTAATAATCGCATCACTTTTCCGGCTATTTTTCTTAACATTTTTCTTCTTGTGCAAAGAAAGAAACAAAAACAAAAAACAAAGAAAACATTAGAAGAAGAAGAAGAAGACGTAGAAGAAGAAGAAAAAACACATTTGCACTACTAAATTTCACGGTATTACACCTGCTTTCCGTCCTTTTGCCCAGCTGTCCGTCTGTCCGCGTGTCCCGATAGGTGTTAGGCGTGTGTTTCGTTTGATAAATGGTTGTCCATTTGTAGGCGCGCTTAGTAGCTTTGCATTAGTTTGAGTTTCTCTTACGCTCTGAGTCCGCGTGTCTGTGCGATTGCTCGGCAGTCAGTGTGAGTGTGTGTGTGTGTGTGTGTATGTGTTGGTGTGTGTGTGCGCGGTTGCAGATGGCGATGTGTTTATATGCGTGCTGAAAACATTAATAGAAACAAATTGTTGGGCGCTTACAAAAGCGATTAGGGCTTATTTATAAAAATTATACGTAATTTCATTTAATAAATTAATATTTATTAACAAAGGTGAACACGAGTCTGTCGTGCTAATTCACTTTATTTCAGCGATTAATGATTATCAATTTAAGCGAAGCAGGTTAATAATGACACTCCGAGCATACGCAGTTGCCATGTATATAACATAATAGACAGCCTACAAGGCAATGAGCGAAAACACAGAAAAGTAAATCCGTTGAAGACATTCTAAAAAATCCACTGCCGGAATATATTCAGTTTTACCGTTAGACCATCTTATTGGTGTGTCAGATAAAGTTTTTTTGGCCAAAAGTAGACTAAGCAGTGGCATCTGTCACTTTCAATATTGGCTCGCACTTCACACAATCCAGCTGTGAAAAGCATGAACATCAACACCATAAACATCAATAGCTGTCAACAAATTAGGCACGATAACAAGATAATGTTCTCATCTTAATTATATACTTTCAATTGCCTTTGAAATCTGTAACCCATTAACCGCGAAACACTGTACCAGCAAAGTTTCGACAACCTTTGTCAGTCAACAAAGTTTTGCATCTACTGACAAGACAAAATTAATCACAAAACACTCTCAGATTAATAGCGGCCTCAGCCACTAAAAGTCGGTTAAAATTGACTCGAAATAAGTTTATTGATAATACTAATATGATAAAGTGATGCTCTAATATTCTTTATACTTTTGCAGATTTATTTAAAGTCAACACCTTCGGCGATGAAAAATGCAACGGCAAGTCTTTCACTTTCATTATCAATTTAATATAGTCAACGTGTTCTAGTTTCCTTTGCGTGATTTATTTAATTTAATTGGCATCATAATATGCGCCAAACAAGTTGTAAAACAGCCAAAGTAAAATATTTACAAACAGCAGCGAAGGATACCTGGCGGCGTAGTCCTGCTCCTTTGCTTTTCCACTGCCGCAATGCGAAATGTTAACAGATTTTTTATTGCACTTTTGTAGTTTGTGTTTATTTTTGCAAACACTTTGTTCTGTTCTGGTTCTTCTTCTTCTGGTGGATGTTGCTGTTGTGGAAAGTAATAAAAAGTATAGAATGTAGAAGTAAGAAAAAAAAAAAAAAAAAAAAAGGAGAATTGTATTTTACTTTGCATATAAAAAACATTTTTTCGCATGCTGTGACAATGATTTCATCAACTTTTTACGTTTCTTGCTCGCATTACTACGTTTTATTTTATTCATTTCCGCTTTACTCAGCAACAGGAAAACGAAAAAAGGAAAGCACCAACGAAACAAAACAAATAAAACAAAGTGCAAAGGTGTACAAAAAGTTTTTTATTTTATTCCACCTTCACTGGCGTGTGCATAAAAAACGCATTAAAATTGAAATAAGTATGCAATTAGATAGAAAGAGCGGCACTGATTTAATTTAAATGCTGCTTACCCTGTGATTTACTCAGTGTCGTCCGTCTCTAACTGGGAAGCTGCGAAGGAAACGATTTTCAGTCACTGACTTCAAATGAAATTGAAATTGGGAAACGCCAAAGAAATTAATGTGTGAAAAATCTGCTATAGATATTTTTAGCTGCAAATTTCAAAAGAAAAACATTTATTCCCTTTCAATTTACTTGTTCGTGTATCTATAGACACAATTATTTATATTATATAATTATTTTCCTTATTATATTTTTTTTTCTTATTTACATTTCATTTAAACAATTGTTATTTATTTATTTATATATTGATTTATTTGTATATTTGCATATTGCTTTATGAATTTAGTTATTCTTATATTCGTTCATTTATACAATTATATTTTTATTTATGTATATGTTATGTCTTTTTTCAATTATTTATTGTTATAATCTTGAGTATAGATCAAGAACGGGTTTGATGATTTTAAAGCATGGGCGTGAGACTACAAAGATGTAATCAAGGTTGGTGAAAGTTGTTGAGGCAGTTTTATGTTTTATGTTTTCTTGCTGATTCGAATTGCCAGTAGAATAAGCAATTATACAAAATTGAAACATTTTTGCACTTTGCTGATGATGAAGAGCAACTTTGTATCTACGCAAAACTTATGCAAATTCATGTCGGTTGGACTTGCAGGAATCCATTTAAAAAACCATTACAGCGCTTACGAATCAATCAGCTCGAAGCCTCTGAATGCAATGCGCATATAACTCATACGCAGTGTCGGCCACATGGAACGTTGGAACGTTGTGGCTGCTGCCTGACGGCAATCAACAATCAATTACTCAAACTGCTTAGATACACGCCTCTCACTCACGCAATCACGCACTCACGCATGTACATCCGTAGCTGCACACCTACACGGAAAACGCTTGCAGCCATTGTCGATTTATGCACACTCAGTGTTTATCGCTTTATTGCATTTTACATACATGTGAGCGTATAATTTTTTACGCCAGACGTAAATTATGTAAACCGAAACTCGGTTTACCCTGCCGCAATACACTCCATCACAAAAGTGCACGCAGGCAGGCAAGTATGCAATTAAGTGCTTAAAGTGTTTGTGAAAAACAGGCGACAAATGGCAGCAAACATCTTCTGCAGCCCTGGCAGCGTGGAGTGTGCACAGCAAGCGGCAGCCCCTGGGGTGTTGCGAACTTGACTGTGGCTTCGTTTGCCTTGTCCCTCTCCGTGTCTATGTGTGTGTGTGTGTTCTTACTCGTTGACAGTTTTAACAACTTGCGGTTCGATGAGTAACTCGCACTGAGGCAAGTCAAGGCAAACAGAAGTCAGAGCCGCATTCGAAACTCCCAACCGCTTGAGTGCATTTGCAGAATTGTTTAAAGTCTTTACTGTAAATGTTTAAAAATTAGTTGGCTTTATAGCACAGCATGCACACACACACACACACACACACACGCATGCATGCATGTCGTAGTGTTGTTTGCTCAGTGTTGGTCAATATAAGGATCAACATTGTTGCATATTTGTACGAAATGCCGGACGGCTCTTTGCTCGTTTAAAGCCTTTTTTTTCTTTAGTTGTGGCCTTTTGTTGTTATTTTTTGGTTTTTTTTTTGTTTTTTTGTTGGTTAACCACTTCACAAAGTTTCTGTTATGGTTGCCGGCCTCTAGGCGCGTTGGCATGTTTAGTTTAGTACGTTTTAGTTTGCTCACTTTGTGCTCGTCCTTTTTTGCGTTTCTGTTACTGTTGTGTATTGTTCTGCTCGTGTGTTCGTGTATTCGTGAGTCTGTGTGTTGCGGCCGAAGTGTGAAAACCGCTTTTGTTTATAATTTGCTGAGAGTTATTTGGATGTGGGCTCGTTAAATGTTAACAAAAGCAAGCGAGTGGCCGACGGTTTCTGAAGTTTGTTTGGCATTTCACTTTGTTTATGCAAGGCGAAAAGTTTGTGGATTTGATTATATAGTCAAATTAGAAAGCTAATTGAGCGCTCACAAAATAAAGCTAGCAAATGAGACACCTACATCTGCTCTCCCCTCAGCCTCAGCCTCTCCCGCTCATTGATGATTGTCTATCTAAGCTCTCATAGTTTGGAAAATGCATACAACATAAACAGCACGATCAGTTAAATTGCAGAAATACAAAGCGACATTGTCCAAACTCAAGAGGGCAATGATGATGTCTCTAATATAATGAGTTCACTTACTCTTGCAATATTATGTTTTTGCATGATCACATCTAATAACAATTCCACACTTTTCAATAATATCACTTGCATGTGATATATCAGTCAGCACTCCACACATGCATATGGGTGCTGCCTGGCTTCGAGCCTCTGCAAGATAAATGCCACATGAAATCACTAACTTCGCCCATATGCCTAGTCATAAATATTCTCACGCACAGCCGAAAGTAGGCAATAAATTTCATACTCTTCACTACGCTTTCACTCTATCACACACGCGCACACTCATACACACATACACACACACACACACACAGGCATAGCATTGCATGCAAATCTGTGCTCTGTAGACGAACACATCTGAGTATGAATGACTTTCATTATGATTTTGATGCTGCTGCTGTTGCTGCTGGAGCTGAAGCTGCTTTGGCATCAGTTGCTGCTAGGTTTTCTGTTTTTTTGCAGAACGCCTGGCAATTGCTAGGCAGCCCCTACTGCCCGGAACTGCTGCGAATTGTTGTTGCGCACATCAATAGTTGATGGAGGGAGTGCATGCCGCAGATGGCTGCCACTCAGGCAAACCATGCAAAATAGTTCACCGACAACAATAGCAGCAGCGGAACACTTGGGCCTGCCATGCGTAGCAGGTGCCTCACCTCGCCGCGTCTCTGCTTCCCTTGCCGCTCCCTCCCATGCCAAGCCACTGCCTTGCCAGTTTATGTGCATTGAGCTGTTGCCAGCTTTGCGATTGTACGTTTTCACCCTTCTGCTGTTGCGCTTCCTCTCTCTCTCTCTCTCTCTCTCTCCCCCAGTCACTCTGTTTTGGTCTGCTATTGTTTATGGAAAATAAATAAATGATCGCATTAGTTTGACTTGATGTTTGCTTAGTTATTTTGCAGTTTGTTTTTCTGCTGTTTTGTGGCGCTGCCTGCCGAGACAATGGAAATTTAACCAAAAAACAGTTTTTCAGTTAAAGCGACAAGGCAAATGATTGAAAGTCCTTGGGATGGGGCTTCGGGGGTTTGCTAGTCTGCGCAGAGTAGCCCATCTTCAATGGACTGTTGGGTTGTTGCTGCGTGCATAGGTCATACAGCAACGGTTGGCTGCTCTGGCAGGTCGTTCAATTTCATGGCCAGTGACTTTTGTTTGAGCATAATCAAAATAAGTCAGTCAGTCACTCTGTCAGTCAGTCAAGCCAGTCAGCCAGCCAGTCGATCAGTCTGTGCACATTGCAACTGAAATGAAATTAGGCAAATTGATTTGAAATTGAAATAAACGCAGATGTGCGCACCGTATTTGCCTGAAATTGTGCAGGAGGCATATATTTCACAGCAAACGGAAGAGACAAAAATTTATTGTAGCTTCAAAATTGCAAAAAAAGAATTTAAAGGACACGAGAATCTATTTCAAAGTTATAGTTTTCCTATTTGTCTCCTCAACTGCTAAATTAAGCAAAACTGTAGCAACTGTGGCTCAAAATATTTAGAAGGCATAATCGAAAGACACTCTGCACTGTCATAAATTTTGAAGCACATCTGATTGCCACCCAACCCCTGCCCCTGCCAGCTGCTTGTGTTAGCTCTTTCTTTTGTTTTTTTTCCTTTTTTTTGGCAAATAGTTTTTTTTTACTGAATTCAATTTGCAAATGCAGCAGCCTTCGACTGTTTTTACAATATAAGTACGTCTATCAAAGCTAAAAGTGTCAACTGGAACTCCCCATGGTGAATGGCACAAATCGTACAGCAAAATCTATGCTCGACATGCAAAAGTCGACACACCCCCCAGACGCACAACATTAGCAGCTACAGCCAACATGGCTAACTACGTTAAGGCAATAAATAAAATATTGACAAATCAAGATGTCTTATCTGCGCACAAAGCGCACTCCACCACCCTCGCTCAGCAAAAGTATTCGGCTACCCAACTGACCATTTGTCTAAGATGCGTTGAAAGTTACACCCCTTGAGCAACGCCGCCGGCCAAAGGAAGGCGGCTGCTGCGTTGTTTGTTGTCGTGCCAACAACGGACAGTGGATTGTGTTGCAGCCGGGTATTTGGCGGTGCACAGTGCAGAGGACGGCGGGGGAGCGCGAGTGAAGATGACGTCGGCATGGGAACAAATCACTTCATTATGAGATTTTTCTTATCATTAATCTTTTGCCTTTCAAAAGCTGAACATGTTTTTTCGCTAAGAGGCACTTACACTATAACAATAACAATAATAACAATAGCAACAACAACAACAACGAACAAACAAACAACTATTACAACAACAACAACAAAAGGCAATAAATAACAACAACACGGCATTAGCGCACACAACAATTAGCTGTGTTTGCCCCATGCACACACACACACACACACACCCCCATACACACAGCAGCGAACATAAGGCGCTAAGAATAACGGCAGCAAGGACCAACCCCGCCGCATCCTGCAGATATCGCAAGTTGCTAAGAAGTAGCCCAAGGAGGAAAACAGACAAACCGACAGACAGACAGATTGGCAGACCGATAGCCAAGCACACCAATGGAGAGACAGAGGGACGGACAGGCGGACAGTTGGACAGACATTTGGACTAACTGAGAGAGATACTCTTGTCTTGCCTTTGTTGTTATTTCGCACAATTGCCTGGAAGCGAATTCAGATTCATTTGTATTTATTTGCGTCCTGCACAAGGAACTTATCGACTTTTGGCTATGATTAGTTCGCATTTGCGTCTGAAGTGTTGCTGTTGAAATTATTATGTCCAACTTATTTGTATCATTAACCTGCACTTAAATTTAATTATATTCATGAATGTTTTGTCTCACAATGCCGATTCCTCAGAATTGATATTTGATAGCCAAGCAGTCGGCATATTTACTAATTAATTTCACAATCGCAATGAGGTCAATACTTGATTTAATGCATGGAAAATTGAGCTGAAATTTCGAAATTTAATGCAGCTTTAATTGGTTATATGAGTAGACAAATAACAGGCAGGCATATGTAAAACTGCAATTTGACCAACTAAACTAAACTAAAAAAGAATTCAATATTGTGTGCCTTGGGTTCAATATCAGACACAGACCATGTCGAATAATATGTTTTGGCACATATAGCAAAAGAAAATATTTTTAAACATTTATCAAATGAAAATTTAAAGTAGCAACTCTAAATCAAAAATGTCATGCATGGCTGGAAGTAAAAAAAGGAAAAATTAAGCAGCACTTATCACTTATTGAGAGAGAGAGAGAGAGAGAGAAGGCGTGTGAGGCGAAAAATGCAAAAATAAAATATGAGCAGAGAAGTGCAGCATTTTATTTCAGGTGCCTGCTGTGCATAAAAGAATATGGCATACGAGCAGCTGAGCAGCAGTGGTGAAGTGGTGCAGAGGAGGGGAGTGGAGGCGTCCTTGCTGGGGCAGTAACTTTGAGTTAAATTTCTCAAATTGTGTGTTAAAAGATTTTTATGTGCCTACGTATTTCAAATGCTAAAATGATGAATGCGCTTCTTCGTCAGCAGGACTTAGGCAAGGCACATACAAAAGGACGCGGCCAGCAGCAGCACCAGCAGAAGCAGCAGCAGCAGCAACAGCGTGTGCAAATGCAAGTGAGTGCGAATGAGTGCACATGAGTGCGAGTTCAAGTTATAAAATGTCCATTAAATAAGTCTGGGCAAAAAAATAAGCAGTTCGAGGCATGCTGCTGGTCTGGCACTTTGTGCATACATTGTGAAACATAAACTGCCAACGGGTTCATATTCCACAGGCAGTGGACGAAGGAGCGAAGGGAGGCCAGCGGGAGTCACTCCACTGACTGACTGGCTGACTGCCACCAATTGCTGCTGCTGCTGCCGGTGCTGCTTAAATGAAATGCATGTGTACGCAAAGGTGCACATAAAACAGTACGAAAACGAATAAAAGAATGAAAACAAACAAAAGGCAAAAGCGAACCGAAACTTAACAAAAAAGAAATAAAACCTGTGGCAGCGAACTTGGCAAAGATGAAGAGAGAAATAAAAAAATTGCATTTCCTTCCATGCGGTGGCTTCTTTTATAGCTGAATTTTTACTGGCTCCTCTTGCGCTAAAATAGATGATGTGAAACGCTGAACCAATGTGCAGCGCTTACTTAAAAAACTTTTGTAATACATTTGCATAAATGTTTGGCTTGTCGACGTTTATTAAGCGCCACAGCGGCGGAGCAGGAGATGATGTTTCTGATTGGTTTAATGAAAATTTATTCGCAACTTTGTTGGTGTTTGCCAACCTTTCGGCTTTCGCTAAAATAAGCGATACTCGATTGGTTGGAAGGTGCAAGAACGTAAGTTTCAATTAGCATAAACTTCGTCGTAAAAAAAGCACTCAAGCAGAGTAGCCAAGCATAAAGTTGCTTGCGGTTGAACATAAGCAACGTCCCTCCCGCCTCCCTTCCATGCAGATGTGACATGTTGTTGGGTTATTTGATTACCAGGTTACAAGGTACTTTTGCGAATACATCCACTTTGGAGCAGACATTTTGTCAGTTGTTGCTTAACTGCAAGTTTAATTTCGACGATAATCTGCTTTACATTCCGCAATCTTGTACTGAGTACCTTAAATCAGAGCATAAGGATCCAAGTCTCTTGTATATAAAGTAAAGTTTGAGGTTTTATGCAATTCTAAGCAAAATTATTCAATCGAAAATAATAGATTATTTCTATTTTAAGTAGAACCTTGAACGCTACTGATATATTAAAGGACAAATAACATCCTTCTTATTCACAACGAATGACATTTTAAATTTAATGCAAATTAAAGAGGAAGAATATTTCTTTGGCGTTATCAAGTGAACTGCCAGTCAGTCATTGATTAATTGGCCGAGTGAAATAAATTTCAAATAACTTTATCTCATATGCTAGGCTTGGCCTTTAACCTTTGTAACGGTAAATGCGCCAAGCTTTACTCACAGCAAGTGTAAGTCGGCTTTAATCGATTGTGACATGCAAACTTCGTCACCACACACAGTCGAAGAATGCAACAAAACAGCAGACAGGCGGATAGGCAGACAGGCGGATAGGCAGACAGGCGGATAGGCAGACAGGCTGGGTGCCACGGCAGCAGGGAAGCAGGCAGTGAGGTTGGCAACACTGTCAAGTTGGGCAGAGTTGAGTGCGAGTTGAGCGTGATAAGCGAAATAGTAAATCCAAGCTAATGTCATTTGTTTGTGTGACAATTGAAAAACATAATTAATTAGCAAATAGATAGGAGACAACGGACTGCAGGCATCGAGGAATGTCTGCATGCCAAACTGGGGCGGCGGTGCTGCTCAAGCCGACGAAGTATGTGTGTGAGTGTGCGCAGACCAAACGAAAATTCCAAAGCAGACCGGAAGCAGAAAGAGAGACACTTGGCCAGATACAAATACAGATACAGATACAAATGCAAATGCCAGATACGTGGATACGTGGATGCAAGGATACAAGGACACAGGGATACACAACGCATTGCAGTGAATGTTTGCATGCACTGCAGTGTAATTAGCATATTAGGCAGACAGTTAAGCAGCAGACAGGCAGGCGGGCAGGAGGAATGGCGGACTGGCGGACTGGCGGGCAGTTGGCCACCGAGGGATGGCCCAACAGATTGCAGAGCTTGGCTGTTGCGAAGTTGCGGTGCTGCAGTTCGGCTGTATGCAATTAACATTAGGCGTTGGCCTGTTGATGCGAGCTGCGACTCTGCTCATTGTCGAGTCTCGCCAAGTGTGAACAGTTATGTAACTGTAACTGCAACTTCGCCCGCTGCAGGTGCTGCCTGGCGCACTCAGCGTCACGTGTTGCGATTGGTCGGCTGTCCAAGCTGCGTCTACATGCCGGCATTTGATGCATGTCCTTGCCAATTTGTTGGTTGCATAATTTACGATTCCTTTGATTCAATTCTCCAAGTCGAATGTGACTTGGTTCCGCAAATGTCTTGGGGTAAACTTAATTGAATTTCATAGTTAATGTCTGCCAATTGAAGGTTTCAAGTCAAATCGAATTGCTACGTTGCTCATGTGCCACTTTGCATATGTAGGATCCTATGCACTTTACTGCCTGTGGGCCTCTTGTTGGATGTATGTGTGCTTCCTTGTGGGATGGCAATTCGTAGTAAGACTTAAAAGCTAAACTGATAATAGTTTAAAATTATTGTGTGCGGATCAGGAAGCAATCAATATTGCATAAACATAAATTAAAATTCCAATATCAAATACAAAATCAATTTTTTGAATTTTCGAATATTCTTTTAGTAGACTTTTATATAGTTCAGTACATTTTTAACAGAACACATACCAAAAGGACATTGACTGCAGCTGTTGGCACACGTGTTCTTAACATAATACAGGTGTTGACTGTGTTGTTGTCGTGCTATTTGCTGTAATTATCATTATTGTAATTGAAAAAGTTTTTGTTGTAACTGTCGGCATTATTGTGCATATTTCGTTTTGTCCAAGTTGCTACAGAAATGCCGCATAATGTGGTATATTAAAGTTCGCCTTTAGAGCGTTAAGGCTTAGAGAGCGTGAAGTTGCAGCCAACTATTTGCCAAAGGATGTGTGTCAACTGCATAAGAACATTTTTAATGTGTTTTAGTTTGCGTTTGGAGTGAGGCATAACTGAGTGAGCTGCGTTTAAAATTATTCAATTTGGCTGGAGTAAAGTAAACACACGCAGAGAAAGTGAATATATTCTAAGCCCAAATATGCAGCGCATATTTGCATAACTCGCGGAAATCCGCTTTAATTAATTCCAACTGCAGCCGCAGATTTATGATTCGTAAGTCGCTTATGTGCGAGGTGTGTGCAGGTGCACACGATAATTTCGCTAATGCCCGCATTGCATACTTAGCGGCGGCGCACATGCGAAGAACGTCTGAGTAAGAATTTACTGCACAAGCATGGCGAATTCGTCTGTGGGTGTCGTCATATAAGAGAGTCACAAACTTACCGGAGCTATGAGTCGGCCGATTGAACTGTTTAATGCGCTACGTTATGGAATTTATGTAGAGTTATATAAAATACTTTAGTTGATAGATGGCAAAGGATCTTGGAGATCTTCAGCAGTCCGACTTTGATTAGACTTTTTATTTTACTGACTCATTTAGATGATTTTTCTTAATCCCTCTTAGATTTTTGTCTTCCTCAGTAATTAAGTAATCAAAAGATACTGAAAAGTAATAGAAAATACATTTTCCGCTTCAATAATTATCTGAGACTATTTTTATCAATTTTTTCTAAGTGAAATATCGGACTTCTCTGCTTAGGAACTTTTATCTGCTGTCGCCATCTGCTCAGACACAATTCTCAATTAACCGTTAAACAGTCAAAGCAATTCATTCCTTACTCAATTGCACTTGCCAACTTAGAATAGCAAATAATTGTAACGAATTCGTGCTATTTTTGTCCCACTCGCGGCATAATTAGCTTCGTGTTCTTCTTAAACAAAGTCTCGCTCTTTGCGTATATGTGTTATCATTATTGGTAATTAATTGTTCTTGCCTTGCAAGCAACGTTGCCAAGTACGCGAAGGTATGGAACACACTTGAGCCCGAGCAGAGCAACTAATTAGTGTGTAATAATTTTATTGCGTACGAAGCCATGCAGCGAAATGCTTCTTCAATATTTGTTTATGTAGCCGCTATAATGAAAATAGCGCGTAAATATTTTCACTAATAACACAACAAAGAAAATGTTTGCACAGTTGTCTGTGTGCGCATGAGTGTGTGTGTGGGAGTGCTTTAATTTCACATAAGTAGCAAAGAAAAATCCCTACAAAAGGTTGCGAGCGCCGAGTCTGATTATAACAATGCAGACATGCAAACAGGAATGTGTTTATATTTATAGCAAAACTTCTGCAAAACGAGCAGCAAAAGAAGCAGCAACGGAAGCACCAGCACCGGCAGCAGCAGCAGCAGCAGCCGCAGTAGCTGGAGTATTGGCGGTGGGGGCAGGGGGAAGGGGCGTTTGCTTGTTTGCGAGTTGAAGTATGTGAGCTTATTAGTTGCCTCAAGGACTAATAATGTTTGTATTAGACTCGAGTACATTGTGTGCGCAATGCGATTCTGCTTTGGCTGGCTTATGCGAATGATAATTAAGTACGAATCGCAAAAGTGCGCAGAAAGCGCAGCCGGGGTAGAGCTGCCTGATCGAGAACTTGTTTGTCGGCATTTCATGTGGAGCGCCATAAGATTGTCGAGCATTGCGTATACGCAATGTTGACTGCGCTAGTGGCGATATTTGTATATGCGTATGGCTAATTAAAAGTTATTTAATAAAAATGTTTGTTTGTTTCTTACTTATGCAGACATGTTCGCAAAATGGAAAAAATGAAAAAGGGGGAGAAAACTGTGTAAACTTTTTCATGCGCATAAAATAATTTCAAAATATTTCTCGTAACATTGCGGTATACTTGAACTGGAATTGCATTCATGCCAACATCGTTAGCCAACTGCGCCGTACTCTCGGGTTTTATCGTGCACCGGTTTCCGCTATTACATAGCTACTTAAACTATTATGAGCCACACTCGGGCACAACATCCGCCCAAACTGCGTCGAGCGTCGCCGCACTAAACTAAACTAAATGTGAAATTTGATAATTTTCTGGACATTTAAACTGCAGCAGCAGCAGACCCAAGACCGACACGAAGCAGCTGCGACACATGCAGCAGAGCTTGTAATTTTATAATTTGACTGTTGCATGCACAGCGAGAAATCTTTTTTGGCAGCAGCAGCAAAAGGCTTTTATCAAAACTACTTGGGAGAAATTCAAGTTCAGGCGAAAATTTCGTTGTTGCTAGGAAATTTTGTGCAATGTATATAAAGGACATAGAAGTATCAAAGTTCGAAACTTTTCAAAACAAAACATGCACACTTCCACATGAGAAGAGAGAGAGAGTTCGAGTAAGAGAGAGACGCATTTAAAGTTGTTATGCAAGTCTCAAAGGAAATGCATTTGTTTGCTCGGAAAATCGTATAACAGCAAATTTCGCCTCAGCTTATATGTTTAATGCGGACGTGCATGGATAAACTTCTGTGTGCCGTTTTCTTTAAGGATATGCAGTTGTTTACATGTGCTGCCAAGTTTTACACAGCTTACTGGGCTTACGCACACCATCCCCTCCTTCCTTCACCCTTGCACCCACTTATCAACGGCTGAAGCGCATCAGGTCGTACATCTAATGTTGTGCCTGGCAACTTGCATGACGAAGTTTTAGCTGATATGAAAATTTAGTGTCATATTGTTTAATCAATATAATTGAGAGCAAGTTCTCAGGTTAACGATATCAAGTGAGTTACGAAAAGCTAATGCCACAAATTTATGCACACTTTGGATGCAAGATAGGAAGTCCTTTGTCTAACCATTTTCATTCTTACTTAATAAACAATAAGTAAACAAGTTAATAAAGTTTACAGAAACTTTGCATATTTATACATTTTTACGAGAATCAAATCACTTCTGCAAAAAAGGCTGAACGTTGAAATTAGGTGCAATTACGAAGAGTATTGGGATCACGTGGAGTTTTGTTTGCATTAATTGTTTTTAAGTAATAGAATTTAAAGTGCATATATATATATATATGGATCATTATTTTTCTTAGGATGCTGGAAACGAGGCTTTTCGTTCAGATGTTGGATGGGTGTACTTTCAAAAAGGTCACCATAAAAAAATACCTACTTAAATCTGTTCAGTCCATAATCAATTTTATATAATTAGTATATATTTTTATACCCTGTACCAAAAAATGGTAAAGGGTATATTAAAGTTGTGCAAATGTATGTAACAGGCAGAAGGAGGCGTGGCAGACCCCACAAAGTATATATATTCTTGATCAGCATCGAAAGGCGAGTCGATATAGCCATGTCCGTCTGTCCGTCTGTCCGTATGAACGCACGGATCTCGGAAACGGTAAGACCTACAACCACCAAATTTGGCACAAAGACTCTGCCAATCCATAGGCATAACGAGTTTATTTTTTTTTTCGATTTTCGATCTATAACATATAGCTGCTATAGGAATGATCGGCCGAAAAGCCATATTTAGTAACAAAAACCGCTTTATTTTTGAAGATATGTTTACCAAATTTTATTTAATTTAATTGTTTTACCTAATGCCCAATCACATATCTAAAAACTATGTATATCGGTTCACTATATCATATAGCTGCCATAGGAACGATCGGCCAAAAACAACATTTACTAAGAAAAACTTTTTTGTATATTAAGCAATCGTTATCAAATTTTGGATTTACCAATTCTAAGTAATATTCAATAATATTCCCGAATATTATAAATATCCGTTTACTATAACATATAGCTGCCATAGGAAGGATCGGCCGAAAAACAACATTTACTGAGAAAAACTTTTTTGTTTATTAAGATATCGTTACCAAATTTTGGATTTATCGATTCTAAGTAAATTTAAATCATATTCCTAAATATGATAAATATCGGTGCACTATAACATATAGATGCCATAGGAACGATCGGCCGAAAAATGCCTTTACAAAAAAAAAAATTTTTTCTTCTTGAGATATCCTTACATAATGAATACAAAATATTAAAGCAACAAAAAAATATATTAAGTTTTGGCTTCGGTACAGGGTTTTCTATAGTCGGTTACGCCCGACTATATCCCTGCCTTTCTAGTTTTGCCTAGATTTGACACCAAAAAATCCCCGGACTTATTAAAGAAGAAGCTTATTTCCTCTTATATTAATATTGCATTTGCTATTACATGTAACTTCAGTTTATTATAATTCATTTAAAGAGGATTTGCTATTTTTAGATTCTGTGACACCAAATATGAATGCAGTTATGCCATCAAAGCTAAACGCCGGTTCAAAGCTTAAAAGGGTTCATTGCGTTGACCTCTTAACCGCCAAATGAATGAACGATTAACCAAATTAAATTTAGAAACAAGACAAACGCAATTTAGCAAAGGTTATGCTGCCACTTTGTACACATTAAATGAGCAGCATGCAGCCACAGAAAGCTGAAACAGTCCTTTATGCTTATCTCCCGTGGTGCGGTCTGCTCCTGACGCCGCAGCCATTCCGAATTCGGCGACTGCTGACTGCGATTCATGCCGACAGCGGTGAGTGCATTGAGCTGGGCTCAGTTGAGTTGCAGGTTCTGTGCGCAGCAGCTGTGTTGAACTATTCCCTGCAGTCACTCTTTGCTGCCTTTGGCCTTTGCCTTTTGCGCCATACTATTTGACTAATTTAAGCTTTTTACCAACACGCTGCGTCCATGATTCCTGTTGCAAGCAACGTTTAGTTTCGCCACATAGTTTGGCTGCCAGCGTTGGTCAATGTTAAAGTTTTCGTGAAAAAATGAATGGATAAAATGGCGCCGTCGTCTGTTCAATGTGGGTTCAAATAGCTGATATTGCATATTTTATTGCTATTTAAATATCAGCAGGTTATTTTTTTGTTTTATTTACTTTATTTTGTTGCCTTGGATTAGCAAAAGTTTACAAACAATGCAGCGGAAACGCTTTAGTTTGCTGCACGAAAAAATATTCATTGATACAAAATAATTTATTAAAAAAGTGCTGAGGCCAGCAGCAATGCAATCATGCATGGGCATGTATGCACAAAAGTATAATAAAGGATTTAAAAAAGAAAAACTAAAAAAAATTATATATATTAAATAAAAGCAGCCATTAGTTTTTTCAGCACAAACTTTCGTTTTTGACATATTTGACAGACTTGAAAAAAATCATTTTGCAAATAATTGAAAACGGTTTTCAGAAGTGTTTGACATAATTGAAGTTACTCATATATTATTTAGTTAATAAATTTATAAGTTACAGGGCTGACAAAGCACAATATACATATATAGTATAATGAAAATTAAAGCATCTTTAGTAAAACAACAGTCGATACCAATTAATAAATACATTGGCCAGGCATACAGTAACACATGAACTAAGCAATATTGCAGTGAGGTTTTATGCCAGCTAGGGATTTTTTGGTAGATGGGCTATTGTTTAGTATTGCCTAACATAGACAATAGAAATTCATTAAAAATTCTTAAATGTATCTATTTAGTAAAATTCGAGAACTTTAGCTTTTTTCATTCCAACAAATAAAATAAATGACTGGCAATATAAACATGTGAGTAAGTCCTGCTCCATGCCAATAAGTGACACTAAATCAGCAGCAATCATTGCATTTTCCAATACGAGATTCGCTAAGAAGAAGATTGCTACTTGAGTCGCCGGAAAAGTCCCCAAGTATATGCTTTTTGTTTTGAAAGTGCGTCCCACATGGCTTATGAAAACCGAAACTGGCACGCAAGGCGTCTCTTTGTATTACAATTTGCCTCAACAAAAAAATAAAAATAAAAAAACAAAGAAACAAAGAATTCTTAGCATAAGAAAAGACAAAATGTTAAGAACTAAACTGATGTATAAAAAAAAAAAAAAACTGTAACAAGAAGAAGTTAAAAAAATAAAAAAAAAACATAAAAAACCTAGAAGAAAAAAATGTAAACTCAGAGCTATGCAAATTTGTTGCTTTAGCTGGCAAATCAAAGCCAATGCCTGACTAAAGTAAAACAAGTAAGTAAACAAGAACAAAAATAAAAAGAATTTTGTAAAAAATAAAAAATAAAAAATAAGAAAAAAATTCGCTGTCTCTAGTTACGCTGGAAATGCTTTTATGCAGACGCTAGAAAGCAGACAATGCGAACGTGCAGAGGCAGTCGGCAGGATACGCCAGGACATAGCTAGCAGCTGCTCTTGTTCTTGCGCTCGTTTCGCCTCACTGCCACCCACAGCATTTGTCCTGGTCCTCTGCTCTGCCTCTCTGCCTCGCCGCTTGCCGTCTGCAGTCCTGTGGGATCGCACGCTTTCTCAGCTACTTCGTTTGATATTGCAGAGCAACTTTGTTGTTGTTGCTGCATATTCTTTTTCTATTTGTTTCTTTTTGTTTTTGTTGGTTTCGCTTAGCATTTTCTGTCTGCGTTGTTGTTGTTGCTTGCTATTTGTTTGATTGTTGTGTTTCGTCTTTTTCCCTGTGTCGTTTTGTTTTCGTTTCATTTTACATTTTGTTTTTGCTTTGCTTTGGTTTTTGTTGTTTGTTCTTCTCCGTTTGGAACGTGTACTCTTGCATAGTTTTTATTGGCGCAACGTTGACACTGATAAGTTTCCCCAAGGAGCATGTCAATGCTGGAAAATCGTAGCGCAATAACTGCAAAAAATATTTGAACAGCTTTTGTTTGCCGTTTACTTTTATTTGAAGACATTACAAAAATATTTTTGCACACAGAGCGAAATGTGTGCGAGTGAAAGTGAAGAAGAGTGCAAAATCGTTGGCTTGAATATTAATTAATGATTCGTGTGCATTGGGGATTGCATACAGTTTTGTCATACGATTTGCATATTGGAATGCAAAATCACACATGCCACGTAGCTTTAAAGCAAATAACTTCGTTTTTTTTTTTGCTTTTAATAAAAATAGCAATAAATAGAACATGGCATTCTGAATGCTTAACAATTCACTTGGGAGAAATGTTGAACGGATCGGTAGAATGTTGAATAGTGAAGAGGATTAGTTTTAAATTAATTGAAAAAGACTTTAATAACAATAAATCATATGACGACATTATTTTCTGGTACTTGGCTTCATAGCCATGTTAGCTGATGGGATCATGAATTGGGAACAATTGTAGAAATATTTCATAATCTAAATATGTAAATCGAATGAACCATTTCGAGTTAGAATGACAGGGAATCTTTCGTCTTATTATGTTTGTCACATTGCTTTTCAGTCTGAAAACTGGGAAGTTTTAGTTTGTGACTCTTCATGAATTCTAATTGCTGAAAGCAAGATACTTTTTTAAAGTGTGCCTTTTTGCTGTCTGAGCCTATAAATGTGACTGTGTATTTTACTTCTTGAAGCTCTACGAAGAAACACGTTCTGCTTTCACATTTTAATTGCCAAACCGAGTTCATAACTTTGAAAGTCTAAGCCAAATCAACATGTTACGCTGCGCTTATCGGCGTCTCTTTTTTTTCGGTAATTGCCGAAATGCCTGTCTCAGCGCCTGCCAGCCTGCCAATTTGTCTGTTGTCAACAACAGAAAACAAAAACAAAAACAAAAGCAAAAATGAAAACCTGTTAATAAAACGAACAAAGTTGCAGCTACGTTGTGGGGATTTTTATCACAATTTAGCCGTGACCATGATGCCAGGGGCTCATTAAAATTCAGCAGGTTAAGTCGACGTCAGCGTCGCACATCTGTTGCCGCCGCTTGAGCCTGGATTTGGGCGTGGACTGGGGTTTAACTTTGGCCTCAGCCCAGCTATCGCGGGCAAAGCGGCGGCAATGCCGTGAGGCTAAACCCAGCCCGTGGTCATGGCGTTGGTTAAGGATTTACGCGGCATTAACACCTTCACTACTTTCACTCCTTTGCTCCTTTGCTCCTTTGCGCCTTTTTGTGCGAGAAAGATACTTTTTTTTTCGTGTGCGCGCGCTTTTCACTTGCGCCACTTTTCGGCTTTGTCGTGCACACTCAAGCCAACTGCTTGCTGTGACACGCGGACAGACAAGCAGGCGGACAGGCGAACAGACGGACAGACAGACAGGCGAGCAGTCAAACAAATCTCATTTTACTTTGGAGCTTAAAGGTTTTTAGGCAAACGGATTTGCGTTTTAAGCAGGATTTAGTGTGCGCGGCGGCAGCAGGGAGGGGCAGTCGATAAGTTTCGGCTGTGGGGTGTGTCTGTGTGTGCGTGTGTCGCACATTGAATTAATGAAGTTTTCTTATAGACTTCCTATTTGTACATTTGCTGTTGTTCTACTTCTCGGTGTTGTTGTTGTTGTTGTTGTATTGATTGCATTAACATTCAATGCGTGCACGTTAATAAAACTATGCAAGAAGCAAATAAAACTCACAGCACTAAGTCAAACAACTTCAATGTTTGATTTGCTCCAAGAAAAAAGAAACAGAAAAAGAAAAACAAGAACAAGTCGGTGAGAGAATCCTGATTTATATTATGCCTGATTTGCTCCGTAGAATAGCTGCTGAAGCATGGCCAGGCGAGAAACTTTATCCACAAATTGGAATCACTTAGAACACTTTTTAACAGATATTATGCACTCATTTTAGACTTCCGTCTAATTTACATGCCATTTAAATTATGTTGCAGCCAAGAGTAGCAGCACATGCCCAGCCACGCCCGCCCGTGGCCGCCCACTCGCGACTCGACAACGTCAGGCAGGAGCAGGCCGAGACGTGCGGAGGTGAGGCGAAGCCAGGCGAGGCGAGGCTTTGTTCAGCAAAAGTTCAACTGAAGCGCTTAATGCTTAGCTAACTGTTTCTCTAAAGTTTGCGACGCGCCTGGCAGCTGTTGCAGCAGAGCCTGGGATGCTTTGCACATACGCCTGCACGCTGCTCGCTGCACGTTGAATGCTGCCTGCGCACTTCTTTGTAATTTAAAGCAGCATTTAAGGCGCACAAAATGCATAAAGCAAAGTGAAGTGCTGTGCTCTGCTCTGGGCGTGTCGCTGGGCGCTATGGGCTGCTGCTGCTGCTGCTGCTGAACGCACAGCAATAAAAATGAATTAAATGCAATGAAGCGCAGCCCGCACACACACACACACACACACACGCACAGAAGTGTTAGGCAACTGTTGCCTTGGCTGCTGCTGCTGCTGCGGCTGCTTAAGCTGACTGCATGCAGATTCTAATGCCAACAATGGCACCGCACCGCATGCTAAGCGGAAGTGAGATAAAACTGGCAAGTGCAACTGGTGTCCTTACTTTCTTCTTGTTGCTGTCTCTTGTGTCTTGTGGGTGTTTGCGTGTGTTTGTGTGTGTGGGAGGCTGCCTAAGTGAGTTTAATAGCAATTTGCGTTGTGCCGGCTTATAAGCTTGTTCAAAAGTGTTGCAAAATTAAAATAGATACGCCGTGCAGGCGTGCAGAAAAAGGATTCACATTGTCTCGAGCGATAATTTGCAGCACATAGCAGGCATTTACTTGTGCTTTATGTTTATCGCAGGCCGCATACAGCAAAGCTTCTGTGAGGCACTGGGGTCAGGCAATATAGCGCACGACATAACTTCTTCCATAGACGATTGCAACACGCTCGGCAATGCCGATGCGATTAACAGCAAACTCACACAGCATTAAAATCAAGGCCAAACATTTTGCAACACGATTCTCAGCCAATCTCCTTCTCAGTAGTAGTTAGTATTGTAGTTATCATTCCATGCTGCGACACCACGTATACTACGCAAGATGGGCTCGACGAGACTGACTTGCAGATTTATAGCCAGTTTGGCTACGGTTGGGCACACCCGACTTTAGAATATCCTGTTCCCAGTTTAAAATCTGAAAAGACTTAGTAAGTTTTCGGCCGATCTTTCCTATGGCAGATATATGTTATAGGTTAAATATCGAGGAAACATAATAAAAGCGTTATGCATGTGTATTAATAGAGTTTTCATGACGGATATACAAACAGACAGACTGACAGACAGACGGACATGGCTATATCGTTATGTACATTTGCACTACTTTAATACACACTTTAGCATTTTTGGTGTATGGTATAAACATATTAACCATGGCAAGAAGCAGAGCTCTACACTGCCTGCCTGTGCAGCAGTGAATTGCAGTCTATGACTCAAGTGCAAGTTCGTTAGGCATCTTCAAACTGTGTGGTATGGTGGCACAAGTTAATGCTCATTAAACACACACAAAAAATAGAAGAGGAGGAAGCGAGAAGTATCTGAAACACATTAACACTTGTGAGTAGGCATACGTGCGGAAATTTACTTGCATGGCTACATAGAGAAGCCGAGTCAGGCCAAGCCCAGCCCAGCCCAGCCAAGCCAAGTCGCATCGTGTCGAGTCAAGCGCAGCCACGTCAACCAATGCCACAAACCCAGTTTCACATATGGCAAGTTCAGCAACACGTTTCGCGACATTTCACATTCGCCTGCATTTGTCGGAATGCGTTGAGCATTTTTTTTGGCAAAAACAGTTTTGAAATTGTGTATGGAAGTTGTTGGCAGTTGGCTGTTGGCGTGGCAATGAACAAAAGTTATGCGCACCAGTTCCAGTTTCAGGCTACTTTTCGCATGGGTAGGTGTCAGTTTCCAATTGTAAGAAACGTTTGCTAGTCAAAGTTCATGCGAATGAATGCATTAATACGTGCCTCAACGCAGTTCCAGACATTTTGCAGCATTTCAAATTGGCTGCAATAAAACGAAAACTCGGCCAAGTCTTAAACACTTTCACTGACTGATTTATTTAATTCTGTTTTAAGTGGCCTACGGTCCTACTTTACTTTGTGCATGGAAATGTTTGCAATTGATCGATTTGATCAGTTGATGAAATCATAAAAATGTTGAAAATATTTTTCAGCGCTATTTGCTATTTATTGACTTTTATTATACAAAAACAAAACAAAAAACACACACACACACATAGAAACAGAAAAATGTATTCAAAAATGCAAATACAATTATCGAGAGTGCCTCATGCCTTGCCTCATGAGTTCCTAGCTGCCGAAGCTACAAAAGCGAACGCAAAAATTTGAATGCGCATAAAGCAAATAAATAAACAAATCATTTGAAATATTTTTGTAAAATACATCAAGGTGAAAATTTCGTCTACTATTTATTTGCTAAATTGTCTGCCTGTGCTTTCTTTTTTATCTACTTTTTTTTTTCTTCTTCTCCATTTTGTCAGGCATCGACAAAGCGCAATGCCAAGCATCTGGGCGAAAATTTCGCAGGCATGAACGCAAAAAGCGCAGAGCACAGAACGCACAGCGCACAGCGCACAGTGAAAGCGAAAATATTTGCATTAGAAAAATATTTACACAGCGAACTTGTTTCATTGATGTTGCCGTGACTTTTTTTGTTGTTGTTGCTGCTGTTGATTCCGTTTGCTCTGAGTGTGTGCGGCTGAGTAGTTTAATATTTGAATTGAATTGAATTTGTATTGAATTAAATTAAATTGGCGTTTGCGCAATTTAAGTGGTTGAAAAAAAAAAAGAACAACACAGGAGAAGTCAGCAGTTGAATTACTTTGTGGTTATTTATAAAAATAAATATTCATAAGAGAAAGAAGAATTTTTTCTCTTTTTAGATTGATTTGACTTCAATTGTCTCTAAAGAGTTCCATCTAAATGGAAATGCAAAGCCGCATCAGTTAATTTAATTATCTTCAATTTTTAATGAACTCATAATATGAAATATATTCGATTTATACACAATAAAATCTTCTTGTTCGGTAATGAAAAATGTCTGATTATGGAATCGCATTTTGTATGGAAAAATTTATGAAAAGCTTGTGAAATTTGTCGGTTTATGAGATCTGTTCAATTGTATAGACTGTCCGTTTTAGATTTCGTAGATTTCGCTTACATTTTCAGATTCGAACCTCAACCATAATTTGTAATTCCATCTCCAAATGATTTCAAGATCAATATATACCAAGTGCCTCAAGTAAATATTTAATAAAACAATTAAGGAATCTTCACGCCAGACTCATTAGAGCTTCTCACTCTTCCACATAATTCAATCATTTTGTGGTTGCAATTGGCAGCCAATTAATGGTTATTCAATTAAGGACGCAAAGATAAAAGCAGCAGCCGATTGACTTACCTCTAAGCTATATAAAATTAACGAGGTTTATTAAGTTTTCAGCTTTTGCACACTCAATACCAGATGAGCCAGCTTTTGTTTTTTTTTTTGTTTTTTTTTTTTTGCACGCTTAACTTTTACGGAAAGCAATTAGAGAGCCTGACCGTGGGCCAAACGTTGGACATGAATTCTTTGAAGGTGCTAATTGAAAGTCTTTGATTTTTTATTGAGAATGTATGGCAAGCAAAGTGCGACGGCATTCAGTTGATCAAAGGCCAAAGCGTTTTTTCAGGATTTTCTTATTAAGGACATGGAGTCAGATTATGCTTAAAGCAGTTAAGCGTAATAAGCTTAAAATTATTGAGAAGGAAAAAAATGAAAATTTGTATATGCATAACAATTTTTGGTGTCTTCAAACTTTTTCCCATTTACAATTTTATTTTTACATTTTTTACATCATAAACGTTGCCAAGTCTGCGCAAAAGTTCACAAACTCTCATTCTGATGTTTTGCCAAAAATTGGTAGTGTAAGAATGTTTCAAAACTATCATTCGGCAAAGCATCATCATCAGGCAAAGCAACACCGACAACAACAACAACAACAGCAATTTCAAAGAGAAAAATCATCCCCAACGACAAAAACAGGAAAGTACTGTAGAAAAACACTAAAAATATTGGCGTCACTTTGGCGCCATCAGACAACGGCGTCGGCGACACCAACCTCGCCAACGATGCCAGTAGCGTCAGCGGCAGGAGCAGCAGCAGCCGCGTCGGTGTCAACTAGTCATCTGCCATTGTTATTGATTTTAAGCTCAGCGAGTCTCAAATATTTTGACTGGATTGCATGTCTCATATACAATGTAAGGGATTCGATTGGAAATTTATAAAATCTTTCATTTAATGTAATATAATGTAGTTTTATTTTAGCAGAACACGATAAAAAAATCCAAACTTTTGTGGGTTGGATTTCAAATATTCCATTGATTTGTAAATCACTTAGATACAATAATTGTGTCATAAAAAGTCTGTAATAAACCACATACAAAATAGACTCTGTAAAATATGGATATGACTGACCTAAAAGAATTGAATATGAGAAAAGTAGAGAAGAGAATTCGAAACATTCATAATTTGGCCAACGTTTGCAAATTGCCTCTAATGTCATGATCATAAGAATTTATAATCTTTCTCTAATTCACTCTCTGTTACTCCCATACTGCTTCATTAGGGATTGAAACCGTTCTGGTTATTCAGAAATTTTCTTATATTGCATATGTTTAAATAGAACATTGTTGTAGTTTTGTCTCTCAACTGACAAACAGCCTTTGTGAGTAGATTGTGATTTGGGTAGCCCTGGCTTTTAGCGCTAAACGGATGATGACATCATCTTCAACGGTAAACAGCTTCAACGAGGCAAATAGTTGAGCTACGTTTACGTATGGGGAAAGCCCTTTGAACGCATAAACTTTTTTAATGCATATTTTGAGGGTAATTCCGCAAGTTTAAAGAGTCACTGCCCCTTGTTGTGGCAATGACAATAATAAATGCACAAATTTTATAACAGATAGTACTTACTTTGGATATAAGCTTTAAATAGAGTCTACGCATTTTTAATTTTTTTGTATTTGATTAACAAATATTTATTTATGTTTATTTACAATTTTTTTTCATAAATACTAAAAACGAGTGCTCAAGTAAAATATGTCAACTTTAAACCCAAAAAAAAAAAAAAAAAATTAAGAAATGGTTTTTAATTTTCAAACATTTAACACATCTGAGCAATAAATTGTGAGTATGAATAATTATTTCGAATAAACTCACATCTTAAAAATGATCCATTAGCGAGCAAGGCGGTAGGCAGCCGGCTGACTTGGTTCTGTTTTTAATAACGTTCGGCCGCCAAGATGCTCATCAGCTGTATGACACGTTTGTTCTTGTTAGTGCTAATGTTGCCACTGACGATTTTCTGGTGGCTTATGTATATCACACTGTGGATCATTGTCATGGTATTCACAGCCATCTGCGTCATACTGGCCAATGCCGGCAAGGCGTGGCTGCAGCTGCTCGGGAAAGGTTTGCTTACCGCATGGAACTCATTACCGTGTCCATTTTAGAGCATACATATCAAAATTTCGAACGATAAATTCTGTGAAAATTTATACATGACATATATTGACAGCTTCAAGTTTCATATGCACATTGTTATAGAGTTGTCAAATAAACCTATAACCCAGTTTAAAAATTTTAAATTTTTCAAAATTCTTCCTTCTTCTTTTTTTTCGGTTTTCGTAAAGGTCCATGTAAGTTAAAGTGCTTATCATTGGACAATCTCAGAAAAGAACGTGTTTTTCTCAAAACCCACAGTCAAAATTAAACGTTCGATCTCATAGCCATGGTTGCCCTCCTGCAAGCTTTCATAGACGTCATGTGGCTGCCGATTGCGACCTTCGAGGCAGTCACGTCTTTCACATGGAAAGTCGCCTCCATTGTCGTTTTACTATTCTGGACGCTTTGCTTATTTTGGCTGCGTTGGCTATTCTTTCTCATGTGCGTCGTGTTACGCATACAGCATCCATTGTTCGCTTGCTCCACGCTTATAGGCCCAATTTTGCAAGCTTTCTGGCTTGGCCATGCGTTGCTGCAAGCAAATGCCTCAAAACTTTTGCTGGCTTACCAAGAGCATGGACTTGCAAGCCAAACTGGCAATGAAGTAGCATATGATTTTGGAATTTTTTAAAAACGTTTTGAAATAAAAAATTCTTCGAAGCAAAGTTGGCTATGAAAGTTTATTATTGCGATAAGGCAACAAAATGATTTCATTCGTTTGTTGGCAGTGGAACAGTTGTTATCTGTTGAAAAATCTATAAATAAAATTTTTTCGTGTTTTCTTTGTTGACCCGCAGGTAAGCAAAAAAAAAAAAGTTAGAAATAGTTTTATTATGAATATTATAGGAATATTTATTATAAATTTAATTTATTATAAAAATAGGCGCGAGTATGAAGAGAATAGATGATGGGTGCTGTAAGTTTAATCCGTTCTACATTGGGCCCTGCCCGCCTTGCGGTGGGCCGTGTGGCCCATGTGGACCTTGTGGCCCCTGTGGACCGTGTGGACCGTGTGGACCCTGTGTAAGTCCTTGTTGCCCGCCAGCAGCTGCAGCTGATCCTCCTCCTGCACCGGGTCCCGAGCCTGTCAGCGGAACTGGCGTTGCTCATTGTTGTGCGCCTTGTGGGTCATGCTATCCTTGCGCCGGTCCCTGTGGACCCAGCTGCTGAGAAGCGTGTAGAAAATACGAATTACAAACGTAAAGCTTTGCTCTTTGATGGAAAAAGAATTGTGAACGGTGTCTCAGTACCCAAGTCCATGTGCATTAACGCGAGAAGTATGAACCATGCGACTGAGTGTCTCGTGTTTTGCTAAAGAATTAAACGCGGGAGCAAAGCTTTATAGGCTATAACAATAACAACTGGAGAAAATTTTTAGGAAAAAATAAAGACCGGAATCAAATTTTAGATTTATTTATTGAAGCAATGTACTGATCCAAGTGTAGAATAAGTAGGGATCCTTTGGTCAGTGAATGTCAAAAGTATGCGGGAAAGGTAAGAAAATTGCTACTTTAGAAGACTAGAACTAGGCATGAATGTGGGGGGCTAATAATAATATAGCCTCTGGCTACCGATGGAAATCGTTTGTTAGTGTGTACCTGACTGAATCTATGCGAAAATTATCTTCAGCAGATTCCCTTATATTGGTCTGTAATGTTTGTCTGGCCGCTTGGCATTATTTCTAGTTCTTAAATTGTGGCGAATTAGCAAATATTGTCGTTACTTTGATCAGGTATTTGACAATATACCCAATACTCAAGCCATGTATATCCACGTTTCAATGAACTTTGGTGTGTAGTCAGTACCATAGTCAATTAAATCTGCGCCTACTATATACTGCTCTTTTGCTTTTGACTTCTCGCTTCTGAAAAAAGCATCTACAAATTATTTCTTTCGCATCTAATATTTTTTATTCGCTTATGCTGTTACAATGTGGCCTTGCACCATTCCCTTTGACCCCATCGACTTGTGAAGAAGCCTTTGATAATGATTTATGTGTGTGTGACTAACTGCAAAGGCAACCTCACTTACCACTTTGTCGCATCATTACACCGCATTCAGTGTTTCTGGCAGCTTCTGAAAGTCAACCAAACCAAATACCAAAGCGTAGCTTGAGGGTTGTGATTTTTTTGCTCGCATGCCAAAAGGCGCTTACTGGCGCTTGTGTGTGTGTGTGTGTGTGTGTCGGTGACTATGTTTTCACTTGTCGTTTGCGTATCTCACATAATTGCGGCTGTGCAAATATGTGCACATGTGGTTCCGCGTGTGAGTCTGTACGTTTACGCCTTATAAAACGCAACATTTTCAACTTACAGCCAGCAGCAGCGCATTGCATACTTTTTGGCACACACACAACAGGCAGAGTAACTTTTTTGCAACGACTTTTTGCTCTTTTCCTCTTACTTTAGTTCGCTTTCTTTTTCTTGTTTTTTCTCTTGGTTTCTCTTTTTGTGAACATGAGTGTTACGCTTTGTTTGACTGAAATTTATGTTGATGTTACTGCTTTTTGCTTCAAATCGTGCATTTGGCAAAGTTGCGCCTCCTGAGTCATGGGCAAGCCAAGCGACAGGATAACTAGACGAGGAAGTAGCTACGAAAATCCTGCCAAAAAGCACAAAAGCCTTTTATGTGTATGTGTGTGTGAGTGTGTTTGCTTGCATTTGATTTAAATACTGTATACTCGCATTTTTGGTATTTGTTGTAAATTCATTTTTTTATACAGATGCAAGCTTCAGTCTGCTTCGATAATTTACAGCTGGCAGACATAAGTTGTCTACTTTTAGGCAGCCATGCAGTGTCGTCTGCTCTGCTCTGTGCCATGCCGCAGAATGTTGTTAAATTTATAATTATGTTGCTGCGAGTTATTGCCTCGTTGACTTCTGCATTGCTCGGCATGGCTCACTTATTTAAATTTATTAACGCACTAACCCAATTTATTTAACAAGTTTCTAGCCAAACTTTCTATGCCCTAACAAGCGTTTCGAGGTAAGCCCAACAGCCGACACTCCACTCAGTGGCCAAACCATAAAATTCACTTTGATAAACAACCATGAATGAGCTTATTATAGTAAGTTTGATAGTTTGCCGCTAACAAGCTGACAATATTTACTGCATTTAGCGCCCGTGTCTGTGTGTGTGTGTGTTGTGTTTGGTAAGTCATAAAAATAGACAAAATACATAAAACAGCTCTAGGCGCTACATGTTAATAAATGAATGCAATATACATAATGAGCAACTGAGCACACAAAGATAAACTTATTACCGTTGAACTGCAGCTAAAATAAATATATGTATATATCGAAATTATCTTGCTTAGATGTGTTTTATGTGGGCTCTTTGTAATAATCTTAGTTTTCTATAACGCCAAGCGCGGACACTTCATTCTCGATTCAACATAAGCCAAACTATTCAGGAACTTAGCTGAGAGAAATGGAAGTACCTTTGTTAGCAAGGAGTCGGCTGAAACTCAGCGAGTAATATGCAATTTTAACAATATCTCCAATATTCAACTGTGGCTTGTTAAAGTTCCCAGATCAACAGTTTGCCACTCTGAAAATTCTGCATTACATATATATAAAAACTATTTCCTTGTTTCTCGCTTGCTTGCTGCTCGTTAAACGTAAACGTAATGAAGTATAAATTATTTAATGAAATTAATCGTAAGCAGTTGATCAGAAGTAATTTGCGGAAATTATGCTATGTTAAATATGTAAAATGTATCGATTACATAATTACTGGCAATGCGCGAAATTTGTCATCAATGGTGACTTGTGACTATCAATTACAGAAAATAAACGCTATGAATTATTATTATGAAAATGTAAACGAAAGTTATCGGAAAGCGCAGCCGATTCTCGTGCATAAATAAAAACTAATTTAAAATTTGGTTTGCTAACGCTGTGCAGTTGCTGCAAATGTCCAATTCAATTTATACAAATAAACACACAAACAAAAGCGACAGACAAGAGGCAACAAGCCGGCAAACAAATCGACAAACCGACAGCCAAACGAGTGAAAATGAGCAAATGAAGCGCAAATTTGGCAAAATACAAATACGAAATTATTAAATAAATACATAGTCCCAGTGCAGCGCACGCACGCAAGCATGTACACATGTAAGCGATAATACTGAAATGAAATGAAGTTGCTGTGAAATTTGCATAAATACATTGCATACTTGCAGGCGTCTACAGCAGAAGCTTCAGCAATAATCCTTTTGACAATGCGCGCATGCGAAAAATGTCGGCTAAAGCGTTGCCAAAGTGTTGCCTTTATATTTTTAATAAAAACAAAGGAAACGAAAAGCAGAGCATTGAAACAGGCATAAAAATAAATAAATTATGCGCCCACTAAAGTTGGGGTGTGGCACTCGCAGTGCGCGCATGCATAAGTGCAGAGAAAATAAACGAAAATAATAATTGAAATAATTTAGCAAACGTTGCACCTGTTTGCTAAATATTATAAATATTTTATTAAGGCATCAGGCGACATCTACACACACCCAACTGTGCGGGCAAGGCTGCCAGGCAACGCTCATATCAAATGCTCCTGCTCGGCCGCAAATGTAACCTAATAACGCTGAGGCTCGCATGTGCGCCGGGGCTTGTTGCTTCACGTATGCCAACAATGCCCTGACGATAATAACAATAACAACAAGCACAACAACAACAACAATGCGAGTTCCATGCTTGTTATTTGGAATTATTTTCATTTGACGCTGCCGCGCCACAAAATATGCAATGCCATTGTGTCGAAATGTGACGCTTGAGTGAATGCCGCCTAATAACTGGGCACAGCAAGTTTCATTCTGTGTTGCAGTCGTCGATGTAGGCTTTTGTTTTTCTTTTTTCTTTTTTTTTGTTACATATTCTCTGTAGCTCATGTGCAACTTAATTTGTAGTGACTGTGCAGCGTTGTTTGACATCTGACTTTGCTTAGCGTTAAGCCAAGGAAGTTTAGCATTTGACTAACACCACAGAACTGCGCAGTCAAATACAAAAATGATCCTTTTTTGTTTTTATTTTCTTTAAACAAAAACCATTCATTTCAGCTTTTGATTTTCGAAAATAGGCAACATTGAAATCTCTAGTGAAATATTATTCTTGACTTTCGGTTTTCTATTAATAAATTTTGCTTCTGTTTTTTTTTTTTTTTTGTTTGTTATACTTAAAATTCTGATGCCTGTTTTTTAAACTGCAAATATTATTTAATTAAAATGTTCGGCATAATATTTAAGAATCGATCTATCAACTTGCATTGCTGCCTAAATATGTGTCAGTTGGGTTTTTGGTTCATAAATTAGGAGAAAAATTTAACTGTACAAAGAGAATAATGCATCCTGGAAAAATAATTACCACTAACCAGATAACAAATCTTCAATTAAGTAAACCACTTAAATTTAATGCTAACCACACGCAGAAAAAAAGCTGTAAAAAGTAGCGGAGAAGCGTAATGAAGAAAATGTGTGTGCGAATGTAAAAGGCCAAAGGCAGCAGAGCAGCAGAGAAGCAGAGAAGCAGAGAAACACTCACATTCGCAGAGAGGCAGCGTTCTGCCATTTTTCTTTGTGGTCAACCGCTATTAACGTTTATTACACCCACAAATCGCAAACAATGAAACCACAAATATGCAACAAAACACAACAACAACCAAAGCAGCACACAAAACAAAAAGAAACAAAGCAACGAAAACAAAAAAGGAAAACACACAGGAAAACAAAAAAATAAAAACAAAGAAATGAAACAAACTATAAACGAGAAGCAAAAGTAGCCACAGCAACTACGTAACCATAACCAAAAACAAAAGCAGGCAGGCAACCAGAAAAGAAAAAGGCACAGAAAGAAAAGCAAAACAAAAAGAAAAAAAATATAATGCTCCTGTTAAAAACATTGCGGGGAGCTGGGGGCAATGACGTAGAAAAATAAGAGAAAAAAGCATAATTAAAAATAAACATTATACGAGTGTACGAACGCAAGACAACAGACAATGAAAGTTTCCCGTTCGTTCCCCAGTTTTCCGCTTTTCGAGTATCATTTGCAGAGGGAAAATGCCAGCACGCGGACGGTGGCGGCTGAGAGCCGGGCATGGAAATGAACGGAGGAAGTAGCAGAGCAGCACAGCAGCACACCGAGAAGGTGCAAATTGCATTAGCCACATTTGCTGAAGTGTGCGAGTTAGTGAAAGACGAAGAAGCAGCAGCACAAGAAGAAGATGGACTTGGAGCATAAGAAGATGGAAAAAAACCATTTTGCGATAATGGCAAAAATCGTGCATTGTCCTACAGGATTTAGAACTTAATTGACCGTTTAGTTATGCTAATTGTTTGGGCTTATAATGCCTTCGCCTGTGCAAGGCACAATTCTAATTGCACGTTCTTGCTCCTTGATCCCTTAAATATATAAAGTATAAGTGAGAAATTATTTGCCAACTTTTAAACAAATTTAATAAACCCAGATGCCTTCAAGCGTTGTAAGAGGTGCGAAGTGTTTTACTTTCTAATCTTACGTTCTCTGACTTCTTCATTTATTCTGCTCTTTAACTATAATCTCAGCTTTGTTGAACACCTTTCAAAGGAGAACAGCATCAGAGGATGATCAGGTACGCCAACATCTATTATATCAAATTATTGTGTTCCCAAGCATTTCGATTCAGATGTGAACCAAAGCAAGGAAGCACGAGATAGAATGTCTTAGTCCTTGTAAATTGCTGTTATCGAAAGCCATAAATCTGCAGTATGTCGTGTTCAGCTTCTTTTAGGTGGTTTTTTAAAAGAAATATTTGTCTATGTCTCCATCTCTTCTTTGCTGTCCTTCTCAAGTGGCGTCAGTTGTTAACCCAAATGAAATCCAAAGTAAGAACCTGCCCACTCATCGGCACACTTAAACTCATAAATTTTTATTTGTACGCTGATGCTGACTAAAGTCCTACGTGCGTTACGTTCTCAGTGCAGCACATCCTTGCCAGCTTGCCATCTACATACACATGCCATATACGTATGATGCCACTTCAGGTTGCCAATGCGCGCACTCACTCATACTCACACACACGCACACACACATGCGCATGCACATGCACACCTTGTTAGTTTTAGCAAAGTGCATGATTATGCTTTTAGTGGCATGTTGAGGTTTTTGTCAGTTGGAGTTAGCTTTTTCTTTCACTTTCAGCTGCACATGCAGCACAGAGCAGCACAGCACGCCGCTGTAAGACAGCGCTCACAGTGTCTGTGTGTGTGTATGTGTGTGTGTGTTGTTGATAGCACATGCAGCTAAGTGTTTATGATGCCATGTGTGTGGCCTCCCCGCCGCCATCGGTGCATTGTGAGATTCTATGCGTGCTGCTGAGTGTTCGTGTGCAGACGTGCGTTTATGTTTCCTTTTTCGAATATGATTTTCTGAACTAAGTTGTAACACTTTTGTGCACTTTTCAAATGTTGCATATTCCTTTTTACTATTTTTTTTATTTTATTTGTTTTTTTGTACATTTTTCTTTTAGCTTCTTTTTGGCAGTAACACAGCACACAGAAAAAAGAATGAAATTACCTTGAAAATGCTTTTGAACATTATCAATTTTTATTGCATACTTTTCGGGTATGACATGTCAAGTGGCTTTGTTGGCACTTGACCAAGGAAGGTATGCTCGAATGTTGGCTTTTAACAATAAAAAAATGCCACAGTCAGTTTTGCTATTGAAATTGTTAATGACTTATATGTTAATATATTTCTTTGAGCTAATTTGGGCTTATAAAGGATTAAACTAATTATTATGAGCATATAGTAAGGATGCGCCAGCATATTTGCTGAACAGTTGGTAATCTTCGATCTTGTTTTTTTGGTTTTCGTTGTCAGTCAGTACAGAGTGTAGTTGGTAATGCGGCAATCTGCTATTTCAAGCGGAACTTCTTAAGTCGTAAAGCAGCTAAAAGCATTTAGCATCCCAGCTCCCAGCTCCCGGTCCCTGCAGCAGCAGTGCGCACAGTGCCACAGTAGAAAAAAAATAAGAAAGAAATGGAAAAGCGCGTAAGAATGGCAAGCTGCAGCGAATGAAAGCAGAGCGAACTTTTGTTCATGAAAAACTTTCGCGAGCAACACAGGAAGTTTAACAACTTCTTGAGCTGCTTGTGCCGCTTGTCATCTTCCTGCTGCCGCTGTCGCCGCTACTGCTACTGCTGCTGCTGTTGCTGCTGCCGCTGCTGCTGCTTTGTTAACAGTGGTAAAGCGGCTTTCAAAATCCAATGGAAAAAAGAAAAATGAGAGGAAAAGCGCGCAGAAAGAAAGAAAGAAAGAAAGGAAACTTGTTCAGCAACTTGGCTTTTCACTTAGAAACATTTATGTGTATCGCATGCTTACTTACATTCATTTCGCTGATTGTCAAAAAATGAAAGAAAAAACAGAATGTTACTTTAGGGCCAGATGCAAAGAATATGCACAAATTTATTCAAAAGACTTCTGCCGACGAAAACTGAAAAGAAAGAAGTTGACTTAAAAAGTAACAAGCGGCTTTTCTTCCTACTGTTCTCCTTCCTACTGCTCGCATAGTTTTCGCCTGTCCAAAGTGAGTGTTTGCATAGGCTTCATTTAAGTGAATGTTACGTTGCACAAAAAAAAAAAAAAAGAAACAAAGATGTTACAAGCAAACGATCAAAACCGAAGTGACTTTTAAATTTACTTAGTAAATTTACTTTACTTAGGAACGCGGCAAATGTGAATGCATATGTGAGCGGCAGCTGCATATGCTGAACTTAATTGACGGAGCTTATTCAATGCAAAACTTGGCATTCTATACTTAAGTATGCAGCCAAAAGCTGAGCCAAATTTACAGGGTTGAAACGTGGTCTAGGGTTGCATATAGAATCTCACGAAGCCTGGTTTAGCCAAGTGAGATAAGCTGCATACTGCAGAACAGAGCATCATTAAATTATTTAAGCTAATCCCAACGAGAGAGTGATCACAGCTGCTGAATGAGTTGTCTAATGTCTGCAAGGTGTTCATGCTGCACAGGCTACACTGTTTCCTATAAAGTTGGGAATGGCGGCCTGTATTTTTTGTAATTTTTGTGTGTTCTGATATGCAACAGTTTGAACAAGCAGATGGCCACAAAATCATCCTCAGTAAGTAATAATATTCATAAATTCGAGCAAAGCCTGAGGCTGCTCTGATTTCCTTTTGTAACAAGGATAAGCTGAACAAATGTAACTGGCGCACATTAACTTGTCTTACTGTAAATTATTAAGCAGCAGGCATGTGCAGAACATTATTTCCTTGAGCAAATCTCTAAAAAACTCAATTATATATATAACAATAAAGAACACAATTTTTTTTTTTTTTGGTTTTGATTATCTACTTTAATGCTTATCATAAATTTTTCTTTTATATACAATACATATATATTATATCCATTTTTTTGTATATATATATACGCTTAAAGTTACTCTTTTTGAATTTGTTTACTTTTTTTTTTATTTTTTGGTTTTGTTTTTGTTTTAGGCATATATCGTACATACATTCAAATATCAATATAGTGTATAATATAATAATTCTCTTTTGTTTTTTTTTTTTTGGTTTATTTATTCATTTTTTCTTGGTTTGTTTTCGGTTTTGTTTTCTTCTTTTACATAGTAAACCTAAATTGGAAAGCTTAATACAACTTCATTTTTTTTCTGGTTTTCACTTTACTGCGTAAAGATCTACGTTCTTAGCATCATTACAAACAACTTCTCTTTATTCTGCAACGAATCCTTTGCTTCTCTTTCTTTTTTTCATTTTTTTTGTTTTTTTTTGTTTATGTTTTGTTTTGGTTTGGTTTTAGTATTAAATGCAAATACTTGAGCTGCTGAAACTTGTATAAATATTTAAAGAGAATACAATTCACTTTCTTTGTGTATTGAGTTCACTAAACATGCTTTGGTTTTTCCTTGCCTTCGTTACACATATATGGGGCATGCCATGACTTATGAAATAAAAAATTATGCAACTAGCTAATTGCATTCCTTCTTAGGTATATTTCGATCAATTCGATGAACTGACAAACACTTAAGCAACAGTGAGACTTGCGACCAAAAAATTAAAAGATCCATCATACTCTTGCTTTGCAGCATTACCACAGTTTCCTTAAATGGTAGAAGAGTGGGCAGAGGCTCGTGATCTGCATTCTCAAGAAAATAAAATTTTAAGCATCTTCAATCAGTTAGACTGTTCCAGATACTCAGGTTAATTTAAGGAGCCAACAAATTTGACTAGACGGCTTTAATCATGTATAACTGTGCAAAGGGACCAAGAGCTGGAGTGTTCCATACCCCATTCAACCTACAAAAAATGAAAAAAAAAGGCAACAATGCCATGTGTTTATTTAAAATAATGCAAATTTTCATGCATTTTCTAATTATTGTTAAAATAGGTTTTCGGAGCTTTCTGGTATTTCGTTCTTTCAAGTAGTGCTCCATGCTGCCTGAGTAAGACTTGTGCTGACTGTCTACAAAAATGGTTTGACTTGGCTTGGCTTAGCATATAGCATGGCATGCCCCATGTGAAATTTCACATTTTTTGATTAGTTGATTTATAATAAATATTTACTGCACTTTTGTTTTTGCTTAAATACTAAGAGCTGCACAATTCACATGAGTAGAGAAAGTATTCGAAGAATGCTTAGCAGAAATAGTTGCAAAAGAAATGGAACGAACAATTTCCAACGGCAACCGATGCACTTCCATAACTGCCATTGTTGTTGTTGTTGTTGTGTCTATTGTTGTTGTTGTTATTGTTGTCATTGAAGTCGTTGCCATCGTGTTGAACATCTTCGTCATGCCTGTCATCATCAGCGTCGTCGTCATCAGCATGAGCATCAGCATCAGCATTGTCGTCATCGTCATCGTCATCGTCGTCGTCTTTGTTTTATTGGCGTGTGGCACATTTGATGCTTAGCAATTAAATCATGTTTGCAACGTTAATTGCCTGTTGCAGCTCCTGTTGTTGTTGCTGTTGTTGCTGCTGCTGTAACTGCTTAGGCGGCTGCCGTTGTTGCACTTGATTGCACTCGGTTGCCAGCACAGCGCACGGCCATTGGCAATGCGCGTAGTAAGTGAGCAGCAGCTGCAGCTGCAGCAGCTTTGCCTTTGGCTGCTGCTCTTCATGTTGCTGTTGCTGTCGCTGTTGCTGCTGAGCTTGCTGTTGCTATTGTTGTCGACGTTGTTGCTGTTGTTGCTTCTGTTGCCTCTGTTGCCTTTTGGCGATAGTTGATGCTGCTGCTTTGCCGTTGCTTTTGTCGTTTCCCCTGGCGATGGCTTTGGCGATGGCATTAGTTGCTGCTGCTGTTGTTGAACTAATTGTTTGCACGCCCAGCTGAGCAGCAGCAGCAGCGTCAGAACGCGTGGCAAATGCTCAGCATGATGGCCCGCATTGCTACGCGCTCCACGCCAGGCTGCGCCGTCCTCAGCACCTTCGTCTTCTTCGCCTGAGGGTACAAAATGAAAGAGAAAGTCTAGAGAGAAAGGTGGAAAAAGTGATTTTTTTTGTTTAGTGTTTTGAGTGTATGCTTCTTCTTCTTTGTTTTTTTTTTCTAATCTATTTTTTTTTTTTTATCTTTAGAGAATTTTTTATGCTGCTGCTGTTGCTCATCGTGCAGCCATGTACACGTTTGCTGTATGCTACTAATTGGCAAACTTACCTTGCAGCTGCGTTAGATAACTGTTCTTTTTGTTGTGCAGCATTTCGCCCTCCTGGAAGGAGTATTGATCGTAGAGTTCGTCGGGATTCACCATGTTCACACTGCTGCCATATTTTGTGAATTGATCTGCCTCGAGTATGGTTTTCTCGGTGGTCTTCCAATAGATGTCATGTATTTGTGCATTGCAACGTAACTGCCACAAAAAAAAAAAACGACAACAACAAAAAATTAAATGAATGCAATAAAAAATTCCTACTTAAATAGAAGAGCTACAGAAAAACTCTTTCTGCTTTTCAACATCGTTGCCCCGTTGAATGTCTACCCGCATTTACCTTTTGCACTTTGATGGTGAACTTTCAGGTGAAAGATTGATAGTACGCGGCTGAGTTGGGCACAAGGCCAGAGGTGGGACTGCGTATACGCATTGCAAACAATGGAACCGGAAATTATGCCAACGAAGCCGTGCGATGCAGGTCAAAGTGGGCCAGATGCAACACACACCTGCGCAATGTTTGCTCAATAGACGTAATCGGTCTGAGCATCGGGCGTGGATGATTGCAACTTGTTCATTACCTGACTTTAATTGAGCTGGGTTAGCATTGGCTGCGAATCCAAACCGGACTTGTGCGAATGTGGATTTTTCGCAATTCGTTCGCAGCCAACCGAAGGAGGTTAGACAGTCAGGCCTTCAAGCTTGCAACAGTTATTGATTCTACTTCATCGTGGATAAAATTAAAAGTTTCAGTTCTTCAGACGAACTACTGAAGATTTTTGTCTGTGGCTTTTTCTGAATTATTTAGTGTACCAGGAGTCTAGCTTGAGGCTGACATACAACGATTATTCTCGACATACAAATTGAAATTCTGCTTCTTGCAATCTACAATCGCGGACAACATCCGCTGCCATACCCAACAGCTTTTTACTCAAATTTAAAAAATTTAACCTTTTCAAATGTCGTTTAGAAAGTTGAACTTTCCCATCTTTTGTTTGCTAATCTTATCATTTATCTATACAGTTGCAATGGCGGAGAGATACTCACTTTTAGCTTTCCGTTGTCAAAATGCTGATCGGTGACGACAAAGTGTATGCCAACAATCGCCGTTTCCATCTCACTTCGCACATCGCGTATGATTTTATGATGGCGCACATGGGCAGGATTGACCTTAAAAAAATAGACAGAACAGGAAGCTGTATGAAAAAGTTTTGATTTTTTTTTTTTTGCTAGAAGATTAACCAGTTTTGACAAACTGATGGGTTTTGTTCGCCTAAAACAGCACTAAAAAAAAGTAAAACAGACAAGTGAACGAATGAAAAAAGATTGCCGCGTATCTTTTATATCGCTGAGAAAACCTCTGAAGTACGTTGAAGTTGCAGTTGCACTTTTGCAATTTGCCAATGCGCTTTTGAACACAGAATTCGTTAAAAAGTAAAGCGGCGCAGATGGAGGAGCATATGAACTAGGTCGACTCTTTTTTAGCATTCGCGTATACTCTAACCATTGTTGACCTCTTTTTCCTTTCTTTTTGTTTCAGTTTTATCTTGTGTTCTTCTTTTTGTGCTTAGGTTAAACTGATAAAAGTGCCTTCTTTGCTGCACTTATACTCAAAGTCAGCACAATTTATAAGAATTAATAATATAAAGGACATGTGACAAGGAAAATAAATAAAAATAATTTAATTACTGCCTAAGGGAGAAAAATATTGTATTGGGTAAAAAACATCATTTGATTAGCTCTAACTTTGATTTAACTCTTGTTTTATCAACATTAAATAAACACTTCATAGCAAGCAAGCTACTGCAATTCAATAAAGAGTGATCGACAAAATATTTATCGCAGAAGAGATATCGACAAAAGTTTTTGTTCATGACCACCATTGATAAGACGCACACCTATGCATACAAATGTCGAATGTCAGCATTGGCTGCATTTCATGATGCTGCACACACGTTGCCTTGAAGCCATTTCACTTGAGCAGATAAGTTATGAGTGTCATTCCTTTGGCATCCTGTATACAATAAAGCTCCGATTAATCTGCAGAAGTTATCTGCGCTCTAACTCAGGAGTACAACGGAGTTGGCTTGAGTTAATTTCTAAGTTTCGCTTTAATTAGGGACAATGCCAGGCACTCCTCATCCACTCGATTCTCGGAATGACATAAGCAAAGACGAACAATGCACGTGACTCATTAAATTGGCAGGCGACTACTCGATGATGTTCAAGTCACGCTGGTGCTTTCGCTTTGGCCGCCAACTTGATTGACATAAATTAATTTGGATTCGCACAACAAACTTCAAACGCAACCTGGGCTCCTCAAGCGCCGCTCATGTGCGCGCATGCAACGTGATTTGTTTTTTGTGCTCTGTGCACTCGTCTACGTATTTTGTTTGAGTGATTCGACGATTGTTTTTACCATAGTTCGTGTTTTGTGCTTTTGGCAGTCGTCGACGCCATTGTGGCTTATAAACTGTGGCATCGCAGCCAATCATGCCTGTGCCCCGACTTCCCTGTGCCGCCTGCTCCTCTCGCGCAGTCGCGATTTAGCGGTTGCCGCTTCGGAATTTCGGTCGCGTTGCTTTCCAACCTTGTTTATTGCCTGCTGCACTCGAATGCATTCGAAATTGGCTTTGTTCGTTTGCTCAGCAGCTGATTATTAGTTTGTCGGAGCAGCGCGTTCTGTTGGCTTCAAGTGCATTATTGACTGTAATTGTACTTTGCATGAGCTCGCATATTTCCATTCGACGTTTGGCATAACGTGATTGGCCAGCATTAGACTGGGAACAACAGCATATATCTTAACGAAAAACTATATGATAATTTATATGTGCGAAGAGAATGTGAGAAGTCACCTCAACAAAAATTTTGTTGTGGTTTTAGAACTATCTTTCAAAGAGTGCAAAGTTTAAAGGTTTCCGAGTTCTTGATTTCAGAGACAAAAAAACTGTACGAGTTCGAACTTAAACATGATCGGACAAAAAAAGGAATACGTTTACATAATCGGGTTACATTTAGAAAGAAAATTACTTGATGAAGGAAAAGGAATAGAAAATTATTTAAATTTAAGAATTTGTCTTGCCAGGCATAGAAATATGCAATGAAAAGTTTTCATGTTGTGCCGTTCGAAATCAGCATTAGGCAGGACGTCCTCGGAGCTGAACTTTAATCAACAGCAGACGCAACTTTAACTATATATGGGATGCATTACATTTGCAGCCTTTCCTGCTATTCAAAAAATGGTAATATGCCGCAATAAAGTGGAGAGCCATGCCATGTTGCGTATCAGAAGACACACGCACTATATCAAACTTCGGCATAGCTGCCCAATAGATGTTCTAAAATCGCAATCGAAACAATTTATCAGATTTTAACTGCACGCTTGTGTGGAAAAATGATACAACATGCGCAACAAATTCAGAAAACAACGAAAACAGGCACACATGCCACTAAAAACATAAAACCGAGTGACTGCTGCTGCTGCACTAAAGAAGACAAAAAAAAAAAAACGAGGAACAACTAAAAAAAGAAATAAAAAACCAAAATATGACTGCATACCGACAGGCGCGGCCACAAAAAGGAACACATGCTGCACGTTCCGAGCAGAAATGCCAACCAACAAACAACGCGCATCGCGAGGCGGGCAGCATGACAGAGGAGTCGAGGACACTTGCGTGGTTTTTGTTTTGAGCGAAAATGTACAATTGACTCTTAGGGTTTGCATAACGCGAATGCAGCAACGCAACGACGCAGCTGAAATATTCTAATTGCACACTGTGCGCATAACGCGGCGTAAATTATTATTAGCCGGTGGGGGTGGTGGGGATGTGACAGCGCAACGCTAGCTGGAGTGTGTTGCGCTGACAACATAAGCTGCGTAATTTGAAGTCGCACAACTGCGTGTGTGGGCATGTCCGTGCACGGCTGTGCCCGCGCGTGTTTGTGTGGTAATTACAACACGCAGATATTCCAAGTGCGCATAAATTTCAAACTCACATAAGCAAGCAAAAGTTAAAACCAAAAACAGACAAAACAAGAAAACCAAAAAACAATGTAAGTACACTGTAAAAAATTCCCATACGCCACAGTTATTTCAGTAATCAAACAGAAAATATATTGCTAGATTTATGAAGCAAACCATTCTGTATTATCTGAATCCTGTGTTATGTGCTGGCTTAGTCATTTCCGTGTAAGCTGCAGCTGGCATTGATGAATATGTTTGAAAGCGAAATTAAATATCCTTTGTTTAGAATCCGTTTTGCCTTGTTATAACATTTGCTTTTGATTTATTATTTAATTATTTTTTTTCATGTCTCCTATTGATTAGTTTCAACAATATATAAACTAAAATATCAGAAAAATATGCTGCTAGATAGATCTCGGTAACCAACTTCTCTAAAATTGTAAAATTTTGTTGATTTTTTCCAATAATTAAATTTCCATGTTAAAAGTTAAAGAACAACAAATCATATCTTGAAGTCAGTTTTCTGACAAAACATCAAAACAAATGCGTGAATTAGAGAAGTTCATAAAAATTTCTGATAAGTAAGGCATAGTTTAACTTGTGGGCTGACCAAATCTACTTAAAAATAAGAATCCAAATTCTTGAATCTACGTACTGACATTTGGGTCTTCAAATGTATTTTTCACAGTGTAAGTGCACTGCAGCAAAGTAAAAATTGTGCCTGCATAATGCTGCTGCAGTTGAGAAGAACAACAGCAACAACAGCAGCAACAGCAGGAACAGCGAACGACAGCAGCAGGAACAGTGAAATCCGTTATATCTGCTTACGCCCACAGGCCGCCCACAAAATTTCATTTGCAGTTGAAGTTGGCGCCGCATGGCCGAAAACTTACCTCTTCATTATTCACCGTCCATGTGAGATTTGCCGCCGGTTTCGAGTGGCGCGATGTGCAGTTGCCCCGCAGTATGTCGCCGACCCGGTAACGCAGGCGTACTCCCGTTATGAATGGCGTATTGTGCGGCGTTTCTGCAACGAGACAACAGAGTAAGAGAGAGAGAGAAAACAGGAAAAAAATCTTTTAATGAAAATGTTGGTTACACGTTCAAACGTTCAGATGTTCAACGTTGGTCCGCTCATTCGCTTATTCGCTGTAAGCATTGGCAATCCAAAACGACAATCATTGAGTGTCGGCCACCGCGGCGGCGTTGACGGAGCCTGCGGCTCTGGCGGCTCTGGCGGCTTTGGCATTTGTGTCATCGTTTTATGCGTGGTGTGGGCCATTAAAAGCCATGCGTGCAGCCCCCGGGCACTGCCGCAGGCCTAACTGACACTGGCCCACCGCCCGTCCGCCCGCCCGCACCCGCATTTGCCAGTGTCCCAAACAAATGGCACATATGCACGCATGTGCATGCAAATATCGGGTATCGGCGGGCATGTGTTTGTCGTCAATATTTTGCTGAAATTGAGTTGAGTGGCCGAACCATTTTGTATTTGTGCTTACTTTCGCATGCAACTCTTCAATAATTGAATTGTTTGGTTGCGCAAAATGAAGTGATGTTGCGTATTTTTCCATTTTTCTCCCTTTTCCCTGTATTCCCACTTTTTTGTATTTTTTGCTCGCAATGTTATTTCTGTGCTTTTGTTACTCAGACACTCACAACGTGAATTTGTTGATATTTTGGTCAATTGTTTTGTTGTTTGCGGCATTTACAGCATTTCGGTGTGTTTGCCTTTGCTATTTGGCTTAATAATCATTGCTCTAATTGGAAGCAATCTGCATGAGATGATCATTTTCCGTGAGCGGCTCACTTTGCAGATTATATGTATTGTATTCTATTTTGGCAACTAATTGCGAATTATTTGATTATACTCGTACTTTGCAAAATTGCTTCTTTTTTTCGTCTGTGTCTCAAATTAACTTTTTCTTATTTTCTTTAACAATGCAGACATAAAAATCAATTTTGCACTTCTGCTCTTAGTCAACCCTCCGTTGTACACCAGGGTCTGGCCAGATAAAATGTTAATTTAATATATAGACAATAAAGATAGCGAGTTGAGAATCCAGGTTCCCTGCTAACATTTTATTGGCTATCGATCTATAAAAAAAAAAATCCTTCGAAGGAACTGAATTAAGGACGTTTTGAAACCTATACGCCCGTTGTGCGGCTGGGTCTGGCCAGATCCCTACACAGTTTTTGCGGATATATATGGAATATAGTTTTATGTTTTTTTTTTAGACCCTGGTGCACAGCGGAGTGTTAATGTGCCTCAGATTTACCTATGTAAATGAATAGGGATCTGCCCAGAACCCTGGCGCACAACGGAAGGTTTTAAAATTGGTGCACAACGGAGTGTTAAAGAAACTTTGAATTGCTCATTAAATATGGTACCATAGACAGCAAATCTTTGACTGAGTTAAAAAGATTGTAAATCATTTTGGGAGTATGTGAATTTGTTATCTCTTTGATTCCTACATATTATGTGAAGAAACACTCCAATATGTTGAATATAAGTGAAAATAAGAGAAGAAGATGCCTCCTGATTTAGTTTCACGTCGACTCTTATAGACTGAATTTACGAAGTGAAGATTGCTGCTCAAAGATGCATAACAGAGCAACAATACTCTCAAATCGAGTTGACCACATGGCTATGACTGCTATTCCTTGTTCATCACAAACCAATTATTGATTTGTATTTGTAATTGGAAACCCGTTCTGACATTGCTAAGTTCAACTTCATTAAATCATATAAATTAATGTCAAATGCCACAATTGTTTTGTTTTAAAGTCGTGCATGTCTTAAGTTTCGTGGATTTGACCCTATGTGTCAACTTACGCAGCTGTTAAGCGTAAGAAAACTGGCACTTGGCTTTCACACATTAAGTCAGAGTAATTAAAACGGCCATTTGACTTCTAAGTCAACTAATCGCCGGCATTAAACACAAACAAGATGCGCCAGCAGATTAGGTATATTAACTAAAGAGTAGCGACATGTAAATTTCATGGCAAAATATTATGCAAACAAATAATGTGGAATCGACAAGCATACACAAGGTTACACACAGGACACACACAGGACACACAGAACACACCACACACGCAGCCACAGTCATTTAAGCCAATAAAGACGAAAGTTTTAACCATATAACCCGCAACTGCTTATGAATATATGCGCCACAAAAGCAAACAGTTTAGCTGGCAATCATACAACACCAACAACAACAACAACAACGACAGCAACAAGACAGTAAACTTAACAACAACAAAGACAGCAAGTAGCACTTAAAGAAGAAGAAGAAGCAGAAGAAGAAGCAAGAAATGCCATATAAATATGTGTGCAAGATTCCTTTTCGGTTTGCTACTCGATTTCCGCAAACCAACAAACGGAAATAGACGCACAAACAAACGCCAGCAGAAGTTGGCGACTTGGCCATGGAGACGCTGCAGCGGGGACGACGTGGCATGTGTAAGCATATCGGAAACTGAAGTTTCCAAGCAAGCCAGGGAAGACGAGGCGGGACGAGATGAGCCAGGGCAGAACGCCACGACAAATTCAGACATACGTACTGCGAGTGAGGAGCGATAGATAGCAAATCCACATACTTAGTCGAGCATATGAACGGACGATATGAAGACGCTGCCAATCTGCCGTTCACACACAGAAACAGAAAAGTTTATTGACCGTCTCTGGCTGCTTGGTCCTTTTGGTTTGCCAGTAGCCCAAGTAGCTGCTGCGCATTGAAGCTGCGAGTGCACACACACACGCACACACACACGCTTATGTCTGCATTAGTTGCCAGGCACACACTCACACACTGACAGACAGACAGAGAGACAGACAGAGAGTCAGGCAGAAAGTCAGAGAGGGAGAGATGAAGAGATGGACACGCTTGTGTATTTATAATACAAATTTGTTTGTGTAGCAGGTTTCTTGACAGCCCAGCCGCATTGGCCAAGTTTGTTTTTCTTAAGTTTTATTTAAACATTTCGTTTCCTTGCCGCATGTCCTCAGCTGCCGAGCTCAAGTGTATCTACAATGTGACTCATATCAGTTCATTTTTACTTTTTTTTTTTAAAGAAAAGTCTTTTTGCAAAAGTTTTTTTTTGCTTTTTTTTTTTTTATTTGTTTTTGCCAATTTTTCGTTACTCATGCTTGTTAAATTTTTACAGCTTTATGCGGCAGAAGCTGTGTGTCTGTCTGTCTGTCTGTCCTGCCGTCTGGAATCTAAATCTGGCGCCATGTGATTTTTTCCGTATTTTTGTATTTACTTGTATTTTCTGAGTGTGATTTTGGCTTCGTAGCAGACATTTCTGTGCGTTAAAAAGTGATTTGTTTCTTTTATATGCCAATGAGATGATTTGTGCAAATATTCACTTAAGTACTGAGCAACTCCTGAGTTGAGATTGGGGCTCTTAAACACGGGCGGTTAATAGCGGGCAGCACTTGAGTAAAAGGTGTGCATTAAACTGAGCAGCATTCATTGGCATTTAATATCCTTTTCGTTATTAAAGTTCTATTAACAAATTATAAAGCCAGAAGAGCTTTAAATGCAACTTTGTGTACGTCTGCCTGTTTATCTTACTTTTTTCAATAGTCAAAGCTGATCCAAATTCTTTTTAAGTCATTAATTTTTGATTACATTGCTGGCGAGTTTTGCAAAAAAATACCCAACGGATTATATTCTCGTTTGCCGTGCGCCGCTTATGCCGCTTATACCGTTTATGCCGCTTATGTCGTTTTTTTCAATAAAATTGCAATGCAAATAACAATGAAAATTGCGAATATTTCTTACTCACCAATAACTTCCAAATCAGCGGTTGAGATTAATGTATGAAACGAGGGCGCATCCGCTGAAACCTCGCAACTGTATTTACCGGAAGTTGCCATTGTAACGGCATCGAGCACCACTTGACTCTCGTTCGATGCAATGCGCTGCAAGTGAAACGAAGTGAAAAAAATAACACACAAATCAAATGAGAGATAAATCCAGGGAAATATTCAATAAAAGCATTTTTTGCTATACAATTCGGCGGCAATCTGTAAGCAAACAAAGCTACACACACTTATATATAATATATATATTTATTTATATATGTACTTTATATATGTATATACTTTATATGTAAATACATAAATACATATGTATGTTATATGCGTAGCGAGGCACTGAGCGCACTTGAGCATGTTGGCATGTAAATTCATTTAAAATCAGGCCACCGTAAATTATTAATAAGCCAAATTTTTTGAGAATTTGTATGCATCACACACGTTACGTTGTTTCCTTTGTTTTTTTTATTATTATTTTTTTTTAGTCTGTTTTGTTTTATTTGTTTTTTTGTTTTATTCTGGCAACACGTTGCGTATGCGCAATATTTTGCTTGTATGTATGTATATTTTATGCTAAGCTCAACTACCTAAAGCAAAGTGAAGCCTTTCAACAGCATAAAGGTCAAAGTGCAAAGCTTTATACAAACTACACAAAGCGCACTTTAAAAGTGTTTCGGTGTTAAACAGCAAAAAAGGCGTAAGATAAATGAAAGCTAGGCGCCATGTTTCGTAGGCTTATATAAAATTAAAATTAAAATGAAAGAATACAAAAAGTTATTTCCCATATTTTACAGCCGTGCAGCTAAAATCTGCTGGGGTGCATAAATATACAAACTGAAACAGTTGTGCTAATTGCGATTTCAAAAGCTTGGCAGCAAACATAAAACAAAGTATAAAAAAGTATAAAAAATGTAATAAAAAATAAAAAAAGAAATAAAATAAAATTTTCCGAATATGCGCAATTCGCATTGAAACATTTTCTAAACCTTCGCAGCGCTTCATGACTTTCACATACCTTCTTTTTTTTCATTAGTTTTTGACTCTTTGCCAGTTTTTTGGGTTTTTTTTTTTTTTTTTACTATTTTGATGCTGATACTTTTGTTTATTTGCCGTACGCAGTTTAACCTGACATTCAGTTGACAATTTCCATGAAGCGTTCACGTTTTCGAGTGCAAAATTGCTGCGGCACGGGACGCAAATAAATTTTTGACTATATAAGAATCGCTTTTACTCTTGTCTGAATCACACTTGTCAGTATTTTGAATTTTATTTTATTTTTTTATTTATGTTATGCAACAATCTCGCAAATTCATTGGCAAATATTTTACACATGCTAACTAAATTCCAAGGCAATTACAATATGTCACCGCAATTTCTTGTTTATTGGTTGCGAAGCATGCTTTTTAAATTTTTTAGTAAAATAAATTGATGCGTCACATTTTTTTAAATATTATACTTGAAAATTTTATGCATTGCTGATTTTGTTTAAAATCGCAGCTTCCAGCTAAAGTATGAAATTCACATGTCAAACATAATTGTCTGCTACGTGTGCAAAAATATTTAGTAACTTTCAAGTCTACGCAAAGCTAACTCCAATATAGTCTTGACCTCTATCAGTTGTCTTGGAGAACCTAAATATGCATTGCCACACATTTTTATTAACTTTTGTGATATACACAGCAGCTGTCAGTTTTTAAAGTTGTTCTCTCTTGAATTTAAGTTAACCTAACTAATAAATGCATAAAATAACTTACACATAATATATACAATGTTGCTCTTTAATTCTAACCGGACAAAAATCATGCTTGGCTAATTGTTGTGTACTGTAGTTGCGAATTTCGAGTTGCAGACAACTGCGGGGCATCATTGTCAGTTTAGGAGGTTTAGGAAGATATGCAAATGCAGCACTGCGCTTTATTATTGTTATTCTATATGCTAAACCAAAGGCAGCAGCAACTTTTAGCTAAACATCGACATAAAGTGAACCTGCAGCTGGCTTCTCAGTGATGCTTGACTTGATACGTTGCAGCAGAACCATTTTACCCAAACAAAAAAAGGAGCAAAAATAATATTTAGCAAACGAAAAAATAAAAAAAAAAACAAAAATTGGCCGTATACACAATCCAATGAAAATATACAAAAATTTAACTTCCGCTTGAATATTCAACTTTTGTTATTTTGCTGCTATGCAAAATAAAAATTGAGCATTTTATACCAATTTTATTTGGATATTTTTGTATATTTTTTCAAATTCGATTTGTTACAAAACATTTTCAAAATTATTCAAGCATATATGGTCAAAAGTGGAATTTTATTTATGCGACAATAAAAAAAACAAAAATAAAAAATAGAATAACTAAAAAGAAAAACAAAAGTAAACAGCAGCATGACCAGCAAGTAAATAAAATAAAAATTTTTCATTTTATTTTAAAAAGTTGCATATTGCATTGTTTAGGATTTCTACATTCTTTATACGCAGACGTATGTAAATTGGGTTACTTTTAATGTGTGTGTGTTGAAAGATTTCAAGTGTTGTGCAATGCCGGAATTAAAATGAAATCAAGTTTGTTTTGTGGCCAGTTACTGGCATTTGCATTTTTGTGTTTGTTGAACGCAAGAGACTTACAGTCCGTATCGCTTATATGCAAAAGAGCAAATGCGGTGCACAAATTGCATAAAGGCAATACTTTTATATAAACAAATTTCTCTTTTTAGGAAAATACTTTTATATAAGCGAAAAATTTTAACTAGAGTATATTGTGCATATGTTTGCATGCCGACCCACCTTAATTTTCACGCCTTGGAAATGAAAAACCTTCATGGGCGGCGTCTCCTTGGGCGTGTATCTGTAGAACTCGCGCCGGCCCTTGTACCATTTGACCGAGTAGAGTGTGTCGTCTTCGATGTTGTAGATGCATTTCAGCACCGCCTTCTCGCCACGCCTCACCGCGTGCGGCACACGTACGCGCACATCACGCAGCCCGGCTGTGAGCTCTGCAAAAGATAAATTAAAATTTCAAATATTGCCATTATTTATGAAATGAAAATGCAGCGTTTGGCTTATTTGCATGTGTTTTGATAAATAATAAATAATGCGCATATATTTTAATGCGCATTTAATTCAATTGCCATTAATATTTATTTAATCTTTTGTTTTTATTTTTTCCCAGCTAATTCTAACTAAATTTTGTTGGCTACAAAATATGTGTAAACATATTTTTTTCAACTTCCCACATTACTAAAAATACACATTTATTTTTATGTTTGCAAATAAATTTATCGACTTGCAAATCCCATGTGACACACATTTAAACATGTATATGCCAAAATCACAAAAAAAAAAATAAAATAGAAACAAAAAATGAAAAAGTAAAAGAAAAACGCAAATAATATAAAGCTTGTAAAATTTAATGCCTAGTCGCAGTCGCATATTGACATGGCTTTTGCTGTCTATGCGCGCAGCCGAGCGTCCCTCGGCCGCCAGTCGGCACGTCAGGCCGTGTGCCTGTCTAACTGTCCGTCTGCCTGTCCGCCTGTCCGCCTGCCTGCCTGTATGTCTGCCATAATTGCACGCCATGTGCGCTGACATGTGAGTACACATGTCTGTGCTTGTTCATTGTCAACGGCTTTTTAGCTGAGATTTATCTGCTGCCGTTTGTTGAATTATAAATCATAAAAAACGCATACATGTGCGTATGCGAATGTTTTATTGCTTTTGTCACGTCGCATTTGATTTGCTTGTGATTAACTTAAATATGCAAAACAATAACAACAACAGCAACGAGAACACAAACATCAACGAGATTAACAGCAATGCGAGAAAGGCTTAAAGTTGGCTTAAAAAGCCGACATTTATTTCATGTCATGAACACACGACAGCAATGCCTCAACTGCGCGCAGAAGTATGCTATAAAAAGCAGCGACGCTGTGTAAGCTTAAAGAAGCGCGCTCGGCCAAGTTTAAAGCACAACTTGGGAAGCATTAGAGCAGACAGACGCCTATTTGCAATTTGCTACGTATGCGCAACGTACGTATGTGCGCAATGTAACAAATCCGCAAATAATTTGGCGTGCATAAGGTGCCGCACGAAAGGCAGTCGAAAAGTAAAGAAAATGGCAAAGGGGAAAAGGCAGGAGAAAAATTAAAAATAAATGAAAACAGCGCAGCGCGTTGCAGGCGAAGCCGACATGAGACTAACCGAGTTAGCGACTGGCAGTCGGGCGACGTGGCCAGGCATAGAAGCAAAAGCCGCAGTGGACTGTCAGCGTAAGGCAACTGCTGTGCATGGCAAGCGAGGAAAGAAAGGATAATAAAAAGTTCATTGCAAAAGAGTGTGTGGAGCACAGTTCATGCAATTTTCGTGTTAGATTAGAGAAGTAACAAATTTTTCAGCGCATTTACAATTGTCCGCCACTCGGTCGGTTGCTGCAGCAACTGTTGCCACTTTCAAGTCCGTTTGCCGTTTCTTTTCCACTTAAAGTTGTTGCACTGGCACGCTGCCTGGCTGTCTCACTGTAGTGCAGCTCCACTGCTTTACTGTCTCAGTGCCTGGAAGTTCGTTTGCTCTGCTGTCGGCAGGACTGCATTTAATGCTACACTTGTTCATCGGCTTTAAGCGCTTATGTGGGATTTACTGGCTTCTTCTTTATGTGGCTGCAAACACTCGCATGTGTCCTTGCCGGCGAAATGCATATGGCTTTAAATTATTGTAACGCATTTTCCAAATTGCTCTGCATTATATAAACGAAATTAATGAAAATGCAATGCACAGCCACTGACTACTTTAGCTGTTGATACTCTATTCAAAGGATTTATATAATTGACTGCGCACTTTTTTAATGATTTTTTTTTTTTGGTGTAAATTGAATTTACTGTTATGGAAAACTTGAACTTTCATTTATGTGAAAAAATTAAAAAATAAAGAAAAAAATAAAAAGAAAACAGATGTTCTGAAGACTGTAATAAAAAACTGTTACAGAAGGAAGAAACTCTACCTGCCCTAGGATTAAGAAGAAGCCTCATTTGAGTGCTTGATGAACTTATGTAAATTATTGCCTCTTTCTTCATGTTCTAATTGCGAATATGTAGATTGGCTTGAACCAAATTCATAGGAAATCATTTTATATGAGGCACAAGCAGCTTCTTATCGATTCATGAGTGGCTGTGAGTAGAAGGATTTCCCGCTGCCTTATCTGCCTACTTGCACTTCACTACTAATAGATTTCCTAGGCAGCGAATACCATCTGTGATAGAACATCGAACCTTACGCCTCAGCGCTCAACACGCTGCCTCTATGCACTGCCAATGGTGTGCGAGAGTCGAGACATTGAATAAATCATAAAACACACTACTGAATTTATTTAACTGTTCAACATTTGAACTTATTTCTTCTGAAAGTGTATTAATCTTATGGGCTTTAATGAAAAATTTATTGCGCTGTTATGTTTGCTAACTTTCTATAGAAGTACATTTCAGATTTAAGAATAAAATAAAATCTAAAGCTTGTCAGAAAAAAAATATTCAGCCGATAAACTTTCTGATCGTTTGACTTTTCGGCTTTCGCTTAACGGCCCTTAATACATCGGTTGTGGCATAGCCCTGCGTGGTGTACCTTTCCATGTATTGGCAAATGGAAACGCACATACTTCAAATCACATACCACAGCAAATACAAAAAAAAAAAAAATGAAAAACAAAAAAGAAAAATACTAATAAAAAACTTGTGTAAAACAAACATTTGTTAGTGCTCCTCTGAAGTAGAGCAACAACACATGGCCACAAACGAGGTGGCAGCCACGGTGCATGGGCGCCCTCCGGCGCTGGCTAGCGGAGCGCTCCATGCGAGCGTGTGCCCCTTTCAATGCGAGTTCTTCTGTGTCGTTCGTTGTGTGTCGTTGTGTATCGTTGGCGGCGTTGTTCATTTTTAGTGTGCCACTCACGTCGTGCTCGTTATTCATATTTATTGCATACGCTCTGCTTGTGGCGACGTCAGAGACTAAACTAACAATGCCAGAGTTGGCAAGGACACTGGCCGGGAGAGGGGTGGGGAGTGTATCGCACTTTGCGGGTTTTATGCCGTCGTGCAGCGTGCGCACGAATGCGAGGGCGGCCTCAGTTGCAGTGCACTCATAGTAAAAACTTTACAATTACAGTTATTTGATGGGATTTTCAAGTGACGCCCACACAAACACGCCCACGCATAGAGACATTTGTAATGTCAGTGTGCGCCTGCCAGACACGAAGCACACACGATACACACACCCAACACCCACGCGACACAGCCAAAAAAGCATAGATGTGTGTGTGTGTGTGTGTGTGCTGCAACGGAATTCAAGCCAGAATTGAAGCATTTGCAGTGTTGCCGACTTTGTTGACTTGTAAATAAAAACGAAAGAAAGAAATGTACTTTTTGTTTCATAATCTAAATGACAAATGTGCCTTTTGTCAAATAAATTGGCTTACAAGATGTTAATGAGTTGTCCAGCCAAATAAGCCAAATATTCAGCATGTCATGACTGCTTAGCGCAGAAATAACAAAGCAATTACATTCCTCCCCACTGCTGTGAAGATGAAGTTATGTGAAGAGTTTTAATCTTTGCAACTGGTTTTAATCTTCGTAGCCCAAGTGAAATAATTTCTACAGTAAAGAGAAGTCTTCTGACTACAGTCCCAAAAAGCAGTTCAGTTCTGTATACTCTACATTTACAGATCTAGGTCCTGCCGGCTCTAACCGTCTACAGAAATAGTACGGTTTGTGTTGGATCTTTTAAGAAATAATTGACTTTCCCTCCAATCACAACTGATAAGGAATGAAAAGATAACATAATCGGCAACGAATTTTTGATCTCTCTCATACATACATCTCTTCCTTATCAAAGAATTCGTCTTTACATAATATATATTATATATACATTTCTAGAAATGTTGACATACAAAACTCGTATACTCTTTTATCGTTCGTCTTTAGTGAATATCAGCAATTTCCGAATTTAATACACTCAAGAGCATTTCTTCGTTAAATTTTTAAAGCACATCTTAAGGCGCCCGACACACATGACTGGAATATTTACTAACGATGTGCATTTGTCCCGTTTGCTGTTTGTTTGTTTGTTTGCCATTTTTATTTTTAATTTCATAATCATTACTTGGGCATCCTTTGTCTGTGAAGTATGTTCGAGTGCAACAGACGACGCCGACAACAATAACAACATCGTCGCCAACAATAACCGACAACAAAGTGACAACACTCAAATGACGACGCCACAAAAATGACGCCCCAAACGCAAAAAAAAAGCAGAGTGAAAGCAGAAAGCAAGCAAACAAACAGGGATATGTGCAGCGAGAAAAGAGAACTGGAGTAACTCCTTTTGTCAACACAAATGAAATGCGCCACAATTTCGAGTTTCTGGCAGCAGCAGCAGCAGCAGCAAAAGCAGCAGCCGGATCTAAAAGTGCAAAATGAATGAATGAATGACTTCGGAACAAAACAGAGCGAGCAGAGTGGAGTAGAGAAAAGCAAAGATGAAATAAAGGAGTGAATGAAAAAAGAATGACATAAACAAGGCGAGCAAGCCGAGCAAACCGAGCCAGCCGAGCAAGCCAAGCAATGACATTCGAGTGCAGTCACTGCGAAAAATGACATAAAAATGCATTAAAATCGCGCTCGCGTCCTGTCAACGTTGACTGACTTTGACTCTGACTCATGCACACGCACAGCCACATCCACAACGGCAGACTCAGGCACAGCCTCAGCCGCAGCCACAGCCACACGCCAGTCGACAACGCGAGGATGCGAGGATGCGCGTCGAGCGCTCATGTGCTGTCACCTACGCCGAAAAGTTGGTGGTTGAAGCTGAAGAGCAGTTGAGCGCTCGGGTTTGAGTTATGTCTGTTGGTTCTGGCCATGCAACCGACGAGACGAGACGGCGTCAAGTCAACTAAACGTTAACTTAACGGGGAGCGACATGCACGCGGCATGGGGGTGTCTGTGGCACAATGACTGGCCGTAAAAAGAAGTCACAAAATGGCAGACAACGAGCGACTCCGCAAAGAAATGGCAAACAGTCAAACTGATTGAATAATGGTCCTGCAGCAGTAAGCAGCTCCCTACCTTCTTCCCTTGCTTTACTTCTTCCTTACGGCAAGAAGTTACCAAGCACTCGCCGAGTGCTGCCCGATTGTGGGTGAGCTGAGGATGAGCGGTAGGTGAGCTGAGGGTGAGCAGAGGGTGGGATTATGCTCCGCTTGTAATGGTTTGCCTTTGGGGCGACACTATTTGTGTGCGGAATGTTTGCCTTTATTGTAGGTTAGGTAACGATGGCGTTACTGGAGTCTGATTACAGTTTGCTTTTTGTGCCGATTATGCGTATTTAAATTGTTTGGGGATTCGTGGCGACATAAATTATTTGATGCATTTCTTCCGTTTTGTTTAGATTCAGCGAATGGAAATTAATATTTGGCGCCAGGCTAACTGAAAATTGCGGAAGAAGGGTTAAGGGGTTAGGGTTAGCAAACTGCAACTTCGTTGTTGTCATCAGTATGTTTTCGTAATAAAGTGCAAGCTTTTAGATAAATTTAAATTATCCCAAGACTTTTACACTAAACTACATGATCTATCATAAAATTTAGGGTTTTTCAGTTTGTAGAAAACACAACTGACTCATGCCCAGAAGGCTCATTGCAAAAAGATAAAAATGCCAGGTTTGGAGGCTATGAGTTTTAAAAGAGACAGGCATTGCGAAACTATCCAAATAGTGAGAGATTACAATAAAAGAAATTAAAGAATAATTTTTGATGTATGAATAAAATTCGATGCAGAAAAGGCTTTTGAACTTTTGAAATAATTTAATTTTTAAACAGTTTTTCAATGCTGCGAATTAAATAATTTATCATTAAAATGCAACGCACATTGCTGTGACATTCTGCCAACATACAAAATTGCTTTTATCATGCAATCCATTAAAAATACACACCACGCCTCCACGCTTGCCACATCCCAACTCACAGCTCAGCATGCTACGCCTCAGTAATGCCGGAAAAACTCCCAAGCAAACATTTACATTTTCCAAAAAAATGTTAACTACTTGGAATATTTTCTTGACTACGATGAACTCGCGCTGTCGAACCGTGCTGCTCATCCATCATTAAGGCGCACATTTTAATATAGCGCACGATTAGCGGGCAAGGAGCCGTGGCGTGGAAGACAAGAGAATATGCGAAAAGGCAAAAGACACCGGCAAATATTTTAATTTAAATTGCCAAAATGCACTTGAAAATTTCTCGTCGAGTGCAAAAGCGCAACTCATGCTGGCAACAGCAAAAAATTACTCAAGAAGCAGGACAAGAACAACAAGTTGAAGGACATGAGCAAGGATGAGTGAAAAAAAATGAAGTTAACAAAAAAGTGGCAGAAATTGTTTGAAAACCTTTACCGATGACGCGCGCAGAGCAGAAAACTTTGTCTGAAAGTTCACTACTGCAGAGGCGTTCTCGCTCCCGCTCTCTCTCACTAAAGAGAATGTTGATAGGAACTTTCTTGTTAATAGAAAATTTAAATACAGTTACACAAGGCACGAAGGTATGAAAAAAACTAAAAAGACATACAAAAAATAGTCTGAATTAGCAGTGAACACAAGAAGAAGAAGAAGAAACGCTGAGGAGTCATGAGGATTGATCTGTTAGCAATGGCAAAGTGTTTAAAAACCCGCAAGACAACTTCCTTCGGCGCCTAAGTGAGATCCAACGGTGCATGGCCCAGGGCTGTCGGTGCAGCAGGCGGCACTACACGAGCATGCGAAAGGTTAAAAGTTGCCGTTTAAGTTTCGCAAGAACTTCATCTTCTTGAAGTTCAACTTTGGCTTGTCGATTCGATTTTTTACTTGGCAAAGTCAGTGGTCAGAAAATGTTGAATAGTTCATGTGGAAAGAACATTTTGCGAAGTTGCGGCTTTGCTTCATCTTCTTCTTCTTCTTCATCGCTTAGTTTGCCAGCTGCGTTGAGTTGTGTTTGCCAACTGTGTCAGTTCGTTAATAAACTTCAAATTAGCTAAGCAAGCGAGTTTGATTGACTGCACTGCACTGAACCGAAGGGAGTAAGTAGGCACTTGGTGCATCGTGGATTGGGGATTGCGGATGGTGCAGCCTGTGCCCATGTGGGACTCATAATTGTGCAAAAACTTATTTTCGCTGAGACTTCAAGTTGAGCCTTGTGCATCACTGACAAATCTGCAATCCTGCATGTGGCTGGGTGGTTTGTTGTGTTACCTTAGTCTCGCTTAGGCAAACGTTGACTTAATTGTGCAGCAATTAAATTTAATGTGAGTTTTTCTACATCGTCGACTATTCTGCAGGTAAAGCGAAAACTAACTTGGGCGGAAAATATTTACCTAGTTGAGCCAACTGTGAGTAAAGCTTTCACTGTAATTGAACGGATATCTGAATTATATGTAGAATTGGAAATTCTATTAGAAAATTGGAAAAGGCAGATCAATAGCGCCTCGATGTCGAGAGAAATGCTTCAAATGTTTAAAAGTAATGTCTACTGCAGACTCTTGGAAACTTAAATAAATTTAAATTGCAATGTAGGAACCTCACTTGGCCTTCATCTTAAAGAAAAACCTAAAAGCTTTGTTCCACAGTATAAATAGGAATATTCCATTCAGGCAGAACTCTTCTTGTATTTCAACTTATTATCCAATGAACAACTTCTATGAGAGAGTTGCAAGTTTGTGCAACGTTTCTTGCATTGCACTTCTTGTGTCTTTTCGCGCGCTTACTTTACGCAATTGGTTACTTTGCGCTTTCGTTGGCCCCAGTGCACGTTCAAGCAATTGCGAATAATTATGCCAGAAGCGCTTTGCGCGTCCGACTTCCGCTTGTCATAGCTGCATTGTTCATTTGACATCGCTTCGCTTTTATGCTATGCTTTTGTTTGCTTCGTGAAGCTGTCAGCTAACTCCTCAAGGTCAATCGCTTGCAGACGAAGCGGCGAAGCGAACGCGAGACAAATTAAATAACATTTTCCGCTTCAGTATTTGCACTTTTCCGCGCACATTTTCCTGCTGAGTTCTGCGTGCAGTGCTAGTGTCTGTCCTTCTTGATTTCCATGAAATTTCCAGCGGCCAGTCAACGTAAATCAAGTTTAAATTAGTGACAGTTAGCCAAGGATAACGCGCATTAATGATTCATTTTGTGAAATTGAGATAAGGACACGACGCTGGCTGCGTCTTAGACTGATTATCTGGAATTTGTAAGCAATTACGTTGATGAATTTACCTAATTGGCCACTCATTGGCCCCGTGGGCGCCCTTATGCCTTTCGGAATGTGAATTTGCCAAAACTGTGTCCGCAGGTGTTCCAATTACTTGATAACCTTAACTGGCACTAACTGCTTAACCGCAGTTACTGGCTACAAATCGAATAATCTCTAAAGCCTGTGAGTGTGCTAAGGACCGCCAAGTATGATAACTCAAAGCATTTAAGTTGCAGTTGAATAATGCCATTACAGTGTTGTGCAAATAAAATTGTCGCATTAAAATGGTTACAAATAATTGTTGCCGCTTAAATTAAAATTCTAGAGAAATTAAAATAAAATATTTATCCCATAAATGTTGCAGCAGTGCAATGCTTTATTAGAGACATTAAATAATACACATACGCACTCACTTACACACACAGAGACACCAAATATTTACTAAACAAATACGCAATGGTTGCACACACACGAGCAGCAGAGTTGCCGAATTCACCACAGTAACCCAAATGCAATTAAATATTCGCAGCAAATTTATAGAATGCAAGTAATTTGTGCTCAATTTATTGCAGCCGTTGCTGCTCCCCCAAAGGGAGTTCACATATCCTGCCTGCCATCTATGTAAATTAAATGAATAATTTTCACAACACCCACATACCCCAACTCATACAGATTCCCACACTCTCTCACACACATATGGCCTAACCAGTGCCATTTCACATGGGTTAGGGCTCACAAATGCCATTTACTTAACATACTTTGTGCATTTTTGCTATTAAATCAATTGATTGGCAAAGCATGCCGCATGCTTGACAATCATAGCTGATACTTATTAGTGGAAAGCACTCATTAGATTATGTTTAAATAAGCACAATTTACTGTGTTTCATCAATAATGTGGCACTTGTACATAAATACGTAAATTGATGATAAAGAAATGCTGTGAGCCTGCGTTGTCTCTTTGGCGCCATGTATGTATGCGGCAAGTACTGTATATGAATGAACCGGGGGAGGGTGAGCTCCACGATGATCTTGCACTCTAGCTATTCCAGATATCCAAGATTCTCTCAGTAGTCTCAAGAAGAAGCAGGTAGAACATAATCTAAGAAATTTTGATTGATTGACTGCAAAATTAGACTAAAATAAAACAGAATAATACTGACACATGAGGTTTTATTATAATTGAAAGTAGATAATTTTCCTGCTTAGTGTTAAGAATATTGAAAGTCTAATCATTCGATTGGTGAGCTAATATATTAAAAAGAAAATAAAATCTAGTCAAACAGTTGTGAATATTAATTCCTTGAACGAATTCAATAAACTTCTCCAACCGCACTAAAAATTATTAAGAACTATGCCAGCAATGGAGAAGGAAATAGGAAATGAAACTCATCAATCTGTGAACTGAGGCAAACTGAATTGGTTCAAAACTGGCACAAAAACGAATAACATTCGCGTATGAAAATGCAACCCTCGCATAAATTAATTAAATCATTTCTATATGCGTCGTGTATCTGGATGAGAGCAACTTTGGCTGGCATGAGAACATGTTTAGGAATATTTAAGACGCATTGATTTTGGATTTCCCACTTCCCCATTAAGTGAAACAACAAAAGCCAACTTTTACGCACGCGTTTCATATATTGAGAAAGCAATAAATACTAAATAAAAATAGTTTCGAGAAGTTTTAGCTGCAAAGGCAGGCGATGTGGGAGGAAAGCGGAAAGCGACTCATGCCAATGTCGACAATTTGGCGACTTTTACTAAGTTAAATTTATGTGCCTCAATTACGAATGAAACCGAGACAGCAGGCAGACAATCCGACTGAGTTGGACTCAGTCCTACTTCATTTTAAGTGTCGACAGAACTCAACCCAGTTTATGTGCCAGCATGTGGGTGGGTTTCCTGCAACTTAGGTACGTACCTACTCGCATATGTAGAGGAAGTCTTCGTAACAGCCGGCGCACGACTGAGACTCATTTATTTATGCTGTTTGCTTTAGTATCTTAATTTGTGCGCCGTGGTGTGTGTGAGTGTGTGTGTGTGTGTACACATAAAGCAACTGCGAGGGCGCATGTGAGCACCCCCACGTAGCCCTTTGGCCTCTCGCATATAACTTCTTTTAGTGACTTTGACAGTTTTATAAGATTTATGTCATGCTAAATTAAAAATTACGCGCGCACTTCTTGTGCATTGTGTAGGGTTCATTTTCACTTTGTATTGCTCGCGAAACTGTTTTTGGTGTTAACATGCCCTGAAAGCCCCCGTTAAGTGCGTCACTGCGTTGGCTTTGCTCGGCTGTCATCTTATTTGGTGTTGACTGGCAACCCCAAAGGATTCGCGCTGCGCTCAGTTGTTGATGTGTTAAACCATTTAAAGGTTTAAGCTTTAATTTATTGACACTTTTAATAAACGGAAATTCAAATGATTTAACTTAAGAAACTTTGTCCTGTAGGTAGGCAGTTCTGGTTAGCTACTTTGAATATGGAGTTTGACGGTTGAGAGCTGCGTTTGACATAATATATGTAATTACATGAGCATACAGTACTGAGTTTAAGGTATCTGCTTTGTTATTTGCTTCTACATTTGCTTCATAGGATTAAAATATGCTGCAGGTTCATAAAGTCTCTATCAAGATACTAGGTAATCCTAAAAGTTGTCTTTAACATTTCTTAAATATTAATGTGGCAAATTCTTCTCTTTAAAAAATAAAAATGTGATCAATCAAGTTGAATAACACGTGTAACATGTCTAAGAATATCCAGGTATCAAACGAGTATTTTCTCCTTCTCAAAATTGTCATCGGTTTTACAAACAAAAATGTCCTTTCAATTATAAATAAACAACTTTGTATGAATTGCCTGTCCCCATGCAGCCGATCAACAATGGCATAATAAAATTAAACAAAAAAACAGTGCACCGCAACTTGAGTAAAATAAACTTATTTAATTTAGAATCAGTCTCGGTGGCACAGCAGCGAATCCGAATTTTTTATTAACTTAAAACGCCGGCAAATCGAAGTAAGTCGAATATTGATTGCCAACCGCCAGAAACTGAATTTATAGATGAAAGCAGAGTCCGTCGAATTCCCCGAAGTTTCATTACGATTTCAATAAAGTGCAATACAATTTTTGCAAGACTGAATTCACACAAAGTCGAAATTTTCTTTTGTTAGTCAAAAGAGACTTTTGTCATCTTTATTTCTATTCTGCTCTGCTCAGCTTTTCTTTTTTCTTTTGCGCTTAGCCGTTTTGCTTGTGGAAAGGCGAAGTTTTTTCTCTCTTCTTTTTTGTTAAGTTACAGCAATAGGAAATTGTAAAATTCTATAGAATTTGTTGACTTGGACTTGGAGTTTGTGGCAGAAGTGGAAAGTACAAAGGAATATGGCAACAAGTTGAAGTCATTTTACTAATTTGTTAATGTTGTATTGGGAATTTTGTAATTTGTGCACAATGCGGATTACATTTTATGGCATTGCGTACTTTCAGGCGCAGCACTGTGAGCATTTAATGCGTTAAAATGGTATGCCAAAGTTTTATTATGTTGGAGTTAATTTAGCAAGGCAATGAATTTATCGTGAATGGTCTTGAATTTATTGCACTTAATGAATATAAGTCTTGATGCGCAGCCATGCTCTAAATGGCAACATCACTTTAAAGTTGCCACTTTAAAGCAAAATTTAAATGCTTTCAACTACAGCAGGACTTATTCAGAACTCTGTTAGATACAGTTTCTAAGCCAAAAACCAACCAATAATATTGATACTGTCGAGTAAGAAAGGATTGCATGGAAATGCTGAGTTTTTCCAATTAAACCCAAAAGTTCATGCAACAGTCACCATTTCAATAACATGCCACAAAAGAAATATTGATAATCGATTATAAAAACAAATTAAAATGTAAAAATAAATATCAAACCAAACCCATTACAAAAAAAGCCAAAAAAAAAAAAAACCCTATATAACATCAAACATTTGTCGATACACGAGTGGGCGACAATCGACCCACATAAAATATGACGCCCACTGCTATGCAAAGTCAAACAAAACACACAAAGGATACGCAGCCATGGACTGAGCATATGCATGTATTTTCTTTTTACAGATTTTATTAAAACAATAAACCAGAATCCCGTTCTGCTGCTTTTGTAGTTCGGCAGCCGCATCCTTTGTGCCTCACCTCGAGCTGTCTTACGCAAGTTTATGAAATATTCAACAACATAAGATTATCTGCAGCCTGCTAATGTGCGCCTCTGCCCCGATTCGAAAGCTGTTGGTTGGTCATATTAAAAAAGGAAGAGATGTGCTCGTGTCCTGGCCGGCTTAGATGCTGTTGCTGATGCTTATTTTGTGCAACGAATGGAAAGGAAATTATTTGCCTCATGCATTTGTTGTGTGTGTGTGTGTGTGTGTGTGTGGGTTTGTGCTCCGTTTTCGGCATAAGGGTATTAAGCAATGATTTCTGTTTCAGTTCAGAAATTACGAAATCAATATGTTTGCAAGTAAACAGACAAAAATCGCTTTGTAGCTACATTTCGTACCGTTATGTTATATCTAAGCAATCATATTGCCTTCCCTCTGCGAATCTCCTTCTTTGCTTCTTTATGTTTTATTTGTTTTTTTCCGGCAATTGTTGCTGCTGTTCTAATTTGATTTTTGGCTGAGAATAAAACGATATTCTTACACATTGCTCGACAAATGGTTTTCGGCACTTTATCTTTGGTTTACTCTATTGCATTTGAATTACTTTCTGTATGCTGAATATTGAGAACATATACTCTTGATTTTTATTATTTCATTTTCACAATTCGCATTGGAGCAAAGAAAATGCTTTCCAATGCTTTTGTTCAAATATTCTTAACTAAGCAAAAATTAATATGCTGTAATCCATCTACAAAAACAAATGACCGCAAAATTTTGCAGCATTGTAATTGAATACTAAAGCACATTTCAGTACATATACCATGGAACATAAACGGCTTGATAAAATTTAGACAGGTGACAAAGTCTAGCAAAAGATAATTTAAAATAAGGTACAACTTGGACAATAAGTAACAACAATTGTGCGCTACATTAAAATATATAAGGCAGCAAAGTTTTGGAAGATCTCAAGGAATTGCTGGCATCTTGCTGATCTTAAGGGCAACGTGAATACAAAGGAAAGGAAAATATAACAGGTCATTACATAAGTCCGTAGGATAAGTAAGAAAAAAACAAAATTTTGAAAAAACTCGAATTTTTTATTCAACATAATTGACTTCGAGGGCGATACAACGAGTATAGCGATTTCCCAACTTTACGATACCACTCTCGTAGAACGATTTATCTTTTGCCTCAAAATTGGCCGCAGTTTCAACGATATCCTCATCATTCGAGCGCAATTTCTTACTGGTGAGCATTTTTTTAAGGTCTGCGAATAGCCAATAGTCGCTGGCAGCCAAATCTGGCGAATACGGTGGAGGTGGGAGCAATTCGAAGTTCACATCATGCAGTTTTGCCATTGTTCTGATTGACTTGTGACACATCAACAGTGAGCAACTTGCACACAGCTCTTTCATCTCCAAATTTTCAGTCAATATAAGGTATATAGCTCTTTTTGAAATGCCTATAATTTCACCTAGGTCACGCACCTTTAACCGGCGATCATCCAATACCATTTTGTGGATTTCCTTTACCGTTTCTGGTGTTACCGCATCATTTGGATGACCACTGCCTTCTGCATCATCGGTGTCTCTACGACCATGTTTGGAGTCAGTCATCCAAGGTTTTACTGTTTTTTCAGATGGAACGGAGTCCTTATAACACTTGAACGGTATTTTTTCCCATCAAAAAGCAGTGTAAAAATAAAACACGAAATTTTTGTTGATGCATTGTTTTGAAAATCACAAAAGTAGTGTCACTCTTAGCACAATAATTCATAAACTTATGAAAAGAATATCATGAAATTTTAACAGCTTTATTTTGATGGTTAGTACTAAATACAAATCTAATGGAAAAAATACTAGTAACGCCATCTATATGTCATCCTATGGACTTTTTGAATGAACGGACTTTTCTTATAGAGAAATAAGTTTAAGTATTGGCTAAGAGATTTATTCCACAAGTGAAATTTATAAAAGGCAAAGTTTATCGGCAATCTTCTTATCTTTGAAAATAAAAGTTTTTCTTAATAATGAAACTATAAATTAAGAAATCTGTTACATAACATCTTACTTCTCTCACCGACAGCAGGATAGCTATCACAAATAATTAATCAAAACTTGACTTGGGCTAGCAAATCTATTTCATTTTTTTTTCCTATATCTTACAAATTGTATATACAAGGTGAGTTCCAAAGTAAACAGGACTTTTAAAAAAAAGACAGAATAAATAGTTTTTTCGGCAAAATCAATTTATTTTATTCAAAATAGTCTCCTTCTGCTTTAATACAGCGTTTTGCACGGTCCAAAAGCATGTCGAACGAGTGTTTTAGCTCGTTGCCCGGTATGGCCGCCAGTATGCCGGTGCAAGCCTTTTGAATGGCCTCTACGTCTGCATAACGCTTTCCTTTCATCGGCAAATGCATTTTTCCGAAAAGGTAGAAGTCGCACGGTGCCATATCAGGTGAATACGGGGAGTGGTTGATGGTTAAAATGTGATTTTTGGTCAAATAGTCGGACACAAGCGTCGATCGATGAGACGGCGCATTATCGTGCAACAAACGCCAACTTCCATCTTCTCGCACCGATGACAAAAACATACTGACACTTAAAACGCAATAACCTCACTTCCAATAGATGAAATGTCATGAAATTTTTACTGGAAGTCGATAAACGATAGCAGATTCTAACGCACCAGTTGACATATAGATGGCGCCACTAGAGGGCGCTAGATTCAAAAAGTCCTGTTTACTTTCGAACTCACCTTGTATGCTTTCCACAGGAAGAAAGAGAAATAAAGCAAAAGAGCAGAAGAGAAACCACATTAAATGTTGAACAGCTACCACAAAAATGTTCTGCAGCTTCAGGCAGGAAATTAAGTAGAAAATTACGAAATTAACAAAGGCCATAAAAAATACAAGAAAAAATAGAAAACAAAGACAAGAATAAAAAAATAAGCAGCAGAAAATGGCAAGATACCCGCCATGCACACAATGTAATGCATTTTTGGTGCTTTTCGCTGTTTGTGCCGTTACTTTTGTTATTTTTTTTAGATTATTTCGCTCGTATTTTCGCAACACCCACAACTACAGCACAACTGCCTGGGCTGCCTTTGCTGCTTAAGAAAAATTAATTAAAAATAAACATGGCACACACTTGTACCGGGAACGTATTCGCCTAAGCCAAGACTACCCGAAAAAAGGAAAAAAGCTGAGCGAAAAAAGCATGTCGAAAAAACAGCATAGCGGAAAGAAATAAAGACTCAAGCTGGGCCACCGCCATGCAGACAAAAGCGTAGGAATTCTTTGCCACAAATCCGACTACGACTAAGCAGTGTACTAAAACAGAAAGAAATGGTCAAGCGAGAGACAAGCGAAGGCGAAGGCAAAGGCAAAGGCAAAACGAAGCGATATGAAATGGAATGAAACTAAACCAAAGCAAGGCAATGCAGAGCAAAGGAAGACCAAGAGCCAAAGCAAAACCATAGCCAAAGCCAAAGCCAGGGCAAGCCAACTTAAGCAAGGTATTGGCTCGGGTATTTAGTAATTACGTGAAAAGCAAAGCCAAGTTACGCCAAAGCATGCGGCGAGCGGGGAGTGGCGATCGGGGAGCGGCGGGTATAGGTGAAAATTGCATTTAAACATTGTTCGGCGCTTTGGTTCATAATAACGAAACACGCCCGGACACACTTCATACAACGCGCGTCCATTCATACGTACGAACATCCCATCCAAACGTGGCATTCATAATGAAAGTCATTCCCCCAAAGCGTCAACGCGCGCGTCAGTGAACATATGTGAGTCGATTTTATATACACAAACACGTGCACACACGCACACACACACACTCACTCGCACAATACACACTGAACAGCGCAATAGTCGAACGTCTACTTGTGTTTTTACACATATGTGCTTTTGCTGTTGTTATTGTTGCTGCTGTTGATGTTGCCGCGTAAGACATGAAAACTTTAATACACAAACAGGAAACAGGAAACTATTGTTTTGTGGCTTCAATTCCTCGCACTGGCAATCGCGCTGCACAGTGGCATCCGTGTATCCGACTTTGAGCATTTGTGTGGCATGTGCTGCTGTTGCTCCTATTGCTGACTGCCATTGTTCGGGCTGGGGCTGGGGCTGAAGCTGGCGTTTGCTGCTTAAGTGATTGGCAGTATAGCAGCACAGCACTCACAGCCTTAAAGGTGAGCACTGAGTGGCACGAAAGCATGATTTAAAGCCATAAAGATTAACCTCTTTTTGGGTTTGCTTAAACAAAAAGGAATGTATTAAGGCGAGCATAGGAAAAAACTAAACGAGGAAGCAACTTAACATTGCTTGTTGGTTGCTTTAAGCTGAAGCTGAAGACCCGATGACTATTCAAGCTACCTGCAGTAGATTTGTGGCTGTGTGGGCATCTTGTGTTGCTTGTTTAATCTATTCAAATACTTTTTCGCATTCTTACCTAATTCATTTGAGAAAAAGCTGTTTAAAGGTCTTAATGAATTGTGCAATTAGTTATATGCTAAGCAGCATTGCATATTCGCTACTCAGAGCAGCTTTCGTATATTTTTATAGCATTTCCTTGCTTGCCAAAGTTGCTTGGCTACTCTGAGCAGCCAACTTCCTGCCAAGTACAGTGTATAGCTTTCATATAGGGTGACTCATATAAGTCCACGAGCTGTACACCTAAGATTTCTTACGGTCTCGCTATATGCTATTCTTTATATATATATAATTTCATAATTTATCTCAGTCTACGTTGATATTTAGTTTGCGTATATATACCGAAAGTTCTGAGGTTTGGCAGCAAACATTCTGTGGCTTGGTTTTAAATTTCAATAAAAGAACTATGCAAAGCCAAAACTGCATTTAAATCAAATGCGAATCACAACGCAAAACGAAAATCTCCCAATGACCTCATAACAAATGAAAATTTCAATGAACCGACGACAGCTTCACACGTGTCCTCCCACTTGCACATGCACATGTCTGCCTACAGTGCAGAGGCAGAATTAATGAGTCATGCAACTGAGCGCCTGCTGCTCGGCTTTTGCTTTAGCTAAATGTGTAATACAGCAACAACAACAACAACAACCAACGACAACAACAATAAAATGCATCAATAAAACTTGCAGAAAACTAAATTTTCCACAACTTTTCCGCATGCTAAACACATTTTTTGCTGCTTTTGTTGTTTTTGTTGTTTTCCTCGCCGCTCTGTGACGCAGGCAAAGAAGACATGAGTGGAAAACCGCCACCGCCGTCAAGTTGTAGCAGAGAGAAGCAGCAGAAGCAGAAGCAAGCGTTAAATTTCCTTGATAAAAACTTTATTTGAACTTGACGCATGTTTGGCAGCAAACACGGCACCGCAGGAAGGAAACTTTCACGCAATCTTCAGGCCCGTGCATGCATGTGGGCCGCTACCGGGCTGCTGATTGGCGTCGCCGGGCGATGCTGCTCATTAAAATGCGCCACGTTAAGTCGCTGCCATCAACAAGCCGAGGCAAGTGGTCGGGTAAAATGGAGCAGAAGAAAGCGCAAAGAATTGCGCTGAAATCAGTTTGACATGGGATATGTGGTTAAAGTCACGTTGGCACAGCCCGCGACCCACGACCCACGACCTCGGCACGAGTTTTGCCACAACGACCGACTTGCCGACTTACCCACTTCCGACTTCCGTAGGCGAGCGACAAACGACGACAGGAACACGCCCAGGATCTGCCAGCAGCTGAAGTGGCGGCAGGGGAGATGCGACAGCGACAGCAGCAGCAGAAGGAGCAGAAATGGCAGGCGCCCAAACAAATCTTATTTAATTTGACTTTGGCACTTTTGGCGCAATTCGATTTCCATCTGACGCTTGCACACACAACCCGCCACCATCCAGCCATCACAGCTACACCCTCAAGCCACCCACGCTGGCGAGTTGCCTGCCGCGCTGCCGGCTGCGTTGCTGGCTGCTGCTTATCAGGCGCAGCTGTTGCTTCGAATTTTCAAGTGCATTTGAATGGCTTTGGCGCGAAGTGCCTGTAAAAGTGTTAAATGTCATGCAAATGGTCGCAGCTATTGGGTTCACACTCCGCGTCATGGCATCGCTATGCTCTCTTGGCAGCTTCCTTTGTCTTATGCTTCAGCATTCCCCCGCCCAACTTGTTTTTTATCTTACTTTTCCAAGGCGCAGCAGCAGTGACGTCTGGCAGACATTTTCGCGCAGCTGCGTAACATTTATTGAATTCTGAATGCCGAAGTAAAATGCTGTCGATGCTGCTTGGCTTGGGCGCCATTGTAAGTGCCAGCAAAGTGCAAATGCGCAAAAATACTGAAAATAATTTAAATTTTTTTATTTCATTTTATTTTATTTTACTTTGTACAAACATTCGCCATATGGTGCACTCTAGTTTGCTGAAGAGGAAACTGCGCCCCGGCATTGCATTGAAGCTTTCCGTTGCATTATTTACTTTTCGCTTATTTACTTTGGCCAAACTGGCGCAAGTTTTTTCAAGAGCAAGGCGAAAAAACACAGACATTGTGCTTTTTAAAAATATTTCGCTTGCATTCTTGAAACGGGGAGTGACGTACATTGCTGAGCGAGCTCCGCAGGAATTACTGTAATTTGCGAAGGATATACAAGAAACACCCGCGACGATTCAGACAGCTAAAAAGGAAACTCCATTGGCGTAGCTAAACAGCTTTGTGTATGCAGAGCCAATGCCAGAGCCAATGCCAGTTTTCCTAAGTTAAAAGGTATTGAGAAGAATCTTTCATATATCTTGGACTTATAAGTGAAAGGCATTACTTTCTGTCGACACACAACTGATGCAAACTTAAAGCAGCCACATGAGGCCATGAGAGTGCACTTCATAATCTCATGAGTGTCTCATATCACACGCTTTGGAAGCCTCTTCTCTTTATAAACTGGACATCAGCAGTTCACCCTTTTTGTCACCCTTCCAGACGTCACATGACGGCTTATGTGTGCTCACTCACTTTGTTTACCTGTGCCTGTCAACGCTATGTAAATTGCTCATATGTAAACTTTTGTAGGTCAGACTGCGTTCATTACACAGTTTTTCCAATGCTATGGTCTAGTAAGTTATGAATTATTGACAAGGGCCACTCTACGCATATGCAAAGTAACAGAGTGTTTCCTTTCCCTTAGTCTGCTTGGAGTATGTGATTATCAGGAGGCGGTTATTTATATGTTTATGCTGTGTGATTAAACAAATACGGCATTGAATGGAGCACAAAAGCAATAAGTGCTGCCTGCTGACGTGGCGGTTTACTAATCAGATTAAATAGGAAAGCAGTTGAGCAGCTGAGCAGGCCCACATGCCAATTACTGCTGTCCTGGCAGGTGCAAAGTGTGCGCACAGGATGTGCAGAAGCACACACCTTCCTGCTAAACAGGCGCAACATGACAGCGGCAAATTTACCCGGCGTTGTTTCCTTGATATATAATGGGCACAAAGTGACTTGGCGATACGTTAATAGAGCCAGGATAAATACAAATAAAAACTAAAAAATTGAATATTTGTTCTGAAGTTACGGCGTTCAGGTAGAGATCTATGTATATATAAATATATTTTTCAATGCAGACTCTTATATATACCCCAACTAACCCATAAAGTCAGTCTATCTCAATAAGGATGAATAAAGTTTATAGTAGCCAATGCTCAGGAGCTCGCGCCCAACGTTATAGCAAGGAATTCCAAGACACATCAGCAGCCACCACAGCGCTGCCAGAAAAACTCCTGCCATGAATTTGAAATTGATATGCTTACAGCTTTTAGCTAATTTTACGGCATTTCATTTTGCTTCCTCTTTCTCTCTCTCTTTTCATATGAGTATTTTACAGAAAACTTGCGCAAAGTCTAAATTGAATTTTGCAGCAAAATTATGCTACACTTGCCTTGCCCTCTTCTCATGCTTGTATACATATAAATGATTTTCTTTTTTTTTATTTTCCTTTTGATTGCCTGCTACGTGTCATTGTTGTGCTTTGGCTTGTTTATCTCTCAAGGCGACGCACGTCGTCTGCTTTTGTGGCATATTAATTTCATTTATTTTGATTTGTTGACGTCGTGTTGAAAAGTTTTTTATTTTTAGGAATGGCAGTAAATGGCAAACATGCTCACAGGCAGCCAGCAGTAGACACCCAACAGCAGCCACCAGCCTCCTCTCAAGGGCAAACGAGGAGTTCATGTGTGTGTGCCAAGTGAACTTTTACATGCTAATAGAAATTCTCGCCAACAACATGTGCTGCATATGCACATGTATGAGGCGAAACTTGAGCGCGTGTTGTTTCTTTTTAATTTTGCACATTGCCTGCTCTGGGATTTAATATTCTCTATTATTTTCTCTCTTGTTGCATGCTTTCCATAAATGCTTAATAAAGCAATATGCACTCATTAAGTTTTTATTATAAGTATTCTATTCGTAGACTGGCACGAGTGTCAGAAATCAGACTCATGCACGTCTTACATCCACATGCGGCAGGCAAGAGGCAACAGCCTGCAACCAGCAGTCAGCACCAGCGCGCCGCCAAGCCAAAGCCAAGCAATTGTGAAAAAAGTGTTGCCTGCATTTAGGCGCCAATTATGCCTGGCTGCCTGCTGCATTGGCCCGGCTTAAATTGAACACAATTAAAACAGTTAACTTAAATTAAATCAGCTCAGAAAAAACACGAATGGTTAAATATTTCGCATACAAAAAATATATAGTTGCCTTATATTGCTTAAACCAGAATCGATTTGTCCAACTGTCGCAACAATAGGAATCAAATTAGTTTTGCTCGCACACAAACAGTTTTTCATTTAATTGAAAGTGCCACAATAATTGTTATTGTCAATCGTTGCACATATGCATGTGTATGTCTGCATGTGTGCGTGTGTGTGTTGCTATAAAACATAAGTAAATAAATTGAAATGAATAAATAAACATTCGCGCCAGCATAATTATCGCGGCATCGGCATGCGTCTGGCGGTCATTGTAGTTGACATGAAAATAAAATGAAAATTCATTTCATTTTCCAACGCTTTCCTTGTTTGCTTTTCGTTTTCAATTTAACTCGCTCTGCCAACTTGCATGCCACTGCACTGAAATAAACGCAAACCCCAAAGCGCAAACGCAAACGCATTTCAATGCACTTTAATATGCATTTTAATAACAATTTTTTTTTGTTTCCTTTTTTTTCTGGTTTTTCATTATCCATTGTCGCTACGTTTCGTTTGCGTGTATTGGCAAAAATGTGTTATTATGTTATTTATTTTGTTTTGTTAATGCAAATATTTTAAATGAAAATTCATTAACTTTGCTATGCACAGCGTTCTTTCACAGCTTTCGTTGTTGTTATTTCGTCGTCTTGTTCATTGTATGTCCCGCGGTAGGCAGTAATAAAATAAAGTGCATTAAAATATAATTTCATTAAAATTAATAATAAATCATAATAAATTCTTATTGGCATACATTATCGCGCACAGTCGGAGTTCAAATTGCAACTTGAACATGTGCGCATGTGTGTGTGCGCCTGCGTGTGTGTGTGCGCGCGACATAAATCTGTGCTGTACATGCTTTTAATGAAGCTTGCAACAAGCAACAAAAACAACAACAACGCTTCCACATGCATGCTTACTTACAATTTGCGGCATTTACGTGCCGTGTTAATATCCACCGGCTGGGGCATTCCATGCAATAATCTGCGTTTAAGCAGCATATACCACACACTAATGCCAAATCGCATTAAAAATTAATTAGCATGAATAGTCTTTTTTTTTTTCTGGAACCTTCATTGCTGTAGCATTTTTTGTTTTTTAAACTGAATGTGTTCTGCGTTTTAAAGTTTTATTTTAATAGCGCATCGCAGAAAAAACTAAAGAAAAAAACATGAGTTTAAAATTTAAATGATTAACAATTTTTTTATATAAAGACTGGGGTTTCCAAAAATAAAAAAGACTAAAGACATGGGTCTTGTGTCTGAAATTCTTGAATAACCTTTGCTAAGTACTCCTACTCCAGCAGAAACTGAAATGGAAATTAGTTTTTTTTTTTAATGCTCTTTTTTATGCCCTAAATGTTGGTATAAATTATGTATATTAAAATTTCAGGACCTGTGCCTAAATATAAGAAAATTGTAACAGTGAGTATTGAGGAATATGTATTGCACTTCATCGTTTTCTTAGGCATGTCCCATGCACTACATGAATTGTTATGTTGCTGCGTGCTGCCATTATGTATGCTCACGGTTCGGTTCGTAAATATTAATAATAATTATTAACTATTTGCCAGCGTTATGGCAACAATGCCGTCGCTTGATCACGAAACCTCCGGGTGGCCGCACAGAGCACATAGCAGCGCAGCCTGCACGCGGCTACCTGCCGCTAAGGTACGCTAAGGATAATGCAGCTGTTCGCATGCTCGCATTCACGGCATTAATTAGAAAGTCTTTTTTAAAGCCAGCAGCAGCCACAGCCACAATAGCAGCAGCAGCAGCAACTGCAACTTTTCCAATGCTGCTTAAATGCACATTCATTTTTATGCAATGCTCGTGTCTGCAGTTGGCATCTCTTAGCCACAGAACAAGTGAAATTCCTAGCATTCCATTACATTTAATAAATTTTATCTTTTTTTTTTCACTGTGCATAAAAGTAACGTTAATGATACGCAAAGCAGCTCACAACAAAGTTTAATTAAACAATTTACTTAAGCTGCTTTAATGCATTTAATGGCTATCGAAATTTTATGGCTTATTGAACACGTTTTAACTGTGCGAATCAATCATATTCTGACAGCCGGTTCATGTTACCAAATCTGTGGCATAAGAGAGAGTGCACAGATTTTATGTCTTTATCAAGATGGAGCACAATTTATTATGTTTAGTTATTATGTATAGAATTGCATGCGGATATAGTCAATCAATTTATCATCATCGCATAGAAGCAGCGCTGGAGGTATGTCCTGAAATGAGACTCAGATAGCTCTTTAATTTGAGTCACTTCTGCACAACTCGTCGCGGCCTTATGGTTTAAAGTATACGTTAATGTAACTGCAATCAAGTTAATCAAGTAATTATTACTAAATAAAACAATTGCTGTAGTTCCCTATTTGAGTTTATTGTAATATCTCTCAGGCATTAAGCCTGATGGTCATAATAAAGGGTGGAGTTTACTCAACGATTCCTCATGTGTAAGGTACAAGGTTCGAAACGTATTGGAAGTTTTCACCTTGACTATGTTTTGAGAAGTGGCTTCCTGATTGGCAGAAAGAGACATTCAGGATCTACTGGAAGGTCCCTTTATAGTCATACACATATGTATAGTTACGAAAAAATATCCGGGATGCATCTGGAAGGGTTCCCTTGATATTATTTAGGCAACAAGACTGATCATACGCTTTTTTGTTTGCAAAATATGACCTATTTGATGACAGACTTATGAGCTTACAGGCGAACTACAATCTCGGTAAAGTCTCACGCTCCTTAAATACAATGAACACAAAGTACCTGAAATTAATAAAATTTGCTAAAGTACCTCCGATCATTAAACAGTCAGGCTAATGCCTTCACAATTCACTAAGTGTACTCCCAATGTCACTGGACAAACATCTTAATTACAATTTAAATATTGCTGCTGATCTAGCGCACAAATCAGGCAATCTCACAAATGTCTATTACACTTTGGCTATCTGGAGAACTGGAGAAAAACACTTGACATAATGAACACTAATTTGGCAAAAATCAAACTGTAATTAAATGTCAATTTCCAGTCAAAACATTTAGGCGCATTTATGTGCGCATGTATATAAGCATGTATACGGTATATGGATGTTTATATTATGTGCTACGAATTATTTGAACACGCAGACAAACGATTGTCGCCTTGAAACATGCAACAAATCAAATATGACACAGCAACAGCACAACAACAACAACAACAGAGCAAGCGGGAGCACTGGAAGAGGGACACGAAACGAGAATACAAATGAAGCCATAATCAGTGTCACAAATCGTATGATGAAGGCAAAGCGAAGGAGCGAAAAGCAAAGCAAATCAAAGGCATTGCCGCAACACAGACGCATGAATTGCGATTAAACGTCAAGGCTGGAAATTGTAGTTATTAAAATTAAATCAAGTGCAGGTTGTTTCTTTTATTTATTTATTTGTCGTTTTAGCTGCTCTGTGGTTCGGTTTTGTTTTGTTTCGTTTTGTTTATTTTATTTCATTTGTTGTTTACTTTGCGATTGCTTAACCACACAGCCAAGCCGAGAAAGGAAAGCAAAGCAAAATAAAACAACAAAAAAGGCCTAATTAGGGATTTGTGCGGCGCGCGTGGGTAGTTTGTACTTTACTAGCTACAAACCGACTGAGACAGAGACACAACCAGAGACAGAGACGGGCGTGTGGTTTTGCGCGTGCACAGATTGTTATCGAGCGTGTTAAACATATGAATGAAGCACACACTCAGCAACGCTTTGTAATAAAAGGTTAATAAACATTTTATGCGTTTGCCGGCAACGCAATTCGAGGCGCGCAGGCACACAGGTGCGCTCTGGCACACTCGCGGCATCTCAGCTGGGCGTGTCGCAGCCACGCAGCCACCGCAATGCCTTTGGGGCCGTCGTTTGCTAGTTTAGCAATTCCATTAGCGCATTTAAAATAGAATGTGGCTGCCTATCTTTATTTTCATTTAATGTTAGTTCTCATTTGGAAACGTTTCGTAACATAAGCTGCAACCATTACCGAAACCCTAAATGTCATGAACCACTAAGTTGAACTTCACTAAGCAGCCAATATCTTAGACCTTAAAACGGGTTTGAAAAATAAAAAGCCAATAGTTAAAGTGCAGTCTTCTACATAGTTGAGATTTTAAGATTTTGATAAAAAATACAAGAGAAAGTCAATTGAATATTTATAGAACTTGCTTAGAATTTATTTGTCAACATATTCTCATTTCAGTTCTATAAATTGAACTTAACCTTTTACCAAATTTATTGCTGCATTCTATATCGAAAAAAATAAAATAAAATAAGGAGCGGCATTGTATGCCTTCTTTTCATTAAGTAAACCAAACTTCCGTAAATAATTTTTTCTATTTACGTTACTTTCACATCATGTCGTTCCTTCGCGTAAAATATTGAATAAAATTGAAGCACTTAGTCACTCTGCAAATATGCGATCCGCAGCAAATACGCTACTGACATGCCTCAGAGTCATGGGCTAAAATGTTACGAGTATTTGCTCTATAATTTATTTTGCGTGGGGGGCTTCGAATTCGTGTAAGCGCTCGACCACATTTTGTCAAACTAACACATCATTTTCCGGTGCATGCAGTTAGGCGCCGGGGCAAATTTTATGCAACCGACAGCCAAAGTACACATGAGCAGAAATTGCACATTTTATTTAAAATTACTTCCGGTTATTATGCAAAACCTGGCATACAATGTTTTCATTAAAATCGCCACCATGTTTTTTTATTATTATTTTATTAGCCTTTTCTTTAAAGCAAAGAAGAAAACTTTAAAATATTTTTCGCCTTGCATTTTGTAAGCTTCAATTGCTTAGGAAGTAAGTGCAAAATAAATTTTGGGCAAAAAATTTGCAATGCACTTTCGCTTTGGCTTTGGCTGTCGCCGAAAGCCAAATGGGTCCGGCCGCTGCTGTTTGTCAATGGGCTTTTTCCGCCTTTTTAGTTACAATTTTAGTTAAACTATAAAACTTGCCGCTCTTGCTTTTTGGCATTTTATTTTCTTTTTCATAAAAGCTGAGTTTAGTTTGAGTTTTCATGCATTTTACAAATTGTCAATCGAGCAATGCGCGCAACACAGCAAAACACACAAAAAAAGGGCGAAAAAAGGAAAAAAAAAATAAAGGGCAACCAAAGCGAGAAGCCAACAACAAATATGACAAATCGGTGAAAATGTTTTTTTGGGCGACAGAAACAAAAACCCGAAAACAAATCAAACCATAACACCCGTTCTTTGTCTGTCTGAATGTCTGTCTGTGTGTCTGTCTGCTTGGCAGTTCTGCTGCCAGCATGTGGGACTGCTTGGCTGCTCGAGTGCTCGTCTGTGTGTCTGTCGGTTGTTTGCCTTGCTGGCGCCCTCACAGCGACGCTCTGTCATAGCCGCAATTCGCCAAAATACGAAAATAGTTCTTGGGGACAAATTCATCGAATTGCAAATTCAATAATGGTTTGGATTTTTGTTATGATGCTTCTTGTGTTGCTGCCATGCTCTACTCTTCTTCTTCTTCTTCTCCTTGTAGTTGTTGTTGTTGATTAGTTGTTGTTATACGTCGCTTTATTCATATTTTGCACGCTGCTATTGATTTCGCTGTTAGTTAAGTATGCCATTTCTTCGATTTCTTCGATTTGTTCGATCGCCTCGTCTCGCCCCGCCTCGTCCCGTTTCATTTCATGTCGTCGCTTATGAGAAGTGGTTTTCGTTTTCATCTTTTATTTTTTTTTTCCCACCCACACCGTTGTTAGCCTCCTGCTTGACTACATTTTGGTTTCATATTTGCCAATTCGCTTCGTTTCTTCTGCTATTTGTAGCTTTTTGGTTAAAGTTTTTTCACTACTTTTTTCATTCGTTCTTTTTTTTTGTGTTTGTGTATGTTCGATTGTGTCAGCGTGTTTTTTAGTTGAACGCTCGACTGGTTGGTGGTACCGAATAATGCTTCAACATAATACGCAAAAGTATGTCTCGAGTGCGCGTCCGTATTGCTCAAAAATAGAATCACAAAAATATGGTACCGTGGTAATTGGTTTGGCAATATATATTCGATTGGTTTTTAAATTATGCGTGAAGTGGCATTTCATATTCGTGGCGGTGTGCCGAGTTGAATACAGTTTAGCCAGATATGGCTTTAATTGGAAGTTGGCTTTCATTCGCCTGGTTTCGGTTTGGCTCGAGAGTTGCCATTTGCAAATACGCAATTTATGTGCATAACTTGCGAATCTTCAAATTCAAATGCAGAGGAATGCAGACTTCATTTATATATTCGATTTCCTGTCTGCAGCGATCTGAGTGGGAAAGGGCTGCAGTTGCTCTTGCATTTATATGAGGCTATCATAAAAAAGCATGAAAAAAGCAAAATGCCATTGTGTGATATAATTGCAAATCTTTGTTGAGAAAGCTTTGCTCAGCAAACTGTTTTTCCCAACCTGAAATTTGTAGTACAATATTTAAATAAAACTAAGTGTGGGTAGGGAAAATGAATCTTTAATTTAAATAGACACAAAATATTCTAGGAAGCTGCGCACTTTTATAAAGGCAACAACAAAAACTGAGCAAAGTTTACTTACTTCTGCAATATAACAAAAGAAAAACTTAAAAGATTATGAATGTTTATCTCTTATCTGCCACAAAGCCAATTCCTGCAGAACATTCGTTGGAATGGGCAACAAGAGAACAATTCATTTTACTGCTGTCACATGAACTGAACGTTAAGATATAAGTTCTTGTACAAAAGTTTATTTTGCTGCAAGTAATAAAAATAAAGTTATCCTTTTTTTCATTTTTATATTGTTGTTATGTTCATGGGCCATATTTGTGCCTTCTGTATATGACGAAGCAAGCTTAGAAGATTTATGGATTTACTGTTATCGAAAAGGCTTTTACATACATGGCACAAAATAGTTGACTAAAGTGGATAAGGAAGTGTAAGATCTGAACCCTCTATATACTTCACAGAAACTTTTTCATGGTGCGGGTCAACTTCAGAGAAAACGTCTGCTTATAGAGTACCTCAATGTAGAAACAGTTTTGTAAAAGTGTTGTCCAGCTCTGCGCTTACAACGGTATCCAAGCACAAACTGATAAGATTAGAAATGAAATCGTTCGCAGTAGGAAGTCTTCAAACAGCCACCTTTTTCTTTTGACAATATTTAAATAAAAACTTAACTCCTGCAGTATAGAAAATAGTTACAACAAGCATAAAAAAACACCAAAATAAATAAATAAAACGCAAATTGCAAAATTAATTCGTAATTTGACTTTGATTCACAGACATAAATCGCAAACCGCTCAAGAGAGAAAAGTTAACCTCAATCGAACTTAAATTTACGGATTTATTCAATAAATCACAAGACTCGTCTGTGCCTTCATCACAGCCAACCGCCTTCTGCCAAACTGCTGCCTGCTGCCGTCTGCCGACTACCTGCTGTTGCCTGCTGTCGGCTGTCTGCTGTCGGTCTGCATGCAAGGACACGCAAATTTACATAGACTAGACTAGACTAGACTTGCCTAGACGAGCCAGCGGGCGGACAGACAATGCTGATTTAAATTCAATATGCAGCTTAACACTTGCGAATATACGAAAATACGTTGAGGAATTCCTAAGCTATCCGAGATGGCTTGAGATAATATTATTGAGATGAAGTGACAGCTGTCAATAAATCGCACCATTGTTGCTACCAACTAAGGAATGTGGCAAGTATTTCCGAATGCTGAAATATTTAGCTATTCTTGTTTATTTTACTTACATTTTTATTTTTTCTATTATTCAGCATTTATTGACCATCACTTTGACTAGTTACAATTTAAATATCTATTAATCATCAAACAGTTAGTGTCTGTTTTTTCATACTGACCAATAAGAGTTAAATTTGAAGCTACAAAAATTGTTCGTTGTGGAAAAAAATTCTCCAAAATGTGGAAGGATAATTTCGTATTGGATAGAGTTTCGTTGTATTTAACTTTTGGTGCAGTTTAATATAATATCCGTTGATACTTTGAATCCCCAACTTGGGTTTGATTAAATGTGCAAAATATAGCACGGTGGGCCTTAAAGCGTTAATGCGTGAGTGCATTTTTATCAGCAACGTTGGTTCGCGTGCGTGTCGTGTCACATTTGTCAGCCCTGGAGTAGGCGTCAAAAGCATGTGTTGTGCATGCGCTGCTATCCGTTGCTATCCGCTCCATCTGCACGCCTTGTGTCAAGCTGATAAATGTCTGTTACGTTTAAGCCAGGCACGAGAAGGATGTGCCTTTCCTTGTTTTTTTGTTTCTTTTTTTATGTTTTTGCTTTTTTCATACGTAACCAACTTTTGCGTTGGCATTTACTTTCTGTTTTTTGTTTTTTTTTGTTTTTGACGCTTTCAAACGCTTATTGAATGTCGAAGCTTAAAAGTTTTACAAGCTGTGGGCGTTCCGCTGCGTCCTTCTTCAAAAGTATTTATTTTTTTCCGATGTGACACAAAGTGTAATAAAAATGTTTAAAATGTTTTTTGTCGCTTTTATTGGATTGCTCTCTTGTCTTTTTTGCACGTGATCAGTTTAACTCGGACATTAACTCCAAACTATAAATTCGATAATAGCCGCAGTTACATATGTGGAGCAGTGAATACATATAAAATATAAAACTTTCTATCTTTAAGTGAGCAAAGTGGAATTAAAAAATCGATAAGGGAATTTCTTATTGGTTGAGTATGACAGCTAGGGAATATTTGAAGATTTTACAGTTGTGCCAACAGAGGATTGACTAACAACTGTGATATCAGAAACTATGACGGTCTCAACTTAAGTCAAAAAGATTCCCGACTAGAGATGCGCAAGTACTTCTACACCCTAAATCTGCTTCTCCTGCACATTATACGAGTCGCTCTCATGACTATTGTACACCGACATTTCAGCTCAATTCGTTTCTAGAACTCTTTGAAGAGACTTCATGTGATCACTAAAATTTTCAGCTTTATCTGTACTGCCAGATATTGGTTTAAATACAGAAGCGAAAGAAAAAAATGTACATATATATTTTATTATATCCTTACATTGTGGCTAAAATATAAAATATAAAATCTCTACACAATTTATTCAACAAAGGCATATTTAGAAAAGTTTCAAATAAATTGTGTAAAAGTCATTAAATATTTTATTTTAAAGCTTAAACCGAAATCCAAACCGAATTCGGCTTCTAATAAATTGCTTTGCAACCACAAAAGAATATTTTAACCTATCAAAACAAAAACGGATTGCAAAATAAAATTGAAAACAGAAAAAAGCAAAACCCTCCGCCAATGCACCCCTTTGGCAGGCAACTCCCACACGGTGAGAAATTATTTCTGACAGCGAATTTATGCGCTTTAAATTTCAATAAAACTAATGAATATAAATTGCATTCCATTACAACGCATGCAGCGTAGCACGCGAATAGCTTCGCCTGTGTGCATGTGTGTGTAGGAGTAGATCAGCAGGACATAAATTTAATTACCGCTAATTAGCATTTCTGCCATAAATAATCGCAATTACAATTAATGTACATAAATGTTATTGTATGAATGTTATTAATTTTTTTCTTAATTATTTCTAAGTATTATAAAGCGAATTTCGCTAAAATACATTGACTATATTAATTATAATTTTATTTCTGACATAAATTTTTATTAGTTTGTTATTGTTTTGTGTTTTTTGGTCAACGGATTTGAGGCAAATATGTTAATAAAACTTACTTTTTAAATGCTTGCTCTGATTTACGTGTTTGTTGTTTTTGTTGTTGTTTTTAATAATAAATCATAAAAATAATAATGCAAATAATTAAACTCTTTTTTATACCTAAATGCAAAGCATATTTTTAAATGACATATTTGATTTAAATTGCCAGGATTAGTTTAGTTATTAAAAAATGTTTGCTTTGCACGAATTACTCATTTTTTAAAATGAATTGCTGCAAAAATTGCTACAAAAATCATATATAATAAAGTGTCATTTTTTAAAATTAAAAACAGTATGGATTTGAAATATAATTAATAATTAATTGACGAGGCATGTCATAGCAACTGCAAACCAAGATTACTGCAGTAGGCTGCAAGGATAATATGGAAAGCTGCTCTGGCCGCAGCCGTGAAGTCTCCTGCGACTTATTGAAGCTTTGATCTGCATTGTGGATCTTTATGTTATCCAAATGTGACTAATATTCGCCAATTAGATTTCTCAAGACTACGTTTTTTTAGGTAAGGTTGAGTGCAATTAGCAAGGCGCATAAATAATGGCATAGAAATGCAATAACATGATGACATCAACATCGTCAACATTTCGATGTCATAATATTTTGCAAATATTGTGTCAAAGCTCAGCAATTTCCAATATTTTGCCGCACTAACTTTTCATAAGCTCAAACAGCAATCAGCAACATGAACTAATTGCTCGAAAAAATATCACAACATCTATCGAATGGCATAAATATTTTATGTTTTAATTGATGCCACTTGAAATCTAAGTTCCGTGTCACGCTGATTGATTGAAGCCACTCAATCGACACTTGACTTTAGCAACACCAACAACAACAGTAACAACAGCAACATCTACAGATACACAACACACAGCAGCAGCAACAGCAGCCCCTACTTCTGCACGCCTGAGCCTATACCAGCACACAGACCCACATTGCCTCAGCTGCTGGCATTTCGGCATGACTCAAGCAAAAATCATGGCTCTGTGGCAGTCTTTTTTTCTTCTCTACTTTATTCAACTGTGTTCATATGTGCATGTGTGAAAGTGTTTGTGTATCTGCGTGTGTGTGTTTGTGTCCCTGCCATGCGATACACATAATTGCAGTTAATTGAGCCAAATTGTTGCTTCAATATGCGACAATTGCAAAATATCAAATGGTTTGCGCTGGAATTGCCAATCAAATTTTGATTGACAATATTGGAAAAAACGAGACGCAAGCAATCGGAAGCTACAAAATAAATAAAAAAAAAATAAGAAAAACAAAAATAAACAAAATTCTTGTAAATACCAAAGCGACAAAATGAATAGCAAAACGATTAAACCTGGCAAAGTGTGGCAACAATTTTAAGTGTTTACTTAGTTGAGAGGCTGACAAGCATCCTAACTAGGATAAGGACACTGCAGCGACGAGGCACTGCAAGACAGTTTACTTAGAGCAGATTATTCTTAAAGCTTGATGTAGTCACTATTTATTATTTCATACGTGTTGGCCTCATGCCCCTCTAGAGTAAATGTGCAAGCTGCCAGAGCTGGCAAAGCCATAACAGCAGACTAGCTTAGAATACGCTGCCAAAAGACGCCAATAATGCTTTGTTTGCATGTAGAAGATTTCAAAACCATGTATTTTGTTTTATTTTGCAATTTTTATGTTAAAATTTCCACAAATAGGCTTGGGGGAATTAAAAATTAAATTGCACAAATAAGTCGTCGATTCGCTCCAAGCAAGCAAATGTAAGCTTGTGCCAAACTCTAAACATGCCAAGCGCGAACGAGAAGGGAATATCATGATAATTATAACTTGCATACAAACCGTTAAGGATACTTCTATGCTGTTCGATCGCTGCGACAACAAACACAACAGCAAACAACAATAACAAGTAGAGGAGCTTGTTGTGGCACACAAATGCCAACATTGTTAAATTCCCCTAACTGCGCTGAAAAGTATGCAACACAAAAATTAGCATATTACAGCGACACTTGAGGCTCGGCGCGGGCATTGGCAACAGAGCAGCGCAGAGCAAACTCCGACGCACACTCAAACGCATGCAAATAGGTTAAGCATACGCAAACACACTTCACTTTGTTGTTGTGTGTCACACTTGTTTTTCTTGTTGTTGCTGTTGGTGTTGTTGTTGTTTGTAGTTGTTGTTATTATCATTATAGTCATCATACTTATTATTATTGTTGCTGTTGTTGTTTGTCGAGCTGCTGACATTTTAAATCCACGTAAATTACATTATTTAAGTCGCTTTACATACCCTCACCCACACACACATACACACACACACACACAAACACAGATAGGCACACACAGAGAGAGAGACACCGAGTCCGTGTGGCAGTTTGCTTTTCTTTTTACTTTGGCGCATTGTTTACGTATGTAATTGTTACGTGTTGAGGCGATTTTGTTATAAGCTTTGCTACACTGCCACCGCAGTCCCAGCCCCAGCCGCAGCCTCAGTCGCAGCCGCAGCCGCAGCCGTGGCCCCTGACGCGTCGCTACTCGACAGAGAACTCAGCAGAACTTCAACAAGCGTCGAAGGCAACTGAGCGTGCCAAGTGAAGTGCGTCGAAGTGAGCCGAAGAGAAAACACTCCAACACTCAAACACTCAACGTGTGTACCAACGTCGTCATCGTCAGCGTCCTCAGCGTCATCAGCGTCGACGTCGGCTGCGGCTTCGTCGGCGAGTGCTGCCACAAGTGTTTGTTCCGTTGCGCTAAGCAGACATCTGCCGTTCGTTCACTTCACGTCTTTGCACACATTTTGCGTTTTTGCTTTTGCTTCTGCTTTACTTTTTCACTTGTTTTCCTTCTTTTTTTTTTTGTTTTGTATTGTTTCGTTTTTGTTTTGTTTTTTTTTTTAATATTTTTTTTTTGTATTACTGTTCTGCTGCAGAATGTGAACGTGAACGTGAGCGTGAGCGTGCTGAGGCAGGCAGTGAAGTCAGGCAATGCGTAAGCTACAAACGGAAACGGAAATGCGCGTGCAAACTTTGTTACGCTTTCCTTAAGCAAACACTGTGAAAAGTCAGCACAGCAACAACAGCAACAACAACAATAGCAACCATAATAGCAATAAAAGAGAAAGCAGCAGCATGCCAAAAGTAAAACAGAAGAAGAAGTGAAAGTAAAACACAAACGCAAATAAATTAAGTGTAATTAATTTCATTTGTAAATATGTTAAGTTATTTATTTTGAAATGGAAATGTGTTTTGCTTCACTCCCTCTTCCCCTCGCCATCATTCTTGCTTTCCCTCGTGTGGCAGCTACCTTTTGCTTTGCTCTGCTCTGCTCAGCTTTTTCTTGGCTCTGCTTCGCCTGGTCTCGCTTTGTTTTCTGCTATTGTGAATTTATTTGCCGTTTTGCTGCTGTCTAAATTGTCAGTCTTTCAGATTGGCCCAAATGGCAGCAGCTGCTTTGAAGAAATTATGTAAATATGGTGTCAGCAATTTATGTTCGTGTTTGCCCACTTTAAGTTGGGTTAAGTGTTGCCAGCCTCTGTCTGCCTCCGTCTGCCTGTCTTTTCCTGCCGCTGCTTGCCTGTTGAGTGCACCTTCAGTTGTGTAAATAATTTTGAATTTATTTGATTTAATATTGCTGAACATTAAATTATACACTCACTCTAAGTAGACGCGAATCTGTTTAATTTAATTATTCTAATTATTAAATCAACAGTGTGCCATGTTGCAAATAAATCCTGCTAAAATCTGGCCTGTCGCAGTATAGAGAAATAATGCGTAAAGGATTGCTAAGTTTTAAATTTGTTGTCACGACAGATTTGATGACAATTGCGCATAAATACAGTTTGGATTTGTTGCTTCCAATATGGCAAGTCAACCAACACAAATCGTCTATTTCAAAGTAATTGACTAATGCTGATGTTTATAGCTCAAATGACTGCAGCAAGGAGGGAAAATCCGCACTTGTGTAGGTGTGAAAAAGCTCACAATTTCCACTCCTCAGCGCACTGTGTCGATCATGGCAGCAGTCGTGTCAGCAGTTTGTCATTTAACTATATCAGGCTGCTACCAGTGACTACGTTTTCACAGGAAATTCTGATTGGGATCAGCTTAGCGCCATTTTAACACTTATGCGCTGTAGCAGCTGATCTATATAAAAATATACACATACATATATAATCTCAGTTATTTGTTATATTTTTTCGCTAGAACTTTGCACAAAGGATTCTTAGTAATCACGCTGCAAATGTAATCAAAGGTTGCAATCAGCCCAGGATGAATATTAAAACATTTCTATAAATGTAAAAAAAAAAAAAACAAGAAAACAGCTGCCATGGCATGAAATCTTTTTGCATTTCTTTGAAAATTGTTTGCCTATTTATTTGCGATTTTGACTTCCTGGCAATCATTCAGCAAAAAAGGAAAAAAAAAAAAAGAAAAAAGGCAACAAAACTCTGCTGTCTGTATTTAAGCAGATTGGCAAACAAATGTTGAAAGAAGTAGAGAAAAAATTGTGCAAGTGAAATGTTGATTTCGCGCAAATATTGACGATTCGGCGCCTTTTTCCGTTTTTCGCTTTTCCACCGATTTTCTTTGGTGTTTTTACGCGTCTAAGCAATTGCAACAATAACAACAACAACAACAGCAGCAGCAGCAGAGAAAAACCGGCAACGGCAACGCACACCGGAAGCAAATAAAAACGAATGGGAAACGCAAAAAATCGTAGGAAAATGCTCACTTCCAGCTTTTCTATGATTTGAACAAAACACATTTCGATTTTCACTTTTTTTATATTTGATGCCATACTGTTCCCTTATATTTATTTATTTATTTCCGTAATTTTTTACATGTCTCCCATGTTCCGCTTTTTTTCCTTTGGTTTTTGTTTGTGTTGTGGAATTTGGTTTGCTTTGCGAGTGATTGCGCCGATTTACGGTGTTTTTTAAAAAGCAGAAATCAAATAAAATTCAAAACAAATAAGAAACAAACAAAAATAACTGTAAATTGTGTGTTCATATGCCTAATCAAAATATGCAAATAAAATCATGTCAATTGACAAACGGAAATCCTCGCACTTATGGCCTACACCGGCGCAATCGTCGGCAGAGTTAAGTTGATCGAATCGTTTACCTGTTTATGCTGACTCTATAGAGAAGCAATGCAGGCACAATTCAAATGCGAATTGATTGAGAGTTGTTTGTTTGATTTATGGATCAAGAGGTGAATCCCGGCAGAGTCACTTTATTAATGTAATGAACTTAAATATGTAAAAGTTTTTCTGCGACGATATTTTTGGATCCCTAAAATATCTCTACTAAGCTTCTCAGCGTTGACGAAAAGCAAGAGCAAAGCCAAGATCCCATGCAGAACAAAGGTAATTCCACTATATAATGTGTAAGAACCAGGCATATTAAGACTTTATTTCAAGTCTAGGAGAATAGGCTTTTTGTATTCTCCTATTCAAATGCCTTGTTTTATAGTTTAGTAAAAGCAAAATACATATTTATATTTTAGTTCAATTAATAAATGTTAATATTTTACATAATATATATAGATATAATATATATATACAAGTATATAATATATTTATATAATGTTAATTTTTATTGACATCGATTATTAGTTTTATAAATGCAACTTACCATAGGAGAGCATTACGATCAACGTAAATAGCAAAGTTGTATACGAAAATTCCAGAAACCGCATTTTGTTTGATTTTCCTATTTTAATGCGCTGAAAAATGGAATAAAATTATATACAACTTTAATGTAATAATTGCAAGTTAATATTTTTTGACTTTACGATAATCGCAACAATTTTGTTTTTTTCTAAATGACTATAGCAACTACGACAGTCCCACAGAACTCATATAAATGATAAATATTTCCAATACTTTGCACAGTTTCCCAAAAATAAACAAAATTTGCCTAATTTTAATAACTCATTCATGCAAGTGAAACATTTTCTAGTTTTCATTTTAATTAAATTAAACACAAATTGCTTATTTTGCAAGAGTAGAAAATATTGGATTAGATAAAAGCTTTTTAATTATTTTATAACATTTTATCCGAATATTTTTGAAATTCGTTGCTACTCTTAAAATAATTCGCCAGCTCACTTAGTTCAATTTGCCTGAACAAGTGCACTGGATTCGCTTTGATGGCCTTTGATTTTGTAAATAAAACTTAGAAGTAGTTTTATTATGTATTTGAAGCAGCAGCAACAAATTATTTCAAATGTATCCTTTTTGTGAAAGTCAATTATTTTGTTTAAGAAATTTAATGCAATCCTGCTCACAAAATAAACAAAAGCGTATCAAATAATTTTAGCTATGCAAGAATTTGCTCAATGCAAATTCACACACACAGAACGCTTAGAATTGGGTTAAGGAAACAAAAATAATTTCAAAAAGACAAAAACAAAACAACAAAAAGTCGAAAAAGAAGTTTCAAAATAAAAATCGCAAAACAAATTAAGCCAAAGCAGCAACTTCAATGTAGAATTCCAATTCCAAGTAAGCGTCAAGTCACTGAAAGCGAAAGAGAAGCCGCAGACGCTGGGGCCGGCTAAAGGGAAAGGCAAAGGGGAGCGCAAGGAAGCGAGCGAGCAAAGCGTTTTGTGCAGCGCTGTCCGATACGTCATTGTTCGATCAGAGGCAGCAGACGCACGGCAAACGAAATAAAAAAGAAGCGAGCGGAAACCAATTAAAAGGATTCTTCTTATGAAATTTTTATTATACGAGCCGAGCATTGCTTTTGCGTTTGCTTTTGACTGCTGCTGTTGTTGCTGTTGCTTGTTCTTCTTCGTCTTATGCTCTGCCTGTTTATCTGCCAAATAGTCGACTCCGCTCTCTGCTCTGGTCTCTTCACTCTGCCGTCGCACGGCGTCTCGTCCGTTGAGCTGCTTTGCATCGTGGCCCACTCTGTTCGTTCCATTTCGTTCCGTTTCGGTTTCAAGTTAAGCATTCAATGAATAAATTAAAAAGTTTTAATGAAGCTCGTAGGAGATTACGTTCTTTTCTTTTATTTTTTCTGATTTTTCAGAATTCTGGTTTTTTATTTTTTGTTTTTGTTTTTATTTTACTGTTGCCCCTCGCATTCGATTTACATTCTTGTAGCAACAGAAACAGCAGAAGCAGCAGCAGCAGCAGCAGCAGTTCAGCATCAGCATCATCAAATGTACATTTGAGATTTTTCTGCTGGAGTAATGAAATGAAGTGTTTTGCATTTGCCAAAATTTAATTTATTGGCTTTGCTCTTTTTCGTTGGATTTCGTTGTATTGCCACGTTGCTGTGTTGCCAAGTGTTAGACTCAATTAAGGCTTTTAATTGCTTGTATTGGCATGTGCGAATTTATTCTATGTAAACAACAAAGTATTTTGCCATCAAAACAAACGAAAAACATAAAACAACAAACACATTAAAAGTTTATCTAGGCTATTCCTTAGCTTCTCTATGCTGTTTACATTGCTACTGCAAATATTTGCTATTGCACATACAACTTATCGAACACTTCACTCCTACTTTCGCTAATGCATTTGTTGCGTCAGCTGCTTACCTGATTCACAGGTCTTTCGAGTTTAAGCTTTACACTAACTTATGCCAGCAAATCATTATCAGAGAAGTCCATCTAGTTTGCATTAAATTCGAATGAACATTCCTGAACTTTGTTTGAGATATGTTCTCGTTGCTATAGTCCGTGTACGAATCAAGAATTTTTTATTTAATTGTTTAAGTTTTATTTGTGGTTCACTTTTGGCATCTTTGCCAAGCTGTCTAAGCAAAATTGCGGTTTGCTTTAAAAGAAGAAGCGCTTAGCAGCTTAGATTTTTATACTCAATTATTTGTCTGAAGAGCTTCAAAAATGAATTTGAAAGTGTATAAATATTTGAGTTACTAGAAAATGCTACAGATAATAGAAAATACTGCTGACACATTTTAATATTGTTTTTTTTTATTTTGGTAGCAATGTGACTTAACCAATCGTCTTTTTCATGTACCTCATGAATAAGCAAATGCCTTTTACCGCATTTCTTATCTGCGTCTTACCGACCCTGGCTCCCACTCAGCGCTGCAGGTTGAGCACGCCATACATGATTGACTCATTGATTTATTGATTAATACTTCAGTAGCTGAACCGCCTACCTGTGATTATGAGATGACACATTGAGACTTTCGCTTACTGACCGACAATTACTTTGTTTAGTTTTTGGTATAACAGTTTAACCCAACTCGCTGATGTACCGAAGTAAGTTCCTCGTAAAGCTATTCAGTAGCTCAAACAATTTTCTGTCGGCTGTTAAGTAAATTTAAATATAAAATACTGTTTCACTTAAGCTTGTTGTATATATTTGTGTCAGCACATTTTTGATTAAGTGTAATGAAAGGGTAATATAAAATAATGTTTTATATTTCGTACGCATAAATCACTTGAGAACTTGACTTCACTCGCATAAGCCATTTTGTTGATTTGTTGCTTGGTTGGCAGGCAGCTAAAAAATGCACATACGACAAAAATATCGGCTTGCAAATTGCAATTGAAGACAAGAAAAAATACTCATATGTACTCAAATTATGTTAACAATTTGTTGAATTGCACAGCACAGCACAGCACAGCAGAGCGCAGTGCAGCATAGCAAGCCAAAACAGCCGAGTGCCAGCAGCCAGGAGGCAGAAGCCGGTAGAGCCAAGAAGCCACAGCACACGGCAGGCAAGTAGCGCCCAAGAAACGATGCCACTTGGGTGCTAGTCTCCCTGCCTTCCAGTCTGTGAGCGTGTGTATGTGGGTGTGTGTGTGTGTGCCTGGGCAGTGCTTTTTTCTTTTTCTATAAATTTGATTTTATTTCATACTTTGCTGCTGCTGTTCAACATTTTATGCAATTTGCTGCCATAAAAGATTACAACTTGTTAAAGTCATCTCTAGGCAGAGAGTGCACACACGTGCGAGGCAGAGCAGGGGAGCAGGGGAGTAGGCGAGTGCAGCAATTGCAGCAGAGCGCCCATGGCTATGTGTATGTGTGTGTACGGGAGTGTGTGTGTGTGGCTGCTTGGCAATGCTGTGCGTGCTTCGCTTGGCTGCTCTGGGATTATTATAATCCGATTTTCAACTTTAAATGTTGCGCATTTGCTGCACTTAGTGGTGATCGAAAAAGGCACACATGAGCAAAAATACCAACGAAACGAAAACACAAAAAACAAAAAAAAATAGAAACAACAAAAAACGCCAGCAAAGAAAGCAGCAGCAGTCAAAGAAATTGCCAAAAAGGAAAACATTAAACTTCAATGCGAAAAAGTTCGTGTGCAAAACGGCGAATAAGCAGCGCAGCAGAAAAAAGCAAAAAAATAAAAAATAAAAATCTGAAAAAAAAAAAACCAAAATAAGAAACAAAAAACGCAAAATGTTTTGTAAGCATTTTTATGTGCTATCAAAATGTTTTGCAGCAGTAGTCCTTCTTCCTTCTGCCTTCTACCTTTTTTCTTTTCTATTTTTTTATTTTATTTTTGTTTTTTGATATGGCACTTATACGCTTTGCCTTTGTTGCTGCTGATTTTTCCTTATATTCCCTATTTTTCTTTCGTCTATTTTGGTTTTTCGTTTTTTGTTAGTCGAAAATGTTATGAAAAAACTTTCGAAAATTGCTGCATTTTACTTTATAGTTATTACTTTATTTTTGCTTTTGATTACAAAATCGTTTTCAATATTCCCTACTTGGCAGTCGCCGGCAGCGCAGACAGCGGCAGGAAGTCAGTTTTAAGCACCTGCACACACGCACACCACACACACACAGACAGACACCTGCCAGTTGCAACATGCTGCTGCTGCTGCTTCTGCTTCTTCTTCTTGCCTGTTGTTATTCTGGTTGTTGTTATTGTTGTTGTTGTATTTAAGTTATGTCTTGCAGCAAAAGTTTTACGCATTAAGGACTGCAGCCATTTGGCAAGAAAGTATCCCAGCACTTGCCTCGCGCCGCCGCCAGTCGAACTTTTCGGTTTGCCTTTTTTTGTTTGCTGGTTGGCTGTTGTCTTGGCTGTCCTTGTCGTCCTTGTGGTCCTGTTTTTGCACAGAAAGTATCTGAAATATATGCTAATCTAGCTAATAAATCGGTGTGCACACGCTTTTGTCCCTGCATAGACGCAATTCAATGCTCGGACACTCGCTTTGCGATCCTTGAAATTTGCTTAGTGCTGCCTTGTGATAAACATTATGTACGCCAGGATAGTGCATATCAGGTTAACACGTTTGGTTTGAGCGGCTATTTACAATATAAATAAATTATGAAAAACACTTTTGTGAAGAAGCAGCACAAAATGCAGAATCTTGTTTTCGTTACACTGTAAAAAAAATGGTTACTTGCGATTTGACCCTCACAAAGAAAAGAGTTCAAGGAATGTTGAACTGAAGGAAGTAAGGTCCATGTAAGATATAAAGAATGTCAACTTCAGCAGTTCCTGCATTGCACAAAAAGAGTTTTCGTATTTGTGCACACACACACACACACACACACACTACGTATATGTATGACTTTTCAATATTTTAATGCTAACGAAGTTTCAAGGATTTCATATCTCAACAGCTAAACAAATGCAAGCTTAAATTGCCAATAAAAACAAATAAAACCAACCAAAATGGAGAGAAAAATATAATACATATATTTTATATTTACAATACTCCACAAAAAATTTGTCGAAAGCCAAAAAGCGAATAAAAAAAAATATGGCAGACTAAAAACGATATGTAAAAAAAAAAAAGAAGAAGGAACGAAACCGAAGAGCAAACAAATTTCCAGCTACGGTAATAGAAAAGTTGTGAAAATTGGTAAACAATTTATGTGGTTAAATAAAAGAATGCATGGCTGGCAGCCAAGGGCAGACAGAAGCGAAGGGACTCCCACACACACTCTCACACACTCACACCCACACACAGGCACACATGCGACTTAGGCGGCAGCCAGGAAGGAGGCATCCGGCGACAGTCAGCAGTCAGCAGCTGCACATGCAGCAGAGTTCGGTTCCTTCGAGTGCACAAGTCTGGGGCCAAGTGTGCGGCTGTGGTTGCGTGAGCGGATGTGTATGCAGGTGTATGTGTGTGTGTGTGTGTGTGTGTGAGTGCGTGGGTAGTCACGAGTGTGTATAAATTACATGCTTGGCTCATAGTTTTCATATGCAAAAGTTTCCTGCACACGTAACGGGTTAAAGGCCACTGAGCAGGCGAACAAAGCCAAGCTAAACACACAGAAAAAAAAAAAAAAACCAACAACGAAGGAGCGAAAAAACAAAAGGAATGTGAGAAAGTGGGAAAATGTAGCGAAAGGAGATTATGAAATAAATTTTCTGCTTGCCACAAAATTTGCTGCTAGTTGCTTGCATCAGCATGTGCCACACCGAAAGCAAACAACAACAACAACAGCAACAACTAAAGATGTGCGAAATTTATGAGCAGCCGAAATAATTCTTTGCCTGCTCAGCAGCTTTGCTGATAGTGTTCTTGTTGTTGCTGTTGTTGCCGTTGTTGTTGTTGCAACTGCACTTGAGATCTGCTGCTCAGCTCAGCAGCTTTTTAGCCCTGAATTTGTGTGGACTTAGGACTCTTCTGCTGCACACACACACACACTCTGCATAGGTGTGACACACACATATATTGCATGTATTATTTAAAAAGCAGCAAAAAATACAATAACAACAACAACAGCACAACAAATTTTTGTATATATATATAAAATATTCTTCAATCGGAAAATGTTCGTCTGCAAAAAGTTTTCACGCAGAATTCTTCTCATCTTGAGTTGGCAAAAGTTTTTTTTGTGCAATTTTTCAGTTGAAATTTATTTGGTAAAACTTTTGAAGTTTCTCTTCTCGCCTAAGTTCTGGGACATCATTCGTGGTTAGGCAACAGTTCGGAAAAAGTTCAATAAAGTGAAATGAATGCAGTCTTTGTTGGTTTTTCCTTTATCCTTTGTCCTTTGTCTACTATGCGTGCGGACTACAATTGCACTTACTTGGCAGCTTCTATCAATCATATGAGATACTGCTATGCTTCTGTGTGTATGTGTGTGTGTGAATGTTTTTGCTTACAATGGTTTCATTTTAAGGCAGTCTGCGAAATGGGAAATTGCCGAACAATGTGAATCTGATGATAAATGCAATATGCAACATGTGTCTGGTGTAAATTTTTGGAAAAGATTTTAGCGAAAGAGACAAAACATTTGCAGTTATGAGTCTCTTGTATATTAGGTATGAAATTTTCTCTATTTTCATTTTTATTTTTTTGGAAAAATAAAATAAACTGAGCTAATTTTAAGCTGACAGTGTGAAATAGACATAGGCGAGTGACAAATTACTCGATCCCGGGCACATCCATCCCGAAGTATATTGTTCAGACGCAGGATCTTTAACGTTTTTAAATATCGACCATAGGTTCAGCTGATCCCACAGTTAAGTACCCATCTCTACTGTAAGATTTGAATACAACCAAAATTTGGACCTTGGCTCACTTATATCATAAGAAAAATCCATCTAGATTGTTACTAGATTACTATTTTAAAATCTTCAAACAATTAGCCTGCTGCTGATCTAAATTTCCTTTTTTTAGAGGAAACAAGAGTTTTGCACTGAAGAATCTTCAGTCAATTAAACTGGATCACAATCAGATATGATTTATCAAACGAACCGGAAAGTTTAACTAGACGTCTTCAATTAGAGTTATGGTCCTATGAGCTCGCACCAATCAGATCGAGGAGGAAGATCGATTACGGCTTGTTTCTAAAATATATTACCTATACAAACAATCAACACGGTTATTTAAGCCTCATTTTTTTATATATATATAATATTCATAATTTTTTTAAAATGTTCTACTTGTTAAATAAAAATAACATTTTTAAGATTATATAATATTTGCGAAAAAAACTGTATACATCAAAACGGCATAAAGTACCTTGAACATTTTTGAAGCATAGTAAATATGCAAGGAGCTACGAGAGGCTCATTTTAATATGCATAAAAAAAAAGTTTATGTTTAAAAAAAAAAAAATCTAAAAGAAACCATGGCTGAGTCACACGCAATCTGGAAAAAGTTTATAATACTCAATTTCAGAATCAGCGCTGTACAAATTTCGGAACTGCTCTGGCTGACTAACCAGGCAGAGGTTTAAGTTGAAACCTTTCGCCCGCGATAACACGCTCACGTTCACATTCACATTCACATTCACGTTCACGTTCCCGTTCACGGCAATTCAGAAGCAACCAAAAGCGAAACAACTTCAGACATAAAACTTTGGCGAACAAATAAAAATGCGCCGGTAGAGCAAATAAACACAAGTCGAAGAGAATTTTCACGCTTGTATTTCGGCTCGTTTTCGTGTGCTTTCGCTGCCAGGCAGCCAAGCAGGCAGGACATAAAAAATGTTAACCAGGAACAAAAACGGCGCATAAAAGTTTAAGAACATAAGAAAAGCTGTCCTGTCGTTTCGCAAAACAAAGCCATAAAAATGTCCCGAATTTTACGTGAAATAGTTTTTCGCGCCAGCAGAGAAAACGCAAAGAATTAAAAATAAACAAAAAAACAAAAAAAAAAAAGCAAGTAAAATAAAAATAAAAAAAAAAATTAACAAAATAGGGAAAACAAACAACAACAAAATGAATAAAAATATAAGTGGGATTTTAGGCAAAATCAGACAAAATTGTGCTTTGTATTTTTGTTGTTTTCGTTGTTGTTGTTGTTGTTGCTGCTGATTTCTTAGCTTATTTTTATTTTAGTATTTAAAGTTGAGTTGATATTTGCTGCCGCTGCTTAAGTTTATACAAAAATAAAGTAAATAATGGCAGCTATTTAGCGCAGCCATGAGGCATATTAAGTCGCCAGCGTTAAGGTCCTGCCAGGCGGCAGCAGTCCTTGCCGAAGTAGCTGTAGCTGTTGGCCAAGTTTTTAATACCCGCGCAGCGTGGCATGCGAACAATGTTCAAGGCAGCCAGAGACAGGCAGACAGGCAGCCCAGCCAGCCACGAGCGAGCAAGCGAGCGAATGTCGTCGACGCTGCAGGAATTGTCTATAAAAAAATGTGACATGAAGCACAACAGCAACAACGGCAACAACAACAACAACAACAGGCCAAAGAAGAATAACAATAAAGGGCAAGCGTAGACATAGCGACGGCAAAAGTCGCTGCGACCACTACACAGCCCCTGCACACAGGCATAACGAAGACAAAAGGAGGCAGACAGCAGGCGGCAGGACTCAGGCATGCAGAGCAAGGCGCGAGAAGCGTAGCGGATGAGGGGACTGCGGAGTCAGGCATGCGGCTGAAGGCGTAAATTCGCGGCAAATTGCGGCATTTCGAGATTTTTATGCGGCCCGCGCTTAAAACGTGGGAAAATTCCTTGACGCCTTTCTTTGCCGCGAGTTTCCTTTCGATTTGAACCTTTTCTTCCGTTTCCGTACCCACTTTATTGCTTCAGCGTTTTCGGGTTGCTATGCAGTTTTATTTCCCTTTTTTTTGGTTTCATTTTTATTTTGTTTTGTTTTGTTTGGTTTCTTCTTTATGTTGTTGTTCTTGTTATTGTTGTAGTTCGCTTTTAACCTGCAGTGCAGGTTAATTTGACTTAATGAAGTTAAGCAGGCGAGAGAATGACTTAATTTGTATCTAAGTGAGACGGCCTGGCCCGGCCCGGTCCGCCTCGGCTGGCCGGCAGTTTAATCAAAATTAATTATTTTCTGATTGAGCTAGGTTAGTTAAGCGGATAAATGGCTTTAGCGTGGACTTCTAATTTACAGTTAACTGATTACACTTGCTCACGAAGCACTTCCTCATTGAATCACTCGCCTTCACTGCCTTCTCACCCCCATTCTGACATTCATTCATTGATCATTGATTATGCAAGTACATGGAGTTGCTTATGCAGGTGTTTACTGTACAGTGAGCTACATGCAGCTCAGCTGAAGTCAAGTGTAATCGTTTAGCTTGCCCATGCATAGCTTATCTTTTACTTCTTGGTTGGCTCAACAATTCCTAGGAGTTCAGTCTCAGCTCTCACTCATGCTTACTTCACAGCTAACCCAACAATTAACTAATGACACAGTTTAGCATGTGCTATTATTTCTAGGAACTTATTGTTCTATAGTGAATCCAGCTGCTGATTAAGCGAAATAACATATATGATGACGGTAGTCGCTTACTTAGGCAGGTAAACGAAAGATGCGTTGCCTTTTATCAGGCAGAAATGTTGCACAAAGCGGAGGCATGTGCCAGCTAACTTTTTGCAGCATGCTTTAAAATTTTCATATAAAGAGAGGAAGGCCCTGACTTGGCTCATTTGTTTTGTAAACTTAAAGGGCTCGTGACATAAATCGCATATTTTTCTCCGCATCAGTGTAACGTGTCTTTGATATTTTCATTGGATAAAAAAATTAATTAATACAAACGGGAAAAATTATAACAGGATGATTTCAAGGAACTAATACGGAATGAAAACGTAAGAGTAAAAATTTTCTACCTTTAAATATAAATTTTAGCACAAGTGAACAAATATTAACTAACATGAGAAAAGTCGTCTGTTCAAAAGATCACTCTACAATTAAACTATTTTCTCTACGTTATATATATCTCTCTATATAAGTGTATTTCAAATTTTAACTTTAACAACACAACAATGTAGGAATAGAATTTATTTTCCGTTAGTTTCCTTCTTTATGAAGTACTTTATGAGTCTCTGCATAAATAAAGGAAAGTGGCTGCCATTGTTGCTATTATCTCAAGTTTTGGTGTTAGCGCCAAACGAACTTTTAGAAGAAATTCAAACTTTCACTTTTTCCATTTTCGCGTTGCCTTGAGGTGTGTTGGCTGCGGTCTGTGAGCAAAAGACGGTCAACATCATGGCTACGCTTCAAGGTTCACTTAATCAATTGAGCTTCAGGCAGAGTTTCAACTCAAAGTTGAGCCAGGGCAATTTTTTGTAGCTTCCATGTCAATATAAAGCTTGTGTCGAAGGCAAACCACTGCAAGGATTTTTATCCCTTTTGGCATAGCGCATTTTTGTTCCTTTTGAGTTGCAATTGTACATGGTTTTATTGTTTTTCTACACATAGCTGGGTGCACTATTTTTGATTTTTGCTTTTTTTTTTGTTTGCACATAAATTAAAGTTCATTAACGAAACAAAAAAAAAAGTGTTGCAAATATTTCATGGAAAAATACAACAATGTGGCATTGTTTTATTATTACTTTCTCTGCACTCTGGAGTAGTTGCCACAAAAACCGTGGCAACAACAAATACACAAAGAGTCAATTATAACTGTGAAATGTGCATACGGAGCATTACACATTTAAGCAAATTGCATGGCATTTTATAATAAAATCATATACTTTTTTTTTATATATATAAAATATATAAGCTGACTCATGCTTAACCGAGTTAAAATTAAAAATTCAGTGTTGCATTTTCCATTTCAATTTGAATTTAAAACATTTCAAAATGCAGAACAAATATTTTATGCAGAAATTGTGACACCCTAAAAGTATGCTAAGCATAAATGTCGGATTTATGTGAAAAAGCACATTCAGCCGGATAATGCAGTGCAGCTCCTACAGACTTTGGCGAATATAAAAAAGTTTGAAATGCTTGCAAATTCTTTAGATTGTGCCTTTTAATTAACACTCAGTCATGTTTAAAAAATATGTCAGCCAAGCAAAAACTTGCAGAGGCCAACTAATTTACTGGATTAGGGAAATGACGCAGTAATGCGAAATTATAAATGCACATTTCACAAAAGTGATCAACAAGTGACAAAGGCAAAGGAAGTAAAAGAGCTATAAAAAGTTAAATGGCAGACCACGCAGCTGTGCAGGCAGTGTGTAAGGAGAAGTGAAAATAAGTGAAATCAGTGATGTGTCATTTTCACGTGCTGCTCAACGCGGCTGCCAACTCAAGCGTTGAATGCTTATTCACAACGTTTAAACTCAGTTAAGATGCCAGACAACGAACGAATGCTTAGCTGCAAATTCACATTGACTCTACGCAAGGCAACTGATGTGCCAGAGTGCATTTAAGATGAGTATCTCTTTGGCATTTTTTCTGTATGCAGCATGGCTTTGTAGTACACATGCTCACACGATTCTAAGCTTAGTCGTTGTTGTTTATATACTGATGAAAGTTTAAGGACTTGAATAGTATGGATTCTCATATAGAACAAAATAATAAAAAAACAAAAAGGATGATCCCATCCAAGTTCAGACTTAAGTTCGCTGTTTAGTCAGAACTGATATGGCATCAGTTTCGAGATATTTTTTCATACCCTTTCATGCATTCTAGAAAAGTTTGACTATACAGCAGCCATGACTAAGCTTGAATTGTTTCAAAGCAATTTTTTTCAAGTGTAGTCTTCGCTTTCTTAATGCCCAGACGATAAAAAATGATAAAATAAATAAAAAAAATAATAAAAAAAAAACATATAACTGCACAATAAATAAGTAAATAAATAAATACAAAAATAAACAAATGAATTAATAAACAGGCAAATATATATATATATATAAAATAATAAAAATAATTAAAAAAAAAAAAAATAACAAAAAATAAGAAAACAATAGGAATTTAAGGAAATTAATATTTATAATAAAACAAAATAAAAAAAGCTTAAGAAATTCGTCCTGAAATAACATTAGCTAGCAAAAGAATGCCATGGATTCATAAGCTGAGCATTCCATTTATGGGACAACTCAACTGCGAAGACGTTTAATTAGCACAATAAAAAACAATTGCGAATTGCCTGTCCCTTTGTGTGCCTTGCAAAAGCGTCCCGAAATTCACATTTTATTTGCTTTGAAGACTCTTCGGGGAAACTTTGCGTAGCTGCTGTGGCAACGGTTCCGACACACAAAGCAAATGTGTTTGGAACAAAGTTTCGAAACTTTTCATTTGCATGGCGGCATGGGAGTGCAATAAAATGTTTTACTAACCTTGCAGAGTCCGTTCAGTTGTGATTGCGCTTCAATAGTTGAGCGGACAATCCATGAGAAGTCCTGTGACTTAATTATAGCACAAACCGTTTGTCTGCTTCTTCGTGTTTTTTGCTGATGTTTTTAAATTTTTCCAGCTGCGCTGAATTTCACAATTTTGAAGTGTGTTTAGTTATTTACTTTATTTTTTCGTAGTTGCACCTTCACTTTTTCTGCGGCCAATTTAATTTTGGTTTATGTTTTCTTGTTTTTGTTTTTGTTTTAGTTTTACTTCTTGTGGTTTTTCTTTTCCTAACTTGGTGTTTTCTTGTTTGGCGTTCGCGTTTGTGCCGCTATAAATTTTTATCTCGTTGCGCGTATTGGGGAACTCGTTAAAATCGCCTCAGAACACGTGACTTTCGACTGCGCTGATGCAGGTGAAGGAGCTGAAGCAGAAGCTGAAGCTGAAGCTGAAACAGAAGCAACAGCGCAACGTCAACGACTTTCTTTGATTTGCGCAAAGAAAGCAGCAAAAGCAGCGACCCACTGAGGTTACGACGTGCAAGCGAAGGAACGTGGCAAGGAATGCAGCAATGCAGGAGTCGAGGACCAAAAGGTGGCGGCTGCAGCGTGTCGCAAACAGGAAGCGAAACGAAATGCACAAAACTTAAAGCAAAGTGAGATTTAGGCACGCACTCACATACAATAATCGCAGCAACAACAACAACAGCAATAATGGAAACAGCAACAAGAAGCAGAAGCACAAGTGCAGTTGCAATATTTGCTTATCCTTGCTTATCCTTGCCTAATTTCTGCGTTCACTTTTCTCTTTTTTGATCTTGGACTTTTTGCTTAGTTTTTGTTTTTCTTGTTTTTGTTTTTGTTTTTTTTATGGAAACCTCGTTTATCTTTGACGGTGGTCTAATTGTTATTCAAAAGTATAACATTTATTTTTTTCAGTATACGTTTGTTATTTTTTGGGTTGTTGGTGATTTTTTTTTTGTTAATAATTTTTATTAAATATTTTATGCAACGTTTATATGTTACTTTTTCGTTGTGGCTGTGCCTTTCGCTCACGCAGCAACCGACTCAGAACGCACAAATCGCACGTCGCTGTCTTGTGTATGGCGAAAAAAAAGTCAACGCGTCCACACGCAAAGGATACGCAATGCAAACTGATTCCGCTGCTCAACTGCTAATAAAGGCAAACGCAAACGGCAAACGGCAAAGGCAAAAGGCAACTTCCTGCGCTCACACGCCTTCGTGATTGGCTCGCAGGCACGAAGCCAGACACGAACCAATTGCCAAAGTCGTGGCGGCCGCTGCATTCGGGTCAGGCTGCACAGCGTTTCGTTGGCGGATGCTGCGTCGTGCCAACACTGTGCCAGAGAGTGCCAGGCCAATTGGCACACACAGAGCGAGAGAGCGAGAGTGAGTGGCACTCTGGCTGAGAGCGGCAGTGCACAGCTGTGGTGAAGAGAACTCACGTGCAGTAGGTCAACATGCTGCCTGGGGCAATGCTGTGAGTTGAGGGGAAGTTAGATGCACGACTTTTTAACTAACTAAAGTTAGTATTTGCCAACAAGAAAACTTGCACCGTGCCTCTGCTGCAGTCATTTAATTTTATCCCAATAAGTAATAATTAGCTTTCAACAATTTAAGCAACTGTGTGCGCATTATTCATTTATTATACATTGCAAATTCAATTATGATAATTTACATAATATACAAATAATTTAATTGCAATTTTGTAATCAATGATTTTCTGTTTGAAATAGAAATCCCTCGAAAATGCTTAAAGTGTTGCTGTAGTTTATGCAAAGCATTTAAATTGCCATTTCTTAATATAAAGGAGTAATTTGTATTTGAAAATTTGGCAGTTATGCCACAGCGGCAATGATATTGCAGTGTCTCTCCAAATGCAACATTTCCCCAACTAAACTTGTGGTGTATTTCTAAGTTACCTTCACCATATAAACACTTCTTGAACTCATTTCCCCTTGAGCTGTTAACAAGCATTGTTGCAAGCTGTATTATCATCGCAGTTGGAAATAAGAAACAATTTGTATACGTATATTGGCGATATTTTACATTTCAAAGGTATAATTACAGACAAAATACGCATTGGTTAAGATGAATCTCTTGTGTGAATACGAATTTACTTAAAAATAAACACATATTTGCTTTCCTACTTGTTGTAATACAAAGAAGTTCTCTAATTTTGAATTATGCACTTCATTAACATGACTGCGAAGCACTGTCTTATCACTAAAACGACTCTGCTTTAGCATTTGGGACACTGTCCTAACAACAATTACTCTGCTTTAACACAATTCGTCGAGTATCCTGTAACAGTTTTTTAAATGTTTGAACGATGATTAAGTTTGATAAAATAAACGCAAAATCTCAGATACTCTCTCATAAAATCATAGGAGTAAAAGTTCTTCACTGGGATGGCTACTGCTTTTACCAAGATTTTGTTTACTTCGCCTATTTATAAAAGTGCTTACAAAAGAATTAAAGCAAAACTGTCGCTGCCAACGGCATTTATCACAGCACTGCAATGTGCCCAAATATTTCACACGCAGGCAGTCGGCAGACCATTGGCGCATAGACAATTTCCAAGCGTCCGCGCCACGAAATTCTTCGGCCTCTATGAAGCCTAGACTGCATAATTTTATGCCAGTTTTGACACTCGCCTCTGCTGCTCCCTGTTCGTCCTTGTTGATGCCCTGGCTGGATAGTCGGTTGCTTTATGATTTGTTTTGCTGTTTGGCAGCAGCAATTGGAATGCTCATATGAATCTGGAATAATTGTCATAGGGATGCCAGTTCGTCTGCATGTATAAAGCAGAAGTGGAGCAGCATAACAACAACACGCTGCCGGCGCTTCTGCGTTCATGTTCATGTTGGCCGAAATGCTTACTAAAATATCAAAATTATTCTGCCACAATTTGTTGCTGTTCCATAAAATGTTGATTGTTTTGCTCTCGGCTGGCCAAAATAAAGTCGTTGGCAACACGTTTGGCTGGCAGAAGCAGCAGCCGCAGCAACTGGCGGCGAGGACTTCACAACTCCACTTCCTGTGATAAATATTACACCGAAATGGCCAACAAGCCGAGTGCAGATGCATGTTAATTCATGTTCGCATATACCGGCAATAACTTGGCCTGCCTAGCAGCAATGACAGATTGCCAAAGGCTCTAAAACACACACACACACTAACACAGACATGCAATACTCGGTTGTCCTGGCCTGGGCTGTTGGCAAAGGAAAACTCAAAGTTTTGGCCAAAACAGTTCAAGCGCAAATTGTCATAATCATAAAAATGATAATTATTCTGAGCAACACAAACGACAAACAACAAACAACAAACACCAAATAATAACAATAACAACAATTACAATGGCAATAACAACAACAGCAACAACAAAAACAACAATAACAATAATAGCAACAAAAACTGCTTCGACGTCGGCACAGTAAGTAACAAATTTCCAGCTCATTAGACCCGAGCAGCAGCAGCAGCAGCAAACTCCACTCCCAGCTTCACTTGCTGCTCCTCAGGCCGCAGCCAACTTCTCCGCAGTCCTTTCCTGTGCCCCTCTGCCACTTGGCCACTGTGTCAACTTGTCTGCGGTCCATGGTCTGCTCACATGCTCGTGCGAACATATGCCGAGCAGCGGCATAATTGCGTAGCTCGCAGCACAGCAAAGGGAAAATTATTAGCAGCAGCAAATTTGTGCTACATAATGAAATTACACGGAGAACGAGGCAACGCAGCCGCATGCGAAGTCATTAGGCAGCAGCGAAACACTTCTGGACTGCACAGCAGCAGCAGCAGCAGCAGCCGAGTCATGCATCATATGCGCCGCTCCCTGGCTGTGGCAACTGGAGCACGAGGACAGGGATAACTAAACAGCAGAAGTAGTGCCCCGCAAGGTTTTCATTTTAATTCATTTAAAGCAATTCACAATTCCATCTCGTACAATAAAATTCCTTTTATAATGCATGGACTCAGAGCAAGCTCTGGCCACGGCATATGTTCCAACTGAGTGCCCTGAATCTCTGAATCCCTTTGCAGTCAATTGTCCTGAGCATAGATTTGGCCAACATCCAAAACTCGGGATCTTTCTTTGCCTAATGATCCAGAATTTTATTTATTCTGTTCTCTTCTTCAATTGGTGATTGCCTTCTTGAGTTTGCCAGGTAATAATCAGGCTTGGCTATGTCTTTAAAGGCAGCAAAAGTCACTGTCAATTTCTGGCATTCGTCATTCATAGTCAATATGCATAAAGTTGCTTAGTCTCTGCCTGAGAAAATTCTACCGCAGCTGGTGCACTCAAGTTAATTTTCGCGTTTGCCTAACTCACTTTGCCACAACCAGCTCCGGAGTTGAGACTAAATTTTATTAAAGTGAATCACTTCAATGCCAAATGAAATTATTGCACATTTTCTCATTTGGCAAATAGGCTAAGAAAGTCATCATCGGCATAAAGAAGCTTGTGCACAATTTTTCACACTTACAATTTGCTTCTTCTATTGCGTGTCGCACTGCAGCAGCATGCATAACATAATACAACAGAGAAAGAGAGAGAGAGAGATAAGGTGAAAAAGAGGAAGGCAGAGGGAGGCAGCATGTTTCTATTCAGTTATGCAAGTTCGTCTTCGCAGACTGATTTTCTCACGTTTATGCATGCGAGTTGCTGGCACAGTCCTTTTATGCTTTTGCCTTTGCCGTTCTAACAAAATTGATTTGATTTAATATTTCACAACAATTTTACTCTACTCAACAACAACAACAAACAGCATTGGCAGTTGCAATACTTGTGCGATTCTCACGGCCCGGCCGTGATTCGTGCACAGAACATGTTCACCTGCGTGACATTTAAATATTGTCACATTTTTCAAGCGTCCTCGAATGGAGACTTTGGTGTCGGTAATCCGTTTATTAGCCAAGCACAGCCAAGAACAGCCCAACAGTCACTGTGCCAATATGCCTCACTTGCCAGCGTGTCTTCAAGTCATAACAACAACAACAACAAACATCAATGAATAAAAAATCAAAAAAAAAAAATAAAGTAGATTCGTATAATTTGATTTTTTATTGACATTTTTGCACGTTTGTCGGCATCGCTTTGACGTCAATCAGCAAATCACTCCACGGCCCCGCCAAGCAGATTATCCCCGCGCGCTGCCTGCTCTGCAAAGTGCAGAAATTCCAACAGCAAACAGTTCGAAATAATTTCAAACATCCGATTGCATTGTGCGAAAATTCTATTAAATGCTCTTTGCGCTTTACAAGATCCAACTTGACTCAACGTGCACGTTGAGATGACCTCGTGTGCGAGGTTCTATGAAATTTGAAGGTGATTTCAAAATTCAAAGCCTGCTTAAATTTATTATGTATGCTTTAAATGACGGCAGGAATGCCAAACTAACTTCAGCCTTAAATGGATTTCTTCGTTTCATTATTTTTTTTTATTATATATAAGCAAAATGTATACAACAAAGTTTTGAGCATCGGTTCAATAACCAGCAACATTATACTTTATATTTTATTTACAATATTGTGCCTCGCTTACAGTTAATCTTTAATCTAAGATGCTAACTGTTGAATTGTCTGACATCTGACAGATCGCGCAACGAATTGACTTGTAAACAATCGACAGTTGTACCAACCTCAAGAAAAAAGGTTTGTGAACGCAGCTCAGTCTGTATGAAGTATTGGCGCACACTATTGGCTCATGGGGTGTAAACAAATAATGACAAAAATTGTTTATACATAAAAAATTTTCAATCTTACTTAATTTTATTCAAAATTAAATTTTAATGATTTTAATTTCCAAAATTATTATATTACATTCTATAACAGTAATATGTGATTGATATAATAATTTGGCGTAAGCACAGAGCCAATGCATACCACTGTACAAATTTCACCGTTACATGAAATTTATGAACGGCAAAATAATTTGTACGAATTTTACTTTTCTACTTTGTTTACGATTATTCCTTGCATTGCGGTCTCTCAATTGACTTGCAGAAATGCAAAAAACTCGTAAGTTCTCCCGCGCTGAAACCTGGCAATGTTCGATTTTTGAAGGTCACTCGGGACACTGTTGCCTTCTGTCGATCCAGTCGTCGTTCATCCACGCGCTCGCACTGACAAAACGCACATCTTTCATTGTCGGACTCCCCGCACACCGTCACTACAGCAGCGAGCAACAAAATTTACGTGTTTTATTTTATGCAACTAAACTTCAAAGACTACAAAAAAAAAAAAACAAACAATATTAAATAAATAATAATTTTTTTCGTGTTTAATAAGAACGACTTAACAAAGATTTTTGTAAATTTTTTTTTTGACTGACATTAATATTTTTTTGTGACCTGCACACGTGTTTAATTAAATTATTATAGTTTTTCCTCGTCCCTCTAATTGGAAGAAGTGTTCGCTTGCTTCCCACACTTGTTCAGACGTTGTTTAAATGCGACTTCTAAATCGATTTCAATAAATTAATTTTTTTTTATTATTGACCTTACTGACTGACATACATTAATTGTGAATATTAAATTATATTTTACGCGTGTTCCGAGTACATATTTGTTTAACGAAATTCATTTTTAATAATTGTGTTTAACATATTTTTTCTGCCTTGAGCGAAATCGCACTGGATTTCATGTATTTGTGCATAGTAAATAATAAATAATTAAGCAAACATTAGCTGACACGGTAAGTAGTGTGTATATATATATATGTATATGTATGTGTGTGTGTGTGTTTCAACTTGGTTACAGGTTAACTCTTTTTTTTTTTGCCTTTAGCACGTTTTAAATCTGCAATTTTGGCGCCAAAACACTACGATCCAATTTATGGTCATGTGTTCAACAAACTGCGCATGAGTGCGCCGCGTTTAGTCCTCCGCATAGCAAGTCAGCTTTGCTCGCACTTACAGCGCTTTGAAGCTCGTAAGCATGTAAACTCTGCTCTGCCATTGTTTTGCTATGATGCTCAAAAAACTCAAAAACAAAAAAGAAATAACAAAAAGAAAAGAAAAATAAAGAAAAAACAAAGATCAGAAATTATTTGCATCACTCATTTTTTATGCAGGTTCAATGAACTTCGTCTACATGCCTTCGTGCCTTTGTGCATTCCACTCAACATATACTCTGGCTTATTATTTTCCACAATAATTTCTTAACCCTTGGTTCATGATTTTTCTAATTTTTATGCAGTTGTTGTTGCACTTTCCAATAGGATTACAGTTGCAGTTTTATATAATATTTTGCCCAGTGAGTTTTTGGCGGCCTGCATGCATTTAGTTGCTTTTTAATTCTCATACCTTTTGGTTGTGTTAACTTTCGCGATAATTTCTACTTGAACTAGTTTTTTTTCTTTTTTTTTTATGCAAAATAAAAAACTTTTCTGTTGACCAAAAATATTTGAATAGGTTTCCTAATTTATTTCTCGCTTGAAATATAAATACGATTTTTTTCACCCAAAATTTGTTGAATTTTTATTTTTTCGCATGAAATGAACTTTTTGAATTGAATTGCTTTGCAAAAACGCATAAATGCCTTTTATTTCAAATTTATTGCGAATACGAAAATCTATTGTTAAATTTTACACTGTTGAGGTTATGCGTTTTGTGCAGTGTCTGACACACGCCGTCGGTCTTGACTTGCTCAGTTCGGTTAACATTAAATAAGCTACTTCATTTTTCGGTAAGTTCCATTTAAACCAAAGACAAATATTTTACATGTTTCGCATGCTGGCATACTATGAATATAACGGCACCCGCCGCATGTAGTTCGTGACGTTGCAGTTCGTGACTTGGCTGACTCGATCATATGCTCACTTGACCTCATGGTGGCACTTCCGTTCCCCATTCAAGTTCAAACTTGTATTCAAATCTATTGCTCAATCAGGCAGAGCCTATTTGTGCTAATTGCATACATTTAATTACATTTCAAGTAAATTGTGCATCTTTTCCTTCTGCTAAGTGCTGCTTTAAAAAAAAATCAATGCTTGTCCATAGCTGCTTCTTGCAAACTTGCCTAAAGTTCGTTTTAGCTCTGAACCCCATTCTCCCAAATATTTTAATAGATTTTCTATTTCCCAATGCTGTCACACATGTTTTTAGTTAGGTGCAAGTGAATGATTTCACTCAGAATAATTCGCTTGGGTCAAATGAGGCCAATTTTGTCACCATGTTTGTCTTTAAGTCAATGCAAATTCCCTCCCGGCAAAACTTAAAATAATTTCCATCCATTGCTGATTGATATCATTTCTTTCACTATAAAAATAAGTTCAATTATTTAACTTAAAAACAATTAAGCGGGTAAATTGAAAAAATTTAAATAAATTTGTCAGCAAATTTTGATGTGTTTTCCTTTTCAAATATTGCCAAAACAAGCCACGTTTTAAGAATGTTTAACATTAGCTAGACAGGATATGTGGACACTCCAATGTTTTCTACTGCCATGGGTTATACTCATTCTCTTAATATTCTATAGGAAAATCTAAATTGAAGATATTTTCAAAAAGCCAATGAATAGAAAAAAGAAAAAAATAATCGTGACATGCGTGATATGTCTCGTGACATGGCAACTGTGCTGTTGAATGACATTTGACAATTTTCCCGTTAAGTTTTGCATCGTCAAATATAATCGTCTTCAAAAGTGTTTATGTTAAAGTTTTTATTATTATTATTTCATATAATTTTCTACAATGTAATATTAAACTAATAATATTGTTTATTATATAAACATTACGCTGTGACATAGGCATATGGATAATATTGTATGAAAAACACCTTTTTTTTCAATACGTATTTGCATTATAATGTGTTGGACTATATATATAAAATAGCTTATAAACAATCTATTACTTTTGACTCAAGAGAAAACTTAGCTTAATCCAAAAAACTATTATAAAAATTTAAATCATTTTGAACCATTTTTTACATGTATTATTATGATAAGCAAGAATGGCCTAACATTAAAAAGGCAAGAACAGACCACTGTGCCTCTTAGCTGTCATCTTGGTGTCTCTTGCACATATATGCAATTTATTTCACCAAGAAACAGAAGAGTTCTGTTGCAATCACTGACGTTTCGGTTTTGTATTCACACAGCTCTTGAGGAAAAAAAGCAGAAAACAAACTGAAAAAACATCGTCTGCTGTTTTGGCATTTAGCTTCTATAGACTGTGAGAGGGCTCTTGGTGTGCCTGAGCTTTGTTGCTGGTTTTGTTTATTTTGCATAACATTTGATTGTCCTTCGTTAGCAGCAACAACCAACGCAAAACTTCAACTCACAAGAACGAATTCGAATACTGGGACAACTGCACTGACTTAGAAAACTCAAAAGCATAGACTCGATTGCGAACGAAAGGACATCGGCTGAAGGACTTACTCTTAGAAAGTAACTGACCGTCAGAGCACCGGAATAGGCGGCTGCAAAATGCTTTCGTGCGCCACATTCAATAAAATGCTGTACCCCACCCCCGCGGAGGTGGCCGCGGCCGCCGTGGCTGCCGCTACTGGCAGAGCCCTGGCGCCATCGAGCGGCGCGCCCAGCGAGACGCAGAGCGAGATCTCCTCGGTGGACAGTGACTGGAGTGACATACGTGCGATTGCATTGAAGTTGGGCGTGCAGAACGCGGACGATTTGCACACGGAGCGCTTCAAGGTGGACAGACAGAAATTAGAGCAACTGATTAAAAGTGAGTGGCTGCCATATCCCGAATATTATCATTTACTCAATGCACGCTCTATCTCCCCCATTCGCACAGCGGATAGCTCCATCGAGGGCATGAACGGCGCGGAGTACTTCTTCGAGAACGTAAGTTAGCTGGCTGCGACAATCTTTTGCTCAAATTGAAGTAGGCTTTGCACGCCATCGAAATTCTTTGCTTTTCAAAATTCGTTGTGTCACTGCAGTAAAAGAATTTCTTTTAATATTCAACAGATAATGAAGACTACTGAGACTTATGTAAGCTGGCCTTGTAGGCTCAAAATCGGCGCCAAGAGCAAGAAAGGTGAGCGCCCCCAGGACTAATTAAAATATATTTAATTTTAACTAAGTTTTTTTCTCTCTCTCACTCTTTTTAATTTTATCTTTTCCTTTTCTTTTTTTGAATTTAAATTGAATTTTGGTTTTATGTAAAGACCCACATGTGCGCATTGTGGGAAAAGTGGAAGAAGTGCAGTTGGCCAAGGAGCGGATTTTATGCAGCTTGGACTCCAGGGTTAGCTGACATGCAGCATGTCTGCCATTCCTACTAAACTAATCCTGCACATGCTTTCTAACCGCACAGGGCACTCGCGTCATCATGAAGATGGACGTCTCGTACACCGATCACTCGTACATCATTGGGCGCGGAGGCAACAACATCAAGCGCATTATGGAGGACACCCAGACGCATATACACTTTCCGGACTCGAATCGTAGCAATCCAACGGAGAAGTCCAATCAGGTGTCTCTGTGCGGCTCACTGGAGGGAGTGGAGCGTGCACGTGCGCTAGTGCGTCTCTCGACGCCACTTCTGATCTCGTTCGAGCTGCCAATATTGGCGCCGGGGCAGCTGCAACCCGACCATGACACGCCTTACATCAAAATGGTCGAATCCAAGTACAATGTGCAGGTTGATGATTTAATGAATTGCATTGCGAATCTTCGTGGAATTTATTATATAATTTGCTTCGTAGGTAATTTTCTCATCCCGTCCGAAATTGCACTCTGCTCTGGTGCTTGTCAAGGGCTCAGAGAAGGAGGCAGCTCAGGTGCAAGAAGCTACGCAGCTCCTGATCAACTTCACTTGCGAGAGCGTTGCTGTACGTATCTATATTGGAAATCTGTTTGAACTTTTCGGGTGACCTATGATGTTGTTGCATTTTAACTATTCCAGAGCCAAATACTCGTCAACGTGCAAATGGAGATATCGCCGCAACATCACGAGATCGTTAAGGGCAAGCATAATGCGAATCTGTTGAGCATAATGGAGCGCACGAAGACCAAGATTATCTTTCCCGATTTGGGCGATATGAACGTGAAGCCGCTCAAGAAATCCCAAGTGACCATAACCGGACGCATCGATGATGTCTACAAGGCGCGACAACAATTGCTTGGCAATTTGCCTATAGCATTAATTTTTGATTTTCCGGACAACCAAAGCGATGCCTCCGAGATTATGAGCCTCAACACCAAATACGGAGTTTATATAACACTTCGCCAGAAGCAGCGTCAGAGCACATTGGCCATCGTGATAAAGGGCGTCGAGAAGTTTATTGGTAAGTTTATCATATGAACATAATGCAGCCGTTCTTCTTCTTCTTCTTATGCATATGGACACTCATATCACGGCACAAATTTCATTGAATTATATCATGACTCAGGACTCAGGGGTTCATACGATTCAACATATTCCCTGCTTATATATTTTCAGACAAAATTTATGAAGCACGCCAGGAGATCTTGCGTCTGACGACCACCCATATACGCCCCCACATTCCCGACACCTACTTGATGCCGCAGGACAGAGAATACACTCTCGCGCAGCGCACACAGATGACGACGTTGCTGGCCGGTTTCCCGGATAGTCCGAAGACTCCCAATCTGCTGGCGAACTCGGTGGCGCACATGTCGCCATATGCCATCACGACCAACAACAATAACCATATCAACAACAACAACAACAACAGCAACAACAACAATACCAGCAATATTAACAATAATCTATTACTGAACAACAACAACAACAACAACAATAGCAAAAACAGCAATCAGTTTGCCGCCTACATGGGCACACCCAATGGCATATGTGCGCCCACACAGAAGTACTTGCAGCTGCATAACTCATTTCAGCGGCAGCAGCAGCAGCAGCAGCAGCAACAACATCAGCAGCAGCTTACCCAGCAGCAGCCACACCAAACACAACACCAGCCATCATCGAATCAGAACAATGGCATCAACAGCAACAACAGCAACAACAACAACAATAACAATTATCTGCAGGTGCCTACGATGCTGATGCCACAACATAAGCAGCCGACAGCGGCCTGCGCCAACGGACCCGGGCATCCCCCGCATGCGCCGCATGCCAGTTCCGTCTCGCCGCGCAACGTTTGCAGCAACAACACGAGCGGCTACCAGAGCTTCAGCAGCAGCACCACGTCACTGGAGCAGGCCTATCCGCCGTTCGGCAACAATTCGACGGCGAGCGGCACTGCCGGGCTCAATGTGCCCGGGACGGTGTCCTCCACCTCGCGCACCACGCACTACTCGCCCGATTCGACGTACAGCAGCGAGGCGGGCGGCTGCTCGCGCATCGGCCGCCGCTCGAGCGACGGCGTGCTGCTGGGCCTGGGCGCCTCGGGCCCCGTGGGCGGCATGCTGCCCGGCAGCGCGGAGAGCTACCGCAATCTGCACTTGCACGATTTCAAGAACAATCGCACTTTCGATTTCGATCTGAAGCGCGCCATGGGCTTCAAGGCTATGGAACGCGCCGCCATACCGGGGGAGCTGCGCACGCCGAATGCCAATTGGATGGGCATGGGCCTGAGTCGCACTTCGCCGGCGCCCGTCGAGACTGCGCCGCTGGATGAGCTGAGCGCCTGGCAGCGTGCGGCGGGCTTGGCCATGCCGCCACCGCCGCCGGGCATTTCCTCGCCTTATGGCTTGGGCGTGACCACGGGCCTCATGGATGCCACGCCCAGCAACCGGCGACTGCAGCTGGCGCAGCACAAGGACATGCACTCCCTACTGACAAGTCTCGGCTTGGAGCATTACATCAGTGAATAGACACAATTTGCAATCAATTAGTTCAAATATTCATTCTGCTTTCTTTTCTTTCCTTTGATTTTTAGAAATTTTCGTTCTCAACGAAATTGACTTGGAGATGTTCGTCACCTTGACCGAAGAGAACCTCATGGAGTTGGGCATCACCGCCTTCGGTGCGCGCAAGAAGATTCTGGTGGCCATCCACGCGCTGCTGGCGAACGAGGCCGCCTGCGCCAGCATGCCGACCACTTCTTCCAACGGCAACAACAGCTCGTCGCCGCGTTTCTCTGGTTCGGCCGCACCAGGCGCAGAGCGTCGTCCTTCGAATCAGTGGTAAACGCGCCGTGTGTGTCTTGCCTTTTGCGCTCAATCAACTTTTGTTTTTTTTTTCTTTTTTTTTTGAATTCATTAGTTTTTAAACGTTTTTTTTTTTTTCTTGCATGCCAATTTAGTTTAATTTGTTTAGCTGCATGACTTCATAGCTGCTAAGCACGTATAAGAAAAAAACGAGCAAAACGATAGTAAAACGGAAAAAATAATAATAGAACTCAGAAATTTGTCAATTGAACTCGCATGAAATATGTTTGGCAAATCCCCTCCTCTCGCTGCTTGCGTTAGCTAGGCAGCCCCCGCCTCTGCTTTAAATTTCCAATTTTAACATCGAAATTTTTGACTTATACTCGCATTTGTACACAAATTACACACGAAATAAAGCAAAGCTCAGTCAAGGCGGAAGGTACAGGCTTCAGCGCCTGGCTTCATCCTTCCTGCCTGCAGCGCAAGGCATTTGCCAAACGGAGGTGCGAGCATTTTTATCAGCAAGTCATAATTATTTTATGCTCATAAATATTATTATTATTATTATTTATTAAAAGATTATTTATAATTTTGTATTATTTAACTTTATTGTAAACCGTTTTGTGAAATCTGCTTGAAAAAAAGTATCAAAGAACCTTATATACTTAGAAATGTAAACAAAAAGGAAAACAAAAAAGAAAATAGAAGGAACGATGAAATACTGTAATATAACTAAGAGAGAAATTATAACATAGAAAAAAATGGATAACAAATAAATTATGAAACGAAATTTTCTATTTCTCTCTATTTATTTATAAAGAGGATGCATAAGAATTCTAATGCATCTGAACTATTAACATTAATAGAAAGTAGGCTGAGGTACCTTCACGGACGTGCAGAATACGATTTACCAAATCATTGCAATCTGATGAACTATACCGTGCAATGCAAACCAGAGAAACTCGCAGAGTTCACTCTGAGACTGACCTTGACTCGCACCATGTAGCCTACTAATATCGCGTAATATATTTTATGCCTCTTCATAAACTACTATTTTAGAAACTTCATGAATTTTCATTATAGGCAAGTAGGCTGGCAAATTGTATTCATAAGAAAACATTATTGTTATTCAGAAATCTTAAGTTTTATACAAAATCGGAAGTATTAAAAATTGATTCGCTCTTGAAATATGTCAAGCATAACTGGAACAATAATCATCAAAGTTCTGGAGTCAGCGGAAAAACCGTTGTCCGCAGCTGAACTGATATGTGAGATCGCACAGCAAGTGAATGCGCCCACAGATGACATCAAGTACGATATTATAAGATCTCTGAACGATGGTGTGGACTACGGTTACATCAGGAAGTCGCACAATAAATATTCGCCGAATGTTGTTGTTGGGGATAGATGCTGGAGCAGGGAAATGGAAAACGTTAGGAAATTCAAAGAATTCATGAAGAATTTTTTAAAAAATAGAGAAAGCCAGTGTAAGAAGGAGGTCTGCCCAGTGGAGCAAGATGAAGATATGGAAGAAGAGGAGGACAGGAAGTAAGAGGAAGAAGAAGAATGCGAAAGTGAAGAATATGCCGAACAAAAAGAAATCAAAATGCAGACAGATGAGAAGGAAGTCTGCTAACTAAAAATTTGGTTTTCCTTCCTGATCTGCTGCATGAACTACATGAGTAATCCCTTACAATTTAAAAATTTTCAAATAATCTGCTGAATATTTTTCAAATAATCTTTGTTTATACCCTGTACCAAAAAATGGTAAAGGGTATATTAAAGTTGTGCAAATGTATGTAACAGGCAGAAGGAGGCGTGGCAGACCCCACAAAGTATATATATTCTTGATCAGCATCGAAAGGCGAGTCGATATAGCCATGTCCGTCTGTCCGTCTGTCCGTATGAACGCACGGATCTCGGAAACGGTTAGACCTACAACTACCAAATTTGGCACGAAGACTCTGCCAATCCATAGGCATAACAAGTTTATTTTTTTTTTCGATATTCGATCTATAACATATAGCTGCCATAGGAATGATCGGCCGAAAAATGGCTTTTACAAAAAAATAAATTTTTTTTTTCTTGAGATATCATTACATAATGAATACAAAATGTTAAAGCAACAAAAAAAAATATATTAAGTTTTGGCTTCGGTACAGTGTTTTCTATAGTCGGTTACGCCCGACTATAGCCCTGCCTTTCTAGTTGTTATTTTAAATGTGTTGATTGAAGTATTATGAGAAAAGATTAAGGAAAGTTCCTATGAGTAAATTGCTGCTTTAATTTGCATCCTGAATGAAATAATAGATAATTCGAAATTGCTGCACATTTACGTTTTATTAGAATATGACAAATCCAACATAATAAAATCAATTGAAATTTCTGATTAATACCAAAGTTTTATAATAGTAGCGAAATCGGATACCCTATGTTTAGAGATAATCTCGTGAAGAAAAAGGGGATGGGAGGGTAAAACTTTGTGTTGCTTGCCACTATATACGATTCATGGAAAATTTGTATTTAACGAATGGAAAAATATGGTGGCAAGCAACACCGAAGTTTTACCCCTCCCATCCCCTTCTATCCCCACGAGATTATCTCTAAACATAGGGTATCCGATTTCGCTATTATATAAACTTTGGTATTACTCAGAAATTTCAATTGATTTTATTATGTTGGATTTGTCATATTCTAATAAAACGCAAATGTGCAGCAATTTCGAATTATCTATTATTTCATTCAGGATGCAAATTAAAGCAGCAATTTACTCATAGGAACTTTCCTTAATCTTTTCTCATAATACTTCAATCAACACATTTAAAATAACGACTAGTAAAGGCAGGGCTATAGTCGGTTGCGCAACCGACTATAGCCCTGCCTCTTTCTAGTTGTTATTTTAAATGTGTTGATTGAAGTATTATGAGAAAAGATTAAGGAAAGTTCCTATGAGTAAATTGCTGCTTTAATTTGCAACCTCAATGAAATAATAGATAATTCGAAATTGCTGC